>JAWNLW010000340.1:1975000-2512500 GCA_035042075.1 Drosophila macrospina
ACAAATTTATAATACCCTTAACTAGGTTATAATAGAACTTTCGCAGAAGTTATCCCCCCTTTGAGTAAATATAAAGTGAGCAACTGAAAGATCTGCCAGATATCTGTCTTGAGTGCCGGGTATCTCTTAGTCGAGCACACTCGACAAGTGGGCTTTTTGATGCTGTTGCCCGCTGTAGTTTAGTCAATTGAAATTAATTATGTTGGCTTTAGCCACTCCAAATTTATGAGCCATAAGTTGGCCCCCAAGTGTGTGGCAACATAAATTGCTGCTGTTGTTGCCGCTTGCTGCGGCAGCAACCGTTGCAACTGTTGCAACTGTTGCCAGCATTGCAATCGTTGCTGATGCTGACAATTTGCATAATAGCCAAATTACATTGCAACTGCCAATGGCTGACAAATCGAGAATCGAGAATCGAGAATCGCCAATTGGCAATTTGAAATTGTGGCCGTCGCGACCGTCAATCGCTACTTGCAACGTACAACGTGCAACGTACAACGTACAACGTGCAACGTACAACTTGCAACTTGCAACCGCGTGACACCTTAAACGCCCGTCCATTGGCCAAGTGACACAAAAATGTTGGATAAGAAAATTACAAAATTTCATGTGACACTTCATAAGCAAAGCAAAGCAAAGCGAAGCCAAGCCAAGTAAAGGGGGGGACAGCGGCAACAGCCTTGCAAATTGCTGACAGTCAACACAAAATTGCTCAGAAGACGAAAGTTCGTATGTTCTAGTCGAGTCTACTCGACACCATGATACTCTGTATTATGCTGTTAGCTGTTAACTATTAGCCTTGAATTGTGGGTAGCTGCAATGCTGTCTCTTTTCTTAATAACCAACTATGAAATATATGAGGTGATTATTCTCTTCTAGATGCAATGATCGACTAGCAGATACCCTGTATATATGTTGTAAGTGCACCACACTCAAATACACTAATATCTTTGTATAACCTAATGTGACAAATTTAGGAAGTAAATACTCTCGGGATACAATTGATCGACTAGCAGATACCCTGTATATATGTTGTAATATCTCTAACTAATATCTACACTAATATCTCTGTATAACAAACTGTGACACATTTGGGAAGTAAATCGTCTCGTGACGCAATTGATCGACTAGCAGATACCCTGTATATATGTTGTAAGTGCACCACACTCAAATGCACTAATATCTTTGTATAACCAAATGTGACAAATTTAAGAAGTAAATCCTCCCGAGATGCAATTGATCGACTAGCAGATACCCTGTATATATGTTATAATATCTCTAATATCACTAATATCTTTGTATAACAAACTGTGACAAATTTTGGGAAGTAAATACTCTCGAGATACAATTGATCGACTAACAGATACCCTGTATATATGTTCTAAGTGCCTTATACTCAAATACACTAATATCGTTATATAACCAAATTTGACAAATTTAAGAAGTAAATCCTCTCGAGATACAATTGATCGACTAGCCGATACCCTGTATATATGTTCTAAGTACCTCGCACTCTACTCTCATTAGTTTCAGCGCTGCTTCCATCGTATTCTGTTGCGAACTGTGGTAAGTTGAACAAGTTAAAATGCTATACACTTGCAGATACCCTGTACATTTTGGAAATCGAACTTCCAATTCGTCTTCTGATTATAATATCTATATCTACAATACCTATATACCTATCTATACCCTATAATACGATAATTGGCTTACAGTTGATCGACTTGCAGACACCCTTTAGCTTCTATCCAGAGCGTTAGCTGTGACTTTTAAGCAACGACAGCACTACTGCTTTCCCTCTTCAGAAGTAGGTACATTAGAATCGCCATTGCTTGACTAGGAGATACCCTATAGTATCACACATGCTACAGACTGCAACGCTGCTACAGAATTGCAACTTATCTTAGTCAAACAACATGAAGATACTCCCTTTCAGTTAATCCCCACTTGCAGGGTATACAATTGCAGTTCAGCCGAACTGGAAATTTGTTAAGCTCACAACTAGCGACGCTCTCTGCATATAAAGCAGCTGTAGTTTCAGTTTGAATTTCATGAATGAATCGAATGAATCAAATGAAACGCCGTGAGTTCGTTCCTTGCTTCTTTGTAATCATAACTAAAGAATAGTACTGGGTAGGGGTACTCAGATTTGGATCTTATCGGCGTCTGGCATTGTCGCCGGCGCGTTCACACCATCGACACGTAAGTCGAACTTCTACCTAGACGAGGGTCGCTGACACGCGCGAGGAAGTGAACGAGCGGAGATTCCGGGAGGTGGATGGAGCGGAGAGGATGGGGATTGAGAGCGAGGTGATCGTGACAACAAGTGCCACGACAATTGACTCCATGAGCGTGCCACAATAGACCAAAAAGAAAGAAAAACATTAGCTGCTTCCCAGAAGTCACAAGACTCCAGACACTATTCAAATCCCCAATCCGAGTTCCAATTAGCAACTCAATTCGAAGCTGAGCATAAGTTCAAAACAAAACACAAGCCTGTTCACAACAACAACTACAGCAACAACAACAACAACTCAACTCAAAAGTCAGTGTAATAAATGCACTTTTTAGTGGGAACTTAGAACATATTTTTGATTTATTTTATTTGTTTTAATATATTTTTGACATCCCTTTTGGCACAAACAACGAATTGTTCTTCGGTATTAACAAAGGAAAACATTTTTTGGGCTAAAATTTACACACGTTGTGAAATGTGACAAACGCAGGTAACATTTTAAATAATTGGGTTGGCTATTAAACTCAATGGTTTTGTTGCCAAATTCCCCCCCAAGGGGCTGCAAATGTTTGAAGCTATTTTTTAGCTCATATAGTTAAATCGATTCAACTGTGCCCTGGAGAGCAAAGGGTCGACTTCAAATGGATTATTACATCAATGAAATAGTGCAAAGTGTTTAGAAACTCTATCACAAATCTATCTATGAATCTATCAATCAGTTATCAGCTGTAAGAATTTCGCAGAAATTGTTCTTAAAGTTTCATATCAAATAATACTTCAACATAAATATCTTTATTTACTATTAAATTGTCTAAAAATATCACAAATATGGATAAAAACTCATTTTTTGTCCGATTACAGGGTATAACTAAACCAACATTTCAGAAAATTCATTTTTTCAAGTTGAAAAAAGGAAAGTCTAGCTTATCTACTCATAGCTTGTTTAAAGCATTTGGTTCAATATGTATTATAATCGTATTTTATGTAAATTTATAAATTAGCGTTTCACAACACTGCTGACTAATAGACATTAGTTTCTGTACTTTAAATTACTATATACTTTATTTACAATATACAGAGCATTAGCTCTTGACTATTTAAACATTTCCGTCTATGTCCAATATGTCGTTTCACAACACTGTTCAATTTTATACAAGAGTTCAGCAATTATAATTTAAGGTAACTCACGTACTTCAGTGTTTCTAGGAATCTGAAAGTGTTATGCCTATCATAGCATATTATTGCCAACTTTTAATTTATCGCTTCACAACACTAGTTATGTCGAAATAGTTTAATAACATTTGTTACCCTTGGGAAATTCAAGTAGTTTTATTTTTCTTACAATCCAAAGTAGTGTTGCATAATAGTCATACATTCATTGTATCACAGCACACCATTCTCAACTTTTCATAGGCGTTTATCAACACTACTTAATTCTAATTCTTCTAAGAATACTGTTAAACAGTTCAAGCTATTAAATTCATAAGAAATTTATGTAGTTCAGTTTATGTATTTCCTTATAAACTTTCAACATACGTTTTACAACACTGGGCAATAGAAAACATTCCAAAATCAAATATATTTCATATAAAATAATTTAAAATAATTTGTTGCGAAAACTTAGCCATTGTGATGATTAATGTATTTTAAAGCTTAAGGATTAATCTGTGGTTCTAATCGCTTACTTTGACTGCTGCCAGTGTTGCAAAGCGCAACTGGGCCAAGAGCATTTCAAACTATTTCATAGATATAATATGTTTTGGTTTTTTTTGTCAAAAGCTTTTCGAAATCAATTATTGAAAAGTTCATAATTGATTTTCAGAAGCTTTCAACGCGGAACTTTAAAGCTTAAAAGAACAGTTATAAAAGTTGAAAGTTGAATAACAATTGAATTGTCTGCTAATCGCCTCAAGTTAGGCAACAGTTTAGATGACACAAAAGCCCAAGTTGACACTCGAAGAGATGCTGAAAGGCACTTGCCAAGTGGAACAACTGGACAACGCACACTCGCACACTCGCACACACACACACACACACACACACACACACACACGCAAACGCAGCCACATAGAAAGACGGAACTTGAGTGCGGCACTCGACAAAGCTTCATACAATAAATGCCATAATATTTCACACCTGTGAACACAGATCCAAGCCCCAAGATGAAGCTGCCACATGTGGCAAGTGGCTCTTTGGCTCGATTATCGCAAGAAAGGCGCAAAGCAGGCAAAAGACATACTTCACAGACTCCTGGCCATAGAAAAATGCCATTGCTTGGGCAGCATGTGGAAGTGCCCTTTTCCCCCTTATCCCCTTTTCCCCTTTCCCCATTTCCCGTTCTAGCAGCCGGCAAACTCAGTTGTGCCACCCGCAGCCCATGTGGCAGTGAGTCGACACATCAAAGCAAGTGAACAAATTAAGCTAAACAAAACCAAACAAAAAACACACACACACACTCGCACACACACACGCACACACACATATACACACAGACAGACTTGTCGGCATTCTTTCAAAGCTTTTTTTTGTTGTACTCTTGCTGCAAGTTTTGCCTCAAGTTGCAGCAACAGCGGCGCCAGCTGAAGATGAAGCTGCCCCACTTGAATGCACACACACACACACACACACACACACACACACACACACACCACACACTCCTGGGTGTGCACTTTCAACTTGAAAGTAACTGTGCTGGTTTCTCATTTCTTCGCATTTTCTTTTCCTTTTTTCCACTCTCATAACTTTGCCGCCTCTTGGACCGTAGGGTTGCCACATTCCTTCGGTTTAGAGGCGGGGCCGAATTGGAAGAAACTGCAAATAAAATAAAACAAGAGTTTAGACCATTTGGCAACAAGCAAGTATCATGTGGGCAAGGTTTTTTTTTGTTTGGCATGGCAACCCTAAACTCTAAAACAGAGTGCAAGAGTGCTCTCTTGTGGCAACTTGTTAAGTTAACCTCTAAGACTGTCTTTATATACCATATTTTCGAGAGAAAATCCCACAATTGGTTGCCCTGGCAACCTAAACTTAACCTACTCAATGTATGAAAAGGCAAAGAAGTTAAAGAACTACTTGTTATTCGGTCAAGTTTTTTTAGTAATATCTTCTATAATTTCTATTCGGAAATAATACTTGAGTGCCCTGGCAACCCTAAATTGTTGATTGCCATAGCAAATGGAGTAAGGCAACAACTCGAAATGAGAATAGATTGAACTTCTCAGCAATGCTGTACAGATATGTGCTAAATTCTCTATTCAAAATCCTGGGAAGCATACACATACTAAATAATACAATAATTGTTTGCTCTGGCAACCCTTAACTACAAACAGTCAAATGGAAACTGTGTAAAGTAATCTATTAATATCTTGTAACTTCTGATGGCATGCATTTATTCTCTAGTCTTTTATGTCACCAATTTTATGCTAAAAACTTGACAACCCTAGCCGCAGAATACACCAGGCAGCAAAACTTCTCTTGTTCTTTATTTCTCAGCTTTACTCTGAACAGATAATTTATATTAATAAGTTGTCTGTGTTCAATCTAGAAACTTGCCAAACCTAGCTGTAGTATAAGGCAGCAAATATTTTCTCTCCTGTCTCCCCTGTCTCTCTCTCTCTCTCTCTCTCTCTCTCTCTCTCTCTCTCTCTGTCTCGCTCTCTCTCCTTGCTTCTTTCATATCACATGTTTACTATTAATAAGTTAATAAGTTCTCAATCCTATATAGAAACTTGGCAACCCTAGCTGTATCGATCTAACTATGTATCTATTTCTTTCTTCCTCTCTCTCCCTACCTATCCATCTATCCATCTATCAATCTATCTATCTATCTATCGATCTATACATCTCAATATCTCTATATCTCCTTATCTCTCTATCTCTCTCTCTCTCTCTCTTTCTCTCTCTCTCTCTCTCTCTCTGTCTCTCTCTCTCTGTCTCTCTCTCTCCTTACTTCTTTCATATGTTTACTATTAATAAGTTAATAAGTTCTCAATCCTATATAGAAACTCGGCAACCCTGGCTGTATCGATCTAACTATGTATCTATCTATCTATTTCTTTCTTCCTCTCTCTCCCTACCTATCCATCTATCCATCTATCCATCTATCAATCTATCAATCTATCAATCTATCTATATATCTATCTATCTCTCTATCTCTCTCACTCTCTCTGTCTCTCTGCTCTCTCTCTCTCTCTCTCTCTCTCTCTCTCTCTCTCTCTCTGTCTCTCTCCCTTCCTCTCTCTCTCTCTGTCTCTCTCTCTCCTTACTTCTTTCATATGTTTACTATTAATAAGTTAATAAGTTCTCAATCCTATATAGAAACTCGGCAACCCTGGCTGTATCGATCTAACTATGTATCTATCTATCTATTTCTTTCTTCCTCTCTCTCCCTACCTATCCATCTATCCATCTATCAATCTATCTATCTATCTATCTATTTATATATATCTATATCTCTTTATCTCTCTCTCTCTCTCTCCCTCTCCCTCTCTCTCTCTCTCTCTCTCTCTCTCTCGTCTCTCTCTCTCACTCTCTTTAAGAACTGTCATATCATATGATCTCTTCTTATATAGTAACTTGATTCAATCTCAATCATTTTCAATGCATCGAACATTTACAGGGTATAACTGCAGAGCACAGTCAACAGAACAAACTCCTACTCAATATGGCAGTCGAATCATTTACACTTGAGGTGAACTACCTCAGAATGCTAACAAAGTGAATTGATAATATGAAATAAGCAGAACATCGATTGCATTCCAAATTTCAAAACGTTATTCAAAACTGGCAAAAAGGCCAACAACAACAACAACAACAACAAAATAAATAAAAAAAAGGCAAAAAAATAAAAATGTGAAATTTTGAAAATACGAAATTGAGAGGTAAACTAAAGATGAAAACTAATATGTATGTATGTATGTATGTACGTATGTATATATGTATGTATGTACGTATAGAGAGTACAAATCATCGAGTTTCGCATTGGATTTGCACAATTTTGGCAAGTGTTCGATATGCAATTTGTTAGCACATTTGAGAAACTGTTCGAAATGTTTATATTAAATTCCAATTGCTTGATTTACCCCTGCTACCCCTGGTATACCCATCAAAATAGCACAGCAATATTTTAGCATATTTTGCAATGCAGCAAAAATACAACTCAACCCTCATTGTGTGCTTCTTTTTCTTCTTTATCATATTCTTCTTCTTGCTCATTTTGGAGCAGGTCTCAGGCTTGAAGCACTTCTCCCCCATATTACGAGTCTATAAAAATATACGTACATACATAATTTTATTAGGCCAACATCAAATTTGCTTGTGACGCTGCAAAGGCCCCAAAAAATCAAAGTGCCAAAGAGATGAAATAACAAAAGAAATGAAAACAAGTGAAATATTAACATGTGCTGCAGCTATGACGCACTGCTTAATACCCTGTGATATAATATAAATGTTTAAAACTATTTGTAAATCTTTTTAGTTTCATTAGCTTGATTAACTCACTTCATTTCTAACCAACTCTGTGAACTGATCTATGTGAGAAGTTAGCTTAGAGTTGGACTTCTCGATAAAGCGATCATATAAATTGCTAGCATCACAATCGCAATACTTTATTCCATAACTAACATAGAAAATAAAGCTACGAAATTAACTAATAATTATAAATTAAATATTTGTAATTCAATTTTCATTTAAATTTGATTTTAAATAAAAATTTAAATGAGAATTTGATTTTAAAAGAAGCAAACGACTTCTCCTAAGAGTTTGCTCTACTAAATATTTATAAAGCTTCTAAAATACCCTAGATAAACCAACTGGTTTAGTTTAGCTTAAGACAAGCTTTGGTATTAATGCACTTTAAACTTTAAAGTCTGCGTAAAATTTTCTAAGTTTTTAAAAGATTTTTTGGTTTATTTCAAAAATTTTGATTTGTTTTCTGCACAAATTCTAAGAAATTTACTTTTCTATAATGGAAAATAATGTGTAAATTTGAGGAAAAATGCAAAGAAACTTTGTAGCTAAAAAGAATACATGGAAAACCATATTTTACAAACATTTGTTTAATATTTTACAGTGGCGTCCAAAAAGGAGTGCATGCTTGCAATTGTTGCAACTAAAGCCGCACAGAAGCAACTCTATTAAAGCAAATCAAATAAAACTTTATTATTTAAACTTATAATATATATCTAAGTGCATAAGCATAGTTAGCATTAATAAATTATATAGGATTAGGGAAAGAAAAGTCGGAAACGTTAGCAAATGCTCATTCGATAGAAATTGTAGCAACATTTGTTTAAAGTTCTTTATTCCTAATCACTTTGTAATATTTAATTTGAAATATTCTTTTAATTTTGACATAGCTACTTCTGTTTTGTTAAACCCATTTCCTTAAGTCCTTATCATCTTCTTCTCAAACTATTCAATTGGATTGACATCAAAAATAGGTTCTGACCACTCAGTTAACTGAGTTTGTTTTACAATCTATTGCTTGATGTATTTTGCAGTTTATTTCTGATTTACAATCAGTCATTAGTTCTCATATCTATCTATATCAGATCTATAAGAAATATAAATAACAAAGTTTTATATGATTTGCTTTGACACTTTGCTTGCTGTATACGCATTTTTGCACGCCACTGTAGTAGATTATTATAGTTTAGAATAAATTAAATGTTAATTAAATTAATTATTATTATTAATTTAATATTAATATAAATATAAATATAAACATAAATATATAATATAATATGTAGAAATATAAAATTATATTAAATTAAATTATATATGAAATAATAAACTTTAAAACAGCTAAATGGTAAATTAATGAATATAGCATATAATATATAATAAGTATATGCATAAGAAAGAACCAACCTCTATAAGACACAATCCCCAATCCTTATCCTTATTTTTATGTAAAATCATTTTCTTAATGTTTTTCTTTAAACTGTTTGAAAATAATATTTTGTTCTATTTCACTTCGCTTTTTTCCAAGCGTAATTGCCATAAGATTGCTATGATATATAAACTCGTAGTGCTACTTCTCGATTATATACATAAGCAACAACAATTAGGCCTTATCTCAGCTGCAGATGAGCAACTTTAAGCCTTTAGTTTATAGTTAAACAATTAAGCTAAACACTAACTGGTAAGAACTTAGGAGATCAATAATACTTTCAAATATATTTGCTGTTACTTGTTTACTGGCAAACAGATGATACCCGCTACGAGGTAATACATATATATAGATATAGATATATATATATATATATATATAGATATATATACATATATATATATATATGTGTGTATCTATATATCCTTGCAAAAAAAACGTCAAGAAATAAGGAGAAATACATATAAAAAGTGCGGGCTGGGCAACAAAATTAAATGGTCCGGAAAACTGGTCACTCTTGATGCCCCACATAGCCAAAGCGCCACACACACACTCCCCCCTGCAACCCCCCTTGGGCTAGGGTGAGCGGCCAACTGAAAGTGCGTGCATAAAGCATTTCTTATTACAACAACAAGCAGGCAGGCAGGCACAACAACATTAACAAACAACAAAAGCAACAACGACAACAACAACAACAACGACAACAACAACTGAATTTCGAGACTCATGCAAAATCATGCAAATTTTGTTGCTCGTTGTTGTTGGCGTAGAAACTAATGGGGCACAATGTGTCCACACTGAATGAGTCCACGTTCTGGTAACAGCCTACATTCCACACACACACCCCCCCCCCCCTCCCCGCCTCACTCTCTCAACATTCAACATACGGTCAGTCCCATGCAACAAACCCCACAACTCTCCACAATTTGCAGCTGGCCTTTAACATCAGCTAAATCATCTGTAAATGCGGGCTCACGGGCTTTCCAGGACCCTTGAACGCTGGGACCTGAATCTGTACATGATTCTGAAGCTGTAGCCGTAGTCGTAGCCGTAGCTGTAGCTGTAGCTGAAGCTGAGTCTCGTACTCAAACTGGGCCGCTGTCCTGCGCCTGGGTCTGGGCCTGAACCTGAACCTGGGCCTGTGCCTGGGCCTGGGCCTGGGTCACAGTCTGGCCCTGGATTGTGATTCAGTTTCTGGCCCTGGGTCGTCAACTCAACTCCATGTCGTCACAATGCACACACATTACGCATAGTGAAAGGCAGTGTGCCTGCGAGTGGGCGGGGCAAGGGTGGCTGGGCAAATTTCACAAAGGGTGGCAACGTTGGTCAACGTGGCTGTTGACGTTGCTCTGTAGCCGTTTCAGGCGAGAAAATTAAATTGGCCAAAAGTTGAATCCATAACTTTTGGCTATGAACTGGACACACACAACCGCACACACACACACACACACACACACACACACACACACACACACACACACACATGGCAGCTGTGTCGCCTGCGAAAATTGAGTGTAGCCAACGCCAGCGAACCCAAAGGGCATCGTTCATAGAGTCCAGTAGAAATGGTGCTGCCTGTGAATTGTGAGCTGCGTGGGGGGAGGGAGGATTGAGTGCGCGGGGATCGGGAATGTAACTACGTAGGTTGGCAACCACATAGCTTAGTCAGCCATTTTGGTTGGCCGGCCTCGAAGAGTGAGCCCAAAATGGATTGTGAAATGCAATTGGCTAATAAGTCCGTTGAGTCTCGACGGAGTGCCAATAACGTAGTTCATAAGATCAGCAACGATATACCCTACAAATGAGCAGTCTAAACAATTCGCAGCTTATGTTATCGATAGTCCGAAACGAAAGAGTTTTTAGCATTCTCTAGCGAAAACGAAAACTTCTATATGCTCTGCTAATAAGCACTACAATGTTGAAATGTAAATGAATAAGTTGAAGTTATCGATAGTCCACAACGATAGTATACTTATTTCAAGGAGAAAAGTACATCATTCTCTAGCAACTAACACTTCATTAAGCTCTACAAATCTGAGCTATAAAACTAACAATTTCCAAGGTCATTAACAGTTATCGATAGTCTCAAACGATAGTTAGATTTTTCAAAAATTAAGTTAATCCATTCCAGGGAAATTCATATAATAACTCTACAAATATTCGGTATAGAATAAAAACTTTGCAAGTTATCAACAACATGAGTTATCGATTGCATTAAGGAAAAGTTGGTTCACTATCGATAACTTGTTGTGCAAGCACTTATTAAATAAATACCAATCAAATAATAATAAACTTAGCAATAGCCTTAAAAAATACATAAACCTACTCCGGCTCAACGATAACAATCGATCACTAACAGTAAGCGCTCAAGATGAAATCTGAAAATTCACAAAGAATGTTAAATACCGTAAATATAGTGAGATTACAGTGAAAATGTATATGAAAACGTTGTTGTCATCACTTAGTGTTATCGATAACAAGCGATAGGCATAACTTTATTTTATTAAATATCGTTCATTTGCACAACTTACAAATTAATTTTAAAAAACCTATGCAATTTCTTAAAAGTAAAATTATTATAAGTGTAACCAACGAATTTACTATCGATAACTGTGGCATCACAAACGGCTAACGTGCCGTAATGATGATGATACTTAACTCGCAGTGAAAATATGCAGACAAAGCCAGTGAGATTTTTGCTGTAGCTAAATTTGTTGGTTCAAGGGTAAACCAAATAGTTTATCTGGCAAATGGGGCTGGCTCCATTTTGGGTCAGTCTAATAAACAGTTCATTCTTGCAGCTAGTAGTCCCAAATTTACAAGGCATACCATCCATACGGGGAGGTATGTATGTGTGTGCGTGTGTGTGTGTGTGTGTGTGTCCTGGCACAGCTGCCCGTGTTGTTTGTATGATTTTCTGCTTAAAAGCCAACAGCAACCAGGCAAAATTGCGTGGGTTGCAGCATTGCGAGGGGGCACGCAAAGAGAGAGGGGGAGGAAGAGGGAGATATATGTGTGTGTGTGTGTGTGTGTGAGTATACCTCCGCTTCGTGCCTTGTTATGTTTGTTGTTGCCTTGTTGACTGGAAAATATGACCGCCAGCTGTTTGTTGTGCTGTGTTACTGCCTCACACACACGCACACACACACACCCACACCCACACCCACACACAGGCCTTCTCGTACATATTCAGTAAAATTTATGCAGCATCCTGTGCCTGGCCACGCTTGCTTTTCTTGTTGTTTTTGTAGTTGCTTTCCCATCCTAGCAGCCCACCTGTCAACCTGGATAAGTCTCTAAACTTTTCTCTTTTTTTCCACAGCTTTTTTTTTGTCGTAGAATAACTCTAACTGAATTCAGTAAGTTGTTGTCTATAGGCTTGAATGAACAAGTTGCGCCTAGTTTCTGTCACTTGCCACGCAAAACTGCTGTTGCAGCAGCAACAAATTGTTAGCATCTTTTGCAGTAAACTGCGCTGTGGCGCCATCTACACACAGGCGTCGGCATTAGCATTGCGCCTCAAGGCGCCATCTGTTGCATGGCGGTCGCAACGCATTTCTTTTAGCTGTGTGCTGCGAGCTAAGATAAAAGAAGAAAAACAAAAGAAACGAAACACAACAAAAAAGGGGCTGAACTGCAAGCTGAGTGCTGAGTTGTTGTCGTTGTTGTTATTGCTGCTAAGGGTGGTTTTGCTTTCTGTTTGCTTAGCCCAAAGACAGGGTTGTTAGCAGACATGAGCTAAGCAGTTGTTGTAGCTGTTGTAAAAGAGACTCCAGAGCTTTTTTTAATGCTGATCTCTTTGTTGCTTCAGATAAGCTTACCCTTTAAAGCTTTTTAGATTTACGTTGAAAAAATTTAGTTTAGTTTAATAACTTTAATTCATTTATATTTTACTTAAAATTTAATTTACTTTGTAATGTTTTATATTTGACTTTTGATCTTCTAACTGATCTCTCATTCAATTTGTGTTGAGTTTCGTCAAGCAGCGCTGCCTTTGGCCACACACCGTTAGGCAGCGCGGTCATGTGTCAGCATTGGCCAAGTGCCGGTCGAAGACAACGCACAGGCGAAACACAACAACAGCAAATGCTCAGTCACACACACGAACACACACATAAACGAACACACGACGACGACGCCGACGATGTCTGAGAGCGAGGGTTGTTTTTGGGCAGCAGAGAGGGTATGAGTGTGGGAGATAGAAAGAGAGTGAGAGAAAGAGAGCGCGCGCATACGCTGCTGTCGCTGTCGCTGCCGCAGTCGCATTGCCTTGACGCTGCTGTGGTGAGTTTCTGCTTACATTAGCGCTGACTCTGCTGACTGCGCTGACTGCGCTGCTGACGTTGACGCTGACGTTGGCGTTGGTAACGTTTTAGATTTTGTCACCACCAAAAACAGCGCGCGTGTTTTGCCTACTGCCCTTTGTTGTTGTGGTTGTTGTTGTTGCTGTTGTTGTTTGTTTGCCCACATCGTTGACTGGATGTTGAGGCGTCTCTCTTTATATGCATGTGTGTGTGTGTGTGTACGCTTCGTGACAAAATGGTGAATCTGCTCTGTTTGCCGTCGTCTGTCGTTTTACATGGCGTTTTCTAATAAAATGGCAGCGCGTGCCTGTCCATGCCAACTCCCCGGCGCCTGTCACGCCCACCACAGCCTTAACTGATACCGCCGCTGCTTGAATGTAATGTATGTTGATGTAATGTATGTGTGTGCTTGTGTGTAGCAATTGCTTTGCTTTTCTGCTGCTGCTGCTGTTGCTGTTGCTGCTGCTTCTTCTTCTTGTTTAATTTGGCTCGTCTCGTGTCAACCGTCGTCAGCTTCAGCTTCAGCGGCAGCCATTGTTGTTGTTGTTGTTGGTGTTGTTGTTTTGGCTTTGGCGTTGGCGTTGTCGCCTGAGGGTGAAAAAAGGCATTCGAGCATGCATCTATATACATACATACTGTCTATGTACGTATGTATGTATGTGTGTGTGTATGTATATATGTATGCATGTGTGTATGTAGTATCTACTGGTAAATACATTTAACGCATTGCACACTTGCAAATTATTCAAGATTCATCATTTATTTTGTCCAACTGTTTGCACATGTCTCCCAATGTGTATGTGTGTATGTGTGTGTGTGTGTGTGTGTGTGCGAGTGTGTGTGTGTCTATTTCCTGACACTAATTGAAATACTTTTATCAGTTTGCCGTTAGCTGTGCATCAACACAATCATTAACTTGGTCAGATTTTGAGGGTCCTTTGGGCATTACAAATGCTGATAATCATAATGATGACGATGATGATGATGATGATGATAATGATGATATGATATGATATGATCTAAGGGTTTCTGCATTTGCTTTCATTTCATTTTCTGCTTTTTGTTATTTGCGCCTGATTGCGCAATTTTACTTGCCCAGTCAGCTGTAAGAGCGAGCCAGAACGAATACGATTGCGAGTCGTATGAGTACGACTACGACTACGACTACAAATGCGAATGCGAATGCGAATACGACAACGAATACGACAACGAATACAATTGTGAATGCGAGTGAGTTATACACATTTCAGGTAGCCAGAGATTGTGTAAACGGATCAAGAAAGTGAAAGTATTTTCAAATATTATTCAACTGTATTCAATGGGTCAGCGGCAATTACTTTTGTGCCCTCCCCGTCCTCCCGTCCCCCGGTCCCCCCGGCCACGTCATGCCATTTAAAATTGCAAGCGCCGAAATATCATGCACAACATATTTGCAGTATTTGCAGCATTCAGACATCAACCCCAAAATGTGTTAAATATTTCAATTTCAAATCCAATTCAATGGAATTCTAATAACCAAATCCAACTGCATGCAATTTTCATGGCCAGTTGCTGGCCAAAACTGAAAACCCCAATAGTTAGACACCATCCTCCCCTCCAGCCGGTGTCCACTTGCTGCTCCCTGCAGACTGTGCAAATATTTTATAACTTGTATATTTTATAATCGTCATATTTTAGTTTAGTTTTCTCTCAATCTCTTGCCATCTCGCTCGATTGATTGCCAACGCTTTTAACGTGGCCGTCAGTGTTTTGCATTTTGAATTCTGGAATCCTGCTAAATACAGGCATTGCTTTGATTAAGATGAGTGGAATTTGCGTTCGTTTAAATGGGTTAAGCATAAAAAGTTTGGAAATTGGGAGCAACAAAATCGCAAAATTTGTTTAAGGAATCTTTTAAAAACTTAAAGATGAATGAGATAAAATAAATATATATAAATAAATGAAGAAACAAAAATATTAAGAGGGTTAAGAATAAATAAAGGAAAATATTAAAACAGTAAAAAGAAATTTAAAAAATAAATTAAAATAACGAAAGAAGAATTTAACAAAAACAAAATTTTAAAGAGTTGAACATTTTCTTGTTTAAAAGAATATTATAAAGAATAAAAAAGGAATTAAAGTCAGATATTAATAAGTTATAGAATAAATAAAGCATAAATAAATAAAGGAGAATAATAAAATGGGAAAGAAGAAATAATGGAAAATCTTCAAAATGTAAAAAGCAAATAAAAGAATATTATAAAAAGCTTAAAAATAAATAGGGGAAATATACTTAAAATGTCAAGAAGAACTAAAAGAAAAAGTAAAGAAGAAATAAAGGAAAACTAAACAAGAAATAAATGGAATTTCTAAAAGTTATGAAAAATAAATAAACAAAAAGAGTAAAATGTTCAAAATGTAAAGAAAAAATATTTAAATATTATAACGAAAATTCGAAAGAATAATTATAAAATAAGAAAAATTTTGAAATACGAGAACATTATAAAAGGATAAAAAAGAAAAAGCGAAAACTATATAAAATGTAAAGAAGAACTAAATATAAAATATTAAATATTAAAAAAGTAAAGAAGAATCAAAACAAAATATTTATAAAAAGGTAAAAAAACAAAAATAAAATATAATATTAAAATAAAAAAGAAAGAACGAAAAAATTTAAAATATTATAAAGGTAACAATTAGATAAATGAAAGAATTAAAAAAGTAAAGAAGACATAAAAGAAAATAAAGAATTAAATCAAATGCAAGGAACAAATCAACGCAAATATAAAAACAGGTAAGAAAATATTATGAATAATTCCAAGAAGGTAAGGCAGGCATTAATGAAAATATTGGGTAAATAAAAGAATATTATAAAAAGCAAAGAAAGAAGAATAAAGCAGTAGAAGAATTATTTAATTGATACTTTTTCTTCGCTTTTGATCAGTTGCAACTCGAATTTGAAGAAAGTTGTTAGATGTATTACTTAGTAAGCATAATTGCAACATATCGAACTGTGTTATTTCAGTAGTAATATTTAATAAACTTCACAAAGTTATATAGCTAAAGAACTAACATAAGAAATAATAGTTTACACAAACTAAGTTTTAGCTTTCAAACAACTTATGCAAATTAAATTAAAAAGTCACTGCAACATTGCATAAATATTAATATAAATAATGCAATAAAGAAAAATCAATTTGTAAACTGAAGAAATACACTTATCGCTAACAATTTCTAATAAAAATATTAAACAATTCAAACAATCAAACACCTAAGAAATTTGCAAATGATGAGAAGATAGAGATCCATCTGGAGAGGGAACCTTTTTATACTAAATGAAAATCAATAAAATCAATCAAAATCAATCAAATCTTTAAACAATAAAGTTATTGAAATATCCAATATTTAGTTATTATAATAAATGATATGGTAAATTAATGTTAAATTAATGTTAATTGTTAAGATTTCATAAGCTGTGAACTTCTTTTAAAGAGCTACATAAATGTAGAATAATGTGCTTAGACTTTGTAGTGTTAAGAGATTAATGCATTTTGGACATTGCCGACGGCAGAGTTTATAGAAAATGAATTTAAATTTATAATTTAACAAAATATAGCTATAATTTCTTTAGCCATTATAGGAGACTATAGAATACAAAACAATTATTGATAATTAATTCTAAAATGCAGGAAAGTATGTATTCAAATGAAAATGCAACTTTCTTAACTCCTGCAACAGATCGACAGGTATTGCGATTAATTATATTAACTAAACTCATGAAACTCCAAAGAAAATATATAAATATATGTATAGAATAGTTACAAAAGACCTTAACAAATATTTTCAATAAGAAATAATATTTGTGGGATTAAAGAAATGCAAGCTCTGATTTAAAGCTAAAAAATGACTTGAGCCAGATTGAGTTGCGAGGGGGAAGTTGCAGTTAGTTCCGGTTTATTGCAGTTAATCGAAATATTCATCAAAACTCTAAACAAGGCTCCAATCGTGCATGCAGCAGAGACTCTGCTCCCCTTTGGCGAGAAACGCACAAAAGTATGCAACATGTTTAAAAATGCAAGTGCATAGCTGGCAAATCGTTGGGGGATACATTGGGGTAGTGCGGGGGGGGGTAGTAGTAGGGATTGATGTGGAGTTAACGAGTGGCATGGGCAGCTGCCATGGCGCCAAAAATGCAAATTCCAAATAAATCAAATCAAACGCGCCGCAAGAGGTAACGAAGCGGCAGCAACACCAACGTGAACCGCCAACGGAGACGGGCGTCCAGCTGGAAGGGGGTTAGTCGGGTTGGTAAAGGCATTTGAAAAAAGCGGAGGGGGAGGTGCACCGGGAGTGCGGCATATATGCTTGCCTAGGCTATTTGAGCACTTTTTAAATATTTTATGTTCGTTATTTCAGTGATTGTTTATCGGCAAATTGCCTGGAAGCACTTTAAAACGCTTCATAGAGCGCCAACAACAAGCGTACGTAATTACGCACCACTTGCACGACTAACAAAATACCCGTACTAAATTACAATTAATTTTTTGACCTGGCATAACAATTACTAGAAGAATGTCAACTGCTTTGGATGCAATCAAAAGAAACATTTGGCAATTCCTTAAAAATTCCAGTAAATTTAGCAGTTTTAAAGACTTGATCTTATGCATACCCTGTATCATATACTGCTCTTCCATAATCTTGCACAATCCTGCGTAATTTAGTGCTACTCCACTATAGTTCCTCCATAGTTCTCTATCAATAGAAGCTGCCTGCAGATTGCATTGGTTCGGGTAGCAAATGTAGCAAGCGGCAACAGCAGCGCCCCCTAGCGTCATAAATACGCAACAAATCAAAAGAAATAACAACAATACAACAATAAATGTATTGTGTTCAATTGCTGTTGTTGTTGTTGTTGTTGCTGCCGTTCATGTGCATAAAAATATTTTGTATTTTGTACAGCGCCAAATTCGTTGCCTCCTTTTGCCCCTCCCCTCCCTGGCTTGCAGCCAGCTTAGCGGGGTAGGTATTTTCGGCTAGCCGCATTGGTGGACATGGTCGAGAGGCGGCGTTTTCCTTCTTTTTTTTCCATTTTCCATTTCATTTTTGATTTTTGCAACCTCTGATGATTTTGCCAACTCGTCGGAGTCGGGGTCGGGGTCGGAGTTCATTGTGCATAGTCAAATATTTTTCACCATAAATTTTCGCACGTCCATCAAAAATTGATTGGGCAACGAGCCATGAGGCTGCCACCTATAGCTGCTACACCCACACACACACACACACACACACACACACCAACACACACTCGCTTTGTTTCAACCATGTTATTGACTTTTGCGCATTGTGAAACATTTTCAATGTTTTGAACATTGCCGCAAGGCTAGATTTTTGCTTTAACCATAACTAAATACTAGCATTTATACAAAATACAGTTATTAACAAATATGTATGCGCATAAATTGCAATTCATTTACAACATTGCATAGATTTGACAAACTATTTAAATGTCTGACAAGCCATACAATTAGCAGCTTGCCCCCTTTAAATAGGCAACTCCCCTCAACTATCACGCTGCCCCGCCCCTTTCACCTATAACCTAATAGCGAGTACTGTTTGCTGACATGGTATTTATGTAGCAAGTTTTACATTTATTGCATTTATGGCATTTATTAGCTCAAATGCTATAAACAACAAATAGAAAAAAATAAAAAAGTCGCGAAAGGCAAAAAAATAACACACAACAGAGGCCAAGACACAGAGGCGTAGGCAACAGCTCACATAGGTCAAGAGGGGTACAAAAGAGCAATTGGCTGAAGAGTTAATAAATTTAAGAAGTGCTGTTAATATTAATTTGTATTTTATTGCATATTCTCATAGAAAACATAGAAAGATGTTTGGATTTTTAATTTTATTTTTTGTGAATTTTCATTTAATTTATTTAACTAATTTAATATGCATATTTTCTAAATACATATTTCGTATAATATTAACTCTTTTCTATCGGTTTGCTAGAGTATAAATTCGTCAGCAGCCTTAATGACTTAAATACCGTTAAACTGGGAACAAAAGTTCAGTGAGACGAAGTGAGACGATAAATATATAATAAAATATATTTAATGTACATAAATATGTAATTAATTTAGAAGTAAATCGCTTATTGTATTATATATATTTATATATATTATATATTCATTAAATTATATTTTATATAAATACATTTATTTATTCTACACTTTTACAGCGATCCAAAGCTGTTCTTTTACAGTGTTTCTTCTTTAATTAATCTTGTTTTTCTGCATTAATTGTTGATAAACTATTTTATTTTCTTATCAATTTATTTAATATTTTCTTTAAATTTTATCATAAATTAAACTCTTTAATTCAGTTTCAACCAGACAACATTTATTGTATATTTATTCTAATTCCCATCAATTTAAAATATTATTTCTCATTTCTCAATTTTTCCCCTAAATGTAATTCTAAATTTAGTTTTAACTTAACTGCATTAATTATAGAAAATCTCTTTCCATAATTTCTTTACTTAAATTTTGCCATAAAATGTATCTTCAATTTATTTTCTATTTTATAATTTTTTTTTTTATTTCTTATCTTAATATTTTTTAGAGTTTCTCAATATTCTTTCTCATAAATAAAGTTAAATTTAGTTTCCATTCAATTGTGGAAAAATTCTTCAATATCTTATTGATCTGAAGTTATATTTCTATAATTTGTTTACTTAATTTTCCCATAAAATGTATCTTTATTTGATATTATTAATTTATTTATTATAATTATTTATTTTAATTCACATCTTATTTGTTTTAATTTTTCTTCCAATATTATTTGCCTCCCATGAATCTTTCAATTTAACTGCATTAATCGCGTACAAATTCTTTCAATTTATATTCTTATTCTTATAATACTAACTTTAAATTTATTTTTAATTTAGTAACAAATTTAACAGAATTAATCGAGATAATTAATTTCAACTTGTACTTGTAATTTCTATCAATTCAATTATGCTATTAAAATTTGTTTACTCTTTTCTACAATTTACTTAAATGGCCCATAAAATGTATCTTTATTTGATAATATTAATTTAATTATTATGATTTATTTATTCTATTTTGTTATTAAATTATTTTTATGTTTTCTTGCAATTTAATTTCTTGCCAATTTATCTTCAATTTAGCTGCATTAAACGCAGCCAAAGTATTTTAAACTCGTGTTCATCTAATTCTGCAGTTATTACTTTTAAATATTAATTTACATGAAATTTATCTTCAATTATTGAGTTAATTTTATATTAATTTTGATTCAAATTTAGTTTAATTGAAATTAATTATTCTTCAGTTTTTCTATATAATTTCTCTTAAAAATCTCATTTAGTTCAAAATAAATAAATTAATAATAAATAAATTAATGCAAAACCTAATTTACGTTTTATGTATTAACAATAATTGTTGAAAAACTCAGAAAAGTTACAGAAAATTCGACGAGAAACTCCTGCAAATCGATTTCCCTTGAGAAAAACTCAAAATAACATTTTGGCATTCAGAAGTCAGTTTGGCAGTTTCCTCCTCCGCTGCTCCTCATCAGCTGTGCACACTTGACCCCCCTTGCTGCTGGACGCCACTGTTTAGGGGTGGGGGAGGGCAACGGGTAGTTGGCGCTGTTGTAAGGGGTTTTCTGGATGCACAAAAAGCCCGAGTGCAGCAGCGTGCACTAATTTCATTGCTGAGTGCTTTTAGTGGAGCCATCGAGCCCGACGCCCACGGTGGGCGAGAGGTGGACGGTGGCAAGGTGGCAAGCTGGCAAGTTCGCTAGGTGAGGTGAGGTGAGGAGAAGGGCGAGAAGGACTTGCCATCAATCTACAATCTGCTGGTAAAACTCTCTATGCAAATGTCCTTGTCGAGTGCCCGCATAGTGAAGGGGATATGGTGCACAGGGTGGGGGTGAGGAGGTGTCGGGGTCAGGGGAATAGGAGGTGCTTCTGATCCAGCAGCAAGCTTCATCATAGGGGGAGGGTTGGAGGGGGCAAGTAGAGAAAAAAGATGTCAACAGGACCAATTAGTTTGAAAAATTGGCATAAATGAAGCCCAAACCGAAGTGAGGTGAATAGCAGAAAGAACGAGCGGGTATGGTGTGGAGGTGGGTGGAGGAGGAGGAGGAGGGGGGAGCAAGAAACGTAGGCGTAGCTGATGTAGAGGGCGTGGCAGCCAGCATTGCATTGAGTGGCAGCCATGTTGTAAATAAATGTAGCGGGCGTCGTCGTCGTCGTCGTTGTCGTTGTCGTTGTCGGAGCTTGCACCGTCAAGTGGCACTCGAATTGAAATTATGAGCACTCGCTACCCTCCACCCGCACCCCCTATCAACGAACCCCCCACACGCTGCCTGCCAGCCCCAACGGGTGGAGGGGGAACGGGGCGCTTCTGGCTAATGAGAAGAGGCACCGGAGCAGGCAGGAGTGAGAACAGGCCAAGCAATGTGTGTGTGTGGGTGTGTGTGTGTGAATGTGCAAAACAGAAGCAAAAAGAAATCAAACGTGCGCGACAATGCGCCCCAGCAAAGGACTCCAAATAAGTGGAGAGAGAGAGAGAGAGAGAGAGAGCGAGCGAGTTGGAAAAAATTGGTAAAAAAAAAAAGAAAAAATATGAGAAAAAATAAAATGTGAATTGTCCATCAAGTGGTGGGGCGACTAAACCACACTGTGTGGTTAACAGCGGTGCCCCTTAATTAAAAATGCACAAATTCTCGAAGTGCGCCACAGTTCAATAAGGACGACAACTGGAGTCTGTCGTCGGAAGTGGAGGCAGCGAGCGCAAGGAGAATAGGAGAGAGATGTGGGCAGTGAGAGTGAGAGAGAGAGGGAGTTGTGGGCAGTTCTGCGCTGAGCGGGGGGCAGGGCAGAGGGAGAGCTCTCTTTGTATGCAAAGCATTTTTAATTACGTTGGCCGCCATAAGAGCTGCCCCACTTCAATGAAAGGCAATAAAAATGCTTGGCCAAAAAAAAAAAAAAAACAGGAAGAAAGAAAACAAGCCAAACAAATGCCAAAATGGCGGACATCTTGTCAACTTCTAAGCGAGCGTGAAGTGGAAGGGGAAGGGGCAGGGGAGGAGTGGTGCGGTCTGGTATATCTGGTGGGTGTGTGTGTGTGGGGTGGGGGAGAGGGGAGGGATAAACCGCCCTAATTAATTCACCCCTGCTGAGAGGGCATACAAAGGACGACGTTTAGCGCTCAAGTAGTTTTACGAGTGCTGCGACAATTTCAAACTCTCACACCGCCGCCCACCCCCCAAAAACACACACACACACCCTTGTTACACACACACACACACACACACACGCTCAGGCACACTCGCTAGCGTTGAAATTAATTTTGCAGCGCTTTTAATCAAATGCTGCCACATGCAGCATATTCTCATTTCTCATTTCTCATCTCACATTTCCCTTTTTCTCATTTCAATTCCATTTTTTTTTTGTTCTTCTTTTCTTTTCAGCGTACGTCGACTTATGTGTCATGGATCTATGGCGCGATTACAAGCATTTCAACAAATGAATCAGCTTGAGCTAATTCCCAGGAGTTAGTTCAAAATGGTGCCGCAGCAACCACCATAAATACAAATAAATACATATATATATATATAGAGAGAGATGTGTGTGTGTGTGTGTAAAGCACCACCATATGCACCACCCCACAGCCCACAGCCCACAGCCCAACACTCAACGCTCAACACTCAACACTCAACTCGACTCTCGACTCGGGGGCGACTCTCAGCGCGCATTATAAACATGTCGTCGTCCATTGACGGCATTTGAACAGACAAGGAGTTGAGCCAAGTGGAAAAATAATGAAAACATTCGTGGATAATGATGACGATGACGATGAGGACGAGCAGCAGCAGCAGCAGCAGGAGCAGGAGCAACGAGCAGCCGCATAAGGATAAACGGGCGTTTGGTCCACTTGAAATCGATATGCGAAGTTTTGCAGGGCGGCACTTTTGTCAATAAAGCGTACAATAAAAAGCGCTAAGCTGGCCATAGTTTGTGCCCAGCCGAACGACCGTCAATGTTAGGCTGTTGTGGCCAATTGCTATGCCCCCCCTCCGCCACCCCCCTTCATCGCAGCTGGCCCACACCACAGGCAAGCAGCAACAACCCCGAAGTAGGCTGCGACAATAGCAGTGAGACAGTGAGACAGTGAGACAGACAGTGAGACAGCTGGACAGACAGCGCACATTCAGCATCAAGCATCCTGTGTACAGCTTTTCAATGAGAGCAACGACAACAACAACAACAACGACAACAACAACTCGGATAACAACAGCGGATGTCCTGAATGAGCCTCAAGGAAGTAAACACTTTTGCGACTGCACCCCGAGCACAATGTGTGGCAAAGTCTGCGACAGCATTTGCTCAGCATTGGGTGCCATTCACGAGTGTGCACAACAAATACTCAGACACACACACAGACACACACACAGACACACACACACACAGACACACTCGCACACAAGTTAACGAGCATAAAAGCGAAATAAACAATATATTTTCGATATAACTTTGATTTTCAATAGCAATGCTTAGAGATGTGTGCGTGTCGTGTCGTGACACGAGCCACAAAGGCAAACAGAACTATAAAATTATAGATATATACTCTATATTCTAAACGATTCTAGAGCAGCATATAGTACATAAAGCAGGCTTCTACCCAAGAAAGCAAGTCCAAAAGGCATTAGTTTAATTTTAGAGCTGCAACACGATTCAGGCACGAGAGGCACGACTTGTCACGATGAAATGTGACATTCCCAGTGAATTGATATAAACTTTACAACTTTTAAGCACTACATTTAACAACTTTCAGCTATATTTGCATATAGATAGTTAACATCTTGCATGCTGTCTTGAAATATTTAAAGCACAACTCACGCGCCCATCTCTAATAAGGCTGAGCACCTATTTGTGGCGCCGGCAAACAACAGTTCTGACTATTTGCACATATATCAACATTCTGCATGACAGATGGAACAAGTCTACTTAGATAGAAAGCCTAAAGAATCTAAGGCAAACGAGAAGACTTCAAATTGGCAAATCTTCCAAGAGAGTGTGTAAGAATTGAAAGAGAAACTGCAGTGTTGTAAAACACAGCGTAGCTACTAAACATAAACTAAACAGAAAACAAGTGAATTAATACCTTTCAAATGAGATCATGTAAAAGCATAAAGCTCACATAAACAGTGTTGCAAAACACAGTAGAGCTACTAAATTGTTAACTGTCAGTTCATTAATTGCACTGTCCCCATGTTAAGCTACCATTTTTAGTACTTATACAACACTACAGTTACAGCATAAGAGAGAGAAAGCCTTGGCAACGCAGCAATTGAAAGCTAACCTATAGTGTTGATAAACAAACGTTTACCAACACTGTTTTTGTTTTTTCTTAAAGCAAATATCTAAGAGTGAATATCACAATTCAGTCTTGTTTAGGTTTGTGATAAATCTGCTAAGAGAATCTGTTGGAATTAAAGTAGATCACAGTAATCTAAGTAATATAATATATAATATAAGTATAAAACAATTAACTTAAAATGTTATTTGTTATAGTTTCTTATTCTTAGCTCTTATATGTAAAAGGTTTCTCCTATTTATATAATTAAATCTGTTTTATTTTATATTACAAATTTATTTCGCTTGATTAAATAATAATTATAATCTATTTCTACAAATAGATAATCACTTTCAACTAGAAGAGCTGGGAATATTTGTGAAAACATAGCACATGATTCTATTTTAAACTCTGATAAACTCTAATAATAATATTTCTTTTATATATTATCTTTAATTACTTATATTACTTTGAGTAACCATAGCAAGTTGCTTACATATTTGCTTCAACAATTACATAGAAAATGATTCCATCTTTGTAGAGCTTCAAGCAGAGCATCTGTACTCAACAGATGTCTCTAACAATAAAAAATAAATTAAATATATTTAAAACATTTTATTCATATTTTTCAGTCATTAAATAAATGGTTTAGCTTCAGGAAGGAAGATTTACTTAAACGAAGCAAACTTTTTATTTGCTACTAATCCAATGAAATATATTAATCTAATCTAACGAAACTGTACTTAACTAACTTTACTAATGGTTTTAAGCATTCACTTTCCATACGCTCTCAAGTTCTCAATTGATCAACTCAGATTCACTAACTCAACTTTGCTAAACTTAAAAAAAATCTGGTTGGCAATTTTAGCTGCATCGCCTCATTTCGCTTGTGCTAAGAAAGTGCTTTCTACTTGATCTATTTAACTATTTATCTATTTTCTATTTTCCTAGTATTGCTAACTGCTTTCACTTGATATTCTGAATATTTCATAAGAAATGCATGAGCAATAAAATTGTTCTTTAGCTGCGAAATCAACGCTTTGAGTTGAGTTTGAAATGTTGTTTTACTTCTAGGATAACTACTCGTCGCACATGTAACACTTGCGTTGCGTTTACTTAAAGTTCAGTTGCGACTTGCGACATGTCTGCCAAAGATGTGTATTGTTGTCCCGTTGTCCTGGTTGTCCTTGTTGTCCTTGTTGTCCTGCTGTTATCCTGGCAGCTGCCATAACGCACTTTTATGGCGTTTGCTCTGACAATGTGGACAGTGGAGCTGCATTGGAGTTCTTCCTGCCACGCCCTCAACTTTCCAATGACAGCTGCATGCAAGTGTGAGTGTGTGTGTGTGTGTGTGTGTCTCCTGTCTGTGTGTGTCTGCAGACAGAATGTGGGCTTCTACTCAGCATGTTATCCTGTGCTCGTTTCTTTTGCTTCTCTTACTCGTTGGGAGGAGCAAAGGCACGTCAAATGTTTTGTCGTTTGTAATCTATTTACACAAAAAGATTCAGCAGACTCGTGCATGTTTTTCAAGAGCACCCAAACAAGGCACACACACACACACACACATACACTCGCACACTCGCACACAGGATGCGAATTTCAGTTGAAATCTGTTCAGAGCATTCGACATCGAGTGACGGCGACACATTTGGCGTGTGCTCACTAAATTTGTAAGCCTCCCAGCACACACCCTTTCCCCCATCCCCCACCTTTTTTTCGACTCTTCCCCCTTGCACTGCTGCTGTGCATGTCCTCTTATCTACCCCCTACCTTACCTACTATTCGGGGGCTTTGTTCAAATAATGAAAAAAAAAAGAAAATGAAAAGAAAAACTTGAATATGATAGCTGAAATCCTCGAAACGCCAACAAGAACAACACACACACACACACACACTTGTCGATTGCACATACCCAGCCCCTGCAGTTCCCCCCGCGGGCACATGCTACTCCCACACTTGGTCTGGGAGTGTTTCATATCTCTCGTAGTTCTCCGAGTGTTGTGATTCTCCGTCTGGAAACACAACAACTTTGCACGTTGTGTTGTTGTTGTTGCTGTCTATAGTAGTTGTTGTCAAAGCTGCTGTTGTTGTTGTTATTGTTGTTGTTGCATTTGTTGTATTCATTACATTTTTTATGCCCTTAGCATGAAGCGCGTTGGCTAATCACACCAGGACAGTCTATAAACAATGTGGCACACTGGGGCAAAGTGCATAGAAACAGGCAAATATTATTTAGATCCTTTTGAAAATATGATGTGCAGGAAAACAAAAGTTATGTAGACTCTTTAGAGCTAAAGACAAAGACAGCAAAAGCATCAGAAAATGTTGGAAAGGGGAAGATAACTTGAATAAGATTCGAATCAAGATTCCATAAGAAGTTTAATTATAGTTGTAAGCTAGCAGAGATTGTCTTAAGAAAAAGTGTTGGGAAAAGGCATAACAAGTGTTGGAAAATGGAATAAAAGAGTTACAAGTAAATATTAAGAAATCTTAAGATAGATGTAGAAAATACAAATACAAGTAGCACATTCAATTAAACAAAGAGCGAATGAAAAGAAATAATGGAAAGAAGACATAATAAAACAAAGAAAATACAATAATAAGATGGAGAATTAAATAGGGAGAAATAAAGAGACATACAGAGATGAAGAGCGAAAGAGAAAGGAACAGAAATACTGCAACACATGGAATACTTATTCAACACAAGTTAGGTTTGTTTCTGAAAACAGCTTTAAATGATTTTGGCATACGCACGCAGTGTTGGTAAATGCAAGAAAATATCAAAAATACAAGAGAGTTAGAGAATCATGGAGAGAAGCCAATGGAAAGAGTATGAGTGACATGGAAAGCTATTTTCCAACACTATAAATTGCATTTGTTTTTCAACAGTAGCTTTACTAGTTTTTGACATACAAGAACAGTGTTGGAAAACACAAGAAAACAGAGATATAAATCAAGAAGAGAAGGCAAAGAAAAAAGCTAGAGAGACATAGAAAGCTGTTATCCAACACTTCAAATTGCAATTGATTCCAAAAGATAGCTTTCGCCAAAGGAAAACAATGTTGGAAGATGCTGTATAATTATTGTGAAACGGAGATCTTATAAAAGCATACAGCTTTCACAGTGTTGCAAAACACAGCAGAGCAACAAAACTGTCAATAACAGCTCAACAAGTGCACTGTCAGCCGTTAAGCTATCATTTAAATTACTTATACAACACTAGAAGACGATAAAACGCCTTGGCAACACAGCAATTGATAGCTAACCTATAGTATTGATAAACCAACGTTTGTCAACACTGTTTTGGTTGTTTTCTTGCACACTAGTGAATGACAATAATTTGAAAAGCAATTAGCTAAGAGTGAATATAACAATTCAGTGTTGTTTACACATAAATGCCGCTACAAATGTAACGCTTAACCAACACTGTAGTTGTAGTTGCGCCGCGTGGGGCTTCAATGTGCACAAATGGCAATTGGATGCCACAGCGCGTGTTGAAGCAACTGACAGAGTGACTGACTGATTGGCTGACTGACTGACTGACTGACTGACTGACTGAATGATTGACGGAATGACAAAGCGATAGGGGACAGTTGAACCAGGGCTGTCAGGCGCTCAATACACAGACTCCCAAGCCGGTTTAACAACTGTATGTCCTACAGTTTTCAGAAAGGGAATGGGAACAGAACAGGGACAGAGGGGGATGACAACAGAAGAGAACTCGTCGCGCTGTTATGTGTTATGCGCCAGAGTCGAGTGTTTGGTAAATAACACGTTCGTTGTGTCGCCATCGCCATCGCCATCGCCATCATCATCATCATCGTCGTCCACCGTCGAGTCGCTGTCCTCGTCCGCAATCGCCTCCTGCTCGCCCTCAACACCATCAGCAACAGCAACAGCAACAGCAACAGCAGTCAGAGTCACCGTATATATAGGGTTGTTCTGTCTTCTTGTTGAGCTTTCAGGGTTGAAATTGTGAATTATATATTAATAAACAGCAGCAGCGACAACAAAAACGCTAAAGTGTAGTGTAGGCAGCGTAGCCGCCATTATGCCAAATGCTGGCAACCCTACTATACCCAGTCCCGTTAACAATAACAAACAAACAAAAAAAAAGGAAAAGAAAAGAAAAAAAAAGCGTTAGCGTGACACGTGTAGAGCCCCCATCTCAATTCATCGCCCGCATTCAGAGCAGCCTTTTGACTTTTAATGAAATGGATATCGTACTGAAACTGAGCCCAGATCATCATCACTCGCCCAACCACCAAATGTTCACACACACACACACACGCGCGCTTCACACAACCTGTGAGGAGGGGTGGGCCATCACCCTCTTGTTGTGCACACTCAAGTGTCGATTTATGTTACTCTCTCAACTCGATTCGTCGACGCGAAAATGTTCTGAAATTGCACATATGCCCAATGCAATAATTCGCATCCGGATTTTGACGGATTCATTGTGAGTACTCGTAGTCCTTGTACGGGTACTCGTATTCGTACTCGCACTTGTACTCACATACACTCGCTCTCTGCCCATGTTTGGTGTTGCTGTAATACACTTGAGCATAATTTATGCTGTTAATTAGTCGACAGAGTCATTGACGGAACGCCATTTACCGGTTTTTCCAAGGGCTTTGCAGTTTGCAGTTTTCATTTTACTTTTTTTTTTGATGTATTTTCACATTTCCTTTTTTCCCGCTTCCGTTTTTTTTTGTTTTTTTTTTTTTTTGTTTTTGGCATTGTTTTGATGCATTGCGTTGATGCTCTGTGAGATTGGGGACTTGAAACGCGTTAATGAGCTCACAATTTATGCTGATTGCGAGAAAAATGCAGTGCAATTGTTAAACAAAACGATAATTAAGCCATTTACACAAGTAGCGAGTGGAGAATAGCGAGTAGCGAGTACTGGGCATGGGAATATGGATGTGGATTAGCTGAAAATAACATTTAGAAAGCCTTAATGTAAAGTGTCCTCAAGTAGCTTGAGGAGAGTAGCAAGTAACTAGTAACGAGTAACGAGTAGCGAATTAGAGCAAGGGAATATAGATGTTTATTAGCTAGAAATAACATTTAGAATTCATTAATGTGGGGTATTCATAAGCAACTTCAAACGAGAAGCGAGTTATATGTAACTAGCAACGAGTAACGTGAGGCAAGTAATGATTACGGAAATATAGCTGTGAATTAGCTGAAAATAACATTTAGAAAACCTTAATGTAAAGTGTCCTTAAGTAGCTTGAAAGGAGTATCAAGTAACTAGTAACGAGTAGCAAGTAGCGAGTTAGAGGATTTAGAATGCTTTAATGTTGGGTACTCGTAAGTAAGATGAGGCAAGTAGCAAGTTACACGTGACTAGTAACGAGTATCGAGTAGCTTTAATGTGAAGAATTCCAAAGTATCAAGAAACTAGTAGTGAATAATATGTAACTAACAGTTATTAAATACTTTTAGTGCAAATTACTTGCAGAATCATTTTAAGTTTGGTATCTCTGGGTAAACAATTACGAGTAACGATTGCTATGTAACTAGTAACTAGTCATTAGTGGTGGTGAGCAATTAGTTATTAACGAGAAGCAAGTGATAAGTTCCGAATGAATCTGTATTTACACGAAAGGTAGCGAGTGAAGTGGGTAACGAGTAGCAAAGAGTAACAAATAGAGAGTTGGTATTGTTATTAATATTATTATTTTTATTATAAGTGTTTTTCTTTGTAGAGTTGCGAGTGATGAACAGAATATTCTGTTTATTTTAAAGTAGCGAGTAACGAGTGCAAAGAGGCGAACTATAAATAACGAGCAGTGAAAAAAAGTTCATTTAATGCAGACTACATTTAAAAGGCTTCACCTTAAAGCAATTCTATCTGTCGAATGACGAGTAACGAGTTGCCCATAGCGAGACAAGCACAACTGGCAATATGTAATATTTTCATGTGCAAAAAATATAAAGTTTTCACATGAAGTTCTGTGAGCTGTCTCTTCAAAAGTGAGGCATGCTGCAAATACATTGCAACGCAGCGAGCGACTGCAACACCCAACATATGGCTGTATAGAGTCTGGCCATATTTAAGTATGAAGAGATAACGAACATTTGTCATTTCTCAAGATATTTCGTTTGGATTCGCTGTTGCTTTATCCATTTTTTATCTTTTGTTTTTTTTTTCTTTTCTTTTTTTTTTTTTGTTTCTTTCTTTTTCCAGGACAAGTGAGCGATTTTAATTAACTGCCACTGTCGCCAGCTCTTGGCTTATCCCATACCCCCGCTTCCAATCCCTCCAACTCCAACACCCCCTACCTTCAGTTCACATCCCTCTGTTTGCCCCCTTGTTGTCGTTTCATTCGCCCGCGCCTAGCACTTCCCTTGCTTTCTATTCTCTTGTCTCCATTCCACAACGAAATGAAAACAAAAGAAAGCAAGGAAAATTGAAAGTTATTCAGTTTTGAGGTGACGAAAATTCTATACACTTGCGAAATGGAAAAACTATGTGTATTTATACTTATAGATATTATATATAGATCTATAATCTTGAGAAATTAACAGTAATAGTCCAAGCAGTTCGCCTTGAGTTTTTAGCGAATATTACAAAAAGAACACTTACTTATTATGAGGAATATTGCAAAGTTCTTCTTAGCATATATTAGTTAGTGTTTCAATTCCATTCGCTCCAAAGCTTATTATCTCTTAGTGAGAATTGTACAGAATACAAGTTCATATAAAGCAGTTCGTATAAAACAGAATAAACACTTAAGTTTCAGAAGGACTATTGTTTCTTATATAGCGTTTCAATTCCAATCGTTCCAAAACATATTAACTCTTAATGAGAATATTACAGAATCTATTTGCATAAGTTCGTATAAAGTAGAATAAATACTTATGTTTCAGAAGGACTATTGTTTTTAATATAATGTTTAAATTCCAATCGTTCCAAAATATATTAATTCGATGTGAGATTGGTATAGAACCGATTTCATATAATGCAGGATAAACACTTACATTTCATAAGAACTATACAGCATATATAAGATAAAGTTTCAATTCCATCCGTTCCAAAATTAATTAACTCGAAGTGAGAGAACTACACAATGCAGTAAAAGCACTTACATTTCAGAAGGACTATTGTTGTCTACTGCTATAATGTTTCAATTCCATTCGTTCCGAGTATAAGTAAGAATTTCCTAAATCAGATTGGTTTATATATAATATTTATAGATATCCTTAATTAAGTTTATATGTAAAATAATGCATTTGAACACAAGCTACTTCAATTCTTCCTTATTCTATTACATAGTTTGTTTCATTTCAGATTATTCCTATTAAATAACATTTATTAAAAGACTTTATGCGCTTCAAGCAGCATTCATTCGCTCTTTTAGCCGTAAAACGTACCAGAATTGTATCTGTTCAAATAAAACAGAAAGAAACAGTCGCAAGACAAGTCGTCGTGTCGAATTCAGCACTGAAAACCGCAATGCCTCCCATGGGAAGGGTATAAAAAAAGACTGTTTTTTGGGGCGTTTGTCAAAGCTCATTCGTTGGGGATGCGAATGTGACTGAGAGTAAGGCTGGCGCGGTGCTTGGGGGGGGGGTTCGTTCGTTTGTGGGGATTGTGGATTGAGGATTGGGGATGTGGCTCTGCATATTGTTGACTGCTTTTGTTTTTGCTGTTTGTCGAAAAGATTTTTTCCCTCTTGTAATGCAAAAATGCCGCCATTTTAAAAGTGGATGCAGAGCCAAATGAAAGAAACGGCTGTAAGACAATGGAAAGCAAAACAACAACAACAACAAAAGCAACAACCAAAATAAGGTGAACAGATAAACAGAGCGAGTGACAGAGAAGGCGACACAAAGTGAGATAGCATGTGCTGCGAAGCGTGAATTTGCCAACGTAAATTTGCCGAGCCCAAAGTGCAATCTATCGCATCACCGATCCCAACCTGGGAAAAGTCCAACAAATCAAAGACAAGCCCAGAAAACTGAATTAGAAATACATTTAACTAATTGATGAATGCTCTTTGTTATATTTAAACTTAAAGAACTGAGACAAGAGAACTAACAAGAGAGTTGAGATTGAAGTAGAAGTAGTAAGTATTGATAATGTATAATAAATATGCAAAAATGCAAAAAAATCAAAGACGTGCCTAGAAAATTAAATAAGAAATACTTTTAACTAATTGATGAATGCTCTTTGTTATATTTAATGAGTAACTTAAAAAACTGAGAAGTGAGATATAACAAGAGAGTTGAGCTTGAAGTAGAAGTAGTAAATAATGTTAATGTATAATAAATATGCAAGTTAATTATATTTTTAGAAAGAATTATGAATAATTTATTAAACCGTTATTAAATATCTAAATAATATAAATTAGAATATATATCAAATCTATATTAAATCTATATATTCTTAACATATTCTTAACATATGAATATTTATATTTATTATAGCGTTTAATGTATGAAAAATATATATAGTATCTCAATTTGTATTATTTTTTCAAATTTCAAATTTATTTTATTTATTTTTTAATACTTAATTTAAATTTCATATTTCAATATAAAAAATACATTTGCTTTTCTTTAATTTATATCATATTTATTTTGAATTATTATGTTATATTATTATTATTATTATTGAATCCTTAACTCTATTAAATCTTCAACTTACATCAATATATAAGTTACAACTTGAGGAATTACAGCTAAATAAGCAAAGCAAATGATAATACAATTTAAAAAACAAATTGTTGAGTTTAAGCAAGCAAAAGCTTAAAATACAAAATTTACTTTATATTTTTTCAATGTTTAATTATATAGTTTACTTAGTGTACTTTTCTTTATCTTATAACAATACATACAGATGAACTTTGTTCATCTAATTTGCTTAAAAACTTAAGAAATTTTTTAATTTCAATTCTCAATGTAATATTTTTCTACTTATATCAAAACAAATCAATAGAAACGCTGCATAAACTATAAAATAAATATCGTATTATTATAAGATTTCATAGATTAATAGAAGCATTTTATTTAAGCTATTGAAATTGTTTATAAATGTTTATAAAATTAGTAGAAATAATGCTTAATGTTTTCCAATTGCAAAATCTTTCTAATAATCAACTACAAACATACGAAGTACAGTCAGGCAAAACTATAAGTTTAGCATATTTTTGTATAAATTTTGAGTGGTATAAACTACACTCTGCTGCTGCCCTTTGCCGCTACCTTTTCCGTTATCTTTGCCACTACCTTTCCCGCTACCTTTTCCCATCCTTGCTCCCTTCTCTATAGTTTTACGCTAAACAAAAAAAAAAAGAAAAGAAAACAGATTTGTTAAAAGATATATTCAATCAGAGTATTCAATTTGTTGATACAACAGTTGCTCAAGAGTTGCCCAAGCAACCGGGGCAGGCCTATGCACACGCACACACACACACACACAACACACACACACGCACATACACACACATAAATGTATTTGTTTACATAGCGCAAATATGAAAGGCGTTCTAATTAGAGAGCAAAAATTCACGCAGAATGATGCAAGCAGCACTCAACACACCCACACACGCACACACACACACACACACAGGCAAACACACAGATAAACAGACAAATACACAAACACACAAACACACACACACACACACACACACACATACACACATACACACATATATGTATAAAGCAAGAAAACGGGGCGCAAATTCTTCAATTTAATAACTAACATCCGGAGGCGTAAGGCCGCAGTAGGCGGACGCAGCGCAATACAGAGAGAGAGAGAGAGAGTGAAAGAGAGAGAGAGAGAGTGTGTGAGAGAGAGGGAGAAGAGAGCGAAGGGAAAGATATGCTGAGACAGGGGATAGCGCAGAGATTCGTCCTTTGCCTGGGCAACGCTTGGGTGACGACAATGCGCACATACACATCTAGATTTATATACAGATATATATATACATACATATATATATATATATATATATATATATATATATATATGTACATCAACAATAAGATGCTGAAACGTACCAACAACAACAAGAAGATGTAGAAGCAGAAGAAGAAGCAGCAGCAGGACAACAACAAGCATATCAAAGTTGCTGAGGGACTCAACTCTCAGCTCTCAGCTCTCAACTCTCGACTTGACGAAATGCTTAACACGGCGGCCGTTCAACATTTTTGTCGTGTGTTTCAACAAGATTTTGGTGGTTGTTCAGCCGGTCCGGCCCCGGCCCCGGTGGCTGCCTGGCAACGCGTTGCCCGTGCTTTTTTGGTGGTGCTTCTTATGGTGGTTGCTGGGGTGGCGGCTGGGGGGCGCCATCAACGGAAATGAGACGTTTAATTTACATTTACACAACGCCGCAACTCGAACGATAAGTCCTGCGGGACATTGGACGGGCTCAGCGTTTGTCGCACATGGCAAGTGACAGACGAGATGTAGGCGAGTGGAAAAGGGGGGCGAGTGGAAAGAGGGGAGCGGGGCCAAGGGGGAGGAGCTGTGACTAGCACTAAACAACAGAAATAAAAGTGAGGACATACACAGTTCGTAGTGGACTAACAAAGCGAGTGTTGACTGTACGTCACTTCATGCATATTGTATGGCCAATTCGGACAGCTTTGACGCCAAGCATGCTAAAACTTACACACACACACACACACACACACACACACACGTTTTTGTTGATTGAACAAGTGCGGACGCGTTTTTACCACCGTCCCGCAGTGAACGTACAATATCACTTTCGCCCTGCAATTTAAAAGGAGGACCGGTTACTGGACTTCTGTGTGAGTGCAGGAACACTCACCTGACAGAGCCACCACCAATTCCTGGTCCTGCTTCTGTTGGGGCTCCCGCGCTTTGAGCCAGAGTGGTGGTCGAGAGTGGTAGACGAGAGCGGCGAGGGGCCGCGTATGATCTCTTTCTGCCCTCCTGCTCACACAATTATACCGAGATTTCCCGCCGATTATCGTGGCTTGCATTAATTGCAACGAGTTGCAACTTATTGCAATAAATCATATGGTGACAGTGTTGGTAAGCGGCTCACCCAAATAGAGTTGCGTTAAGACGCAGTCAGCTGACTGCGAGCTTTGCGTTTGGAAGCTGCGCAGCAAGTACTGCATACTTTCAGGAGCGAGTAGATCATAGCTACTGGACATACTGCATACCCCCAGGTCAATTTATTCTGGACTCTAGTGCAGAATAAAGAGATAAAGGTCACGGATCAGACTGCTTCCAACCCCTTCCGCCGAGGCGGTGCTCAATTAAGGGGCTCTGGGAACCGAGACGGGGCGGTATAACCTCCACCGTTCAAAGTCAAGGGAAATCTCTGGCCACCGTGGGACTGCACTAGAGATCCCAGCACGGAATGGAGGAATCGCAAGCGTTCGTAAGGCGCCCCTTGGTGCAGCGCACTCCACCTCCGCAGGTGGTGGTATCAGGGAATTCAAGTGAAGGCGAAAAGGGTCAGCAAAATACAACTTGCAAGGAGACCATCAAGTCTATGGGTCTTGCCCTTGAGAGTCTCTCAACTCTCTTTGGCGGCCAGCGCCACATCAACACGCTCATGAGAGAGGAGCTCGCGAAACTAATAGAGCTTCACAAGCTGCTATCCGGCTGGTGCACGCCAACCGTCACTTCAACCGAGGTGCAAACCACGCCATCGATGGAGCAGCGACGTGTTATAGATGCGGTATGCCATGTGGGTACGCCCAAAAGACAGAGAGACTCTCTGCCGGAGCCGCGCAAAACGCCCTCGAAAAAACTGAGACGACAGGCGCCCTCTCCAAAGGCTGCAAGGCTCGCAGCGAACCAGGAAGAGGACGCCCAGAAAGCGGGGGACTGGACCGTGGTGAAGGGTCGCAAGCCCACAGCCAAGCGTGCCAACCCGCCGAACAAGCCAGAAAGCAAGCGACAACCGAGGACTCGCCCAGATGCTATTCTGATTGAGGCCAAGGGTGACATCACATACAGTGATATACTGCGGATGGTCACCCGGAGCCAAGATGCCAAGCTGCAGCAAGTTGGTGAAAGGATCAGCAAGGTGCGACGCACAGCAAGAGGCGACATGCTCTTGGAGCTTAAGACGCCGAGGGCTGAAAACTTGTGCCAACTTCGCGAGGACATTGGCCAAGCACTTGGTGGCAGCCTGGAGACGCGCGCCTTGACACAGGAAGCGACAATCGAGGTGAGGGATCTGGACGAGATGACCACAGCAGAGGACTTGTCATCGGCGTTTAAGTCTCAGCTCGATGTGGAACTGAGTGCTAAAGCAATAAAAAGGCTGCGACCCGCTTTCGGTGGAACACAGAGCGCGGTCATCAGCCTGCCACTAGCTGCGGCTGAGAAGGCTCTTCATACTGGAAAGGTTAAGGTGGCGTGGTCACTGTGCAGGATTGTGGCAAGAAGTGTGCCGACTAGGTGCTTTAGATGCCTGGAAATTGGCCATATTGCGGCTAGATGCCAGTCTCCAGTGGACAGGAGTGGCTGGTGCCTTAAGTGCGGTGAGAAGGGACACAAGGTTCGCGAGTGTACCAACCTGGCCAAATGCTTCCTCTGCGCAGCAACGGGGAAGCAGGGAAGCCATGTAGCCGGAAGCCAGCACTGCCCAGCCGCAGCACACAAAGGCCACCATCATGGTTAGATTCCTCCAGTTGAATCTAAACCACTGTGCAGTAGCTCACGATCTCCTCTCCCAGTCCGTGCAGGAACTGAGCATAGACGTAGCCATCTTAAGTGAGCCATACAGGAGGATCATCGGTGGAAGGTGGTGCTGGAGCACCTCAGGAAAGGCAGCGATCTGGATTTGCGGAGAGGACTCCGCCCTGCAGCTCACATCAGTTTCGAGCGGCAATCACTTCGTCCGAGCACGGATCGGTGATTACTGGGTGTACAGCTGCTACCTCCCTCCGAGCCTTAGCTACGACGAGTTTAGCGCTGCATTGGATGAAATTGCGGTCGACGCCCGAAGCCATATCCCGGCCATCATTGCGGGAGACTTCAATGCATGGGCTCTGGAGTGGGGTAGCACGCTCACCAATGCTAGAGGCCGGTGTCTGCTCGAAGCATTCGCGACGCTTGATTTAGCGCTGCTGAATCAGGGCAGCCGACACACCTTTAGTCGCGCTGGAACAGGGTCAATCATTGACCTTAGCTTCACCAGCAGCTGCCTGTACAACTCAGCAACATGGCGGATAGGGGACCACTACACCGGGAGCGACCACGAGCCCATCCTATTTTCCGTTGGGTCACCCAGCAGGCGAGTGCGCAGTCGTGCGCCCATGGACATGGCTTACAAGGAGAGCTCGTTAAACGTGCAAACATTTGCTAATTTAATGAGCGATCTGGTGGTCGCTGGCTCGGCAGAGAGTATGACGGAGCAGTTGTGCCATCATCTCAAGCGGGCATGCGATGCTAGCATGGTGGCCAGTAAGCGGTACAGGAGACACCACAAGCCAACTTACTGGTGGAACGAGGAGATCGCAGCGGCGCGTAGGAGTTGCCTGTCGACAAGGAGGCAGTACCAACGCGCGCGAAGACGGGATACCGATAACCTGCAGTCCCTACGGTGCCAATACAGAGAGGCTAGGAGGGCCTTGAAAAGTGCAATCCTCGCTAGCAAGCGGGAGTGCTTTCTCCTCCTATGCGACTCTGCAGAGCATGATCCCTGGGGCAAAGCATACAAGATAGTGGTCAAAAAAATGTATGCGAACAGACAGGAAGTTCCAGAGGATCCCACGCAGCTGAAGGATATCGTGGAGAAACTCTTCCCACACCGAGACGGCGATCTTACGACCAGAGGAGGCGTTCTGCATGATCAAGCATCCCCATACGACATTGAGGCTGTCTCAGTAGAGGAGATTCTATCGGTGGCTCAGAGGCTGAAGCCTGGCAAGGCACCCGGCCCGGACGCCATACCGAACAGCGCGGTTAGACTGGCAATGTCCCTGCGTCCGGAGATTTTTGCGGTAGCATATTCGCAATGTCTCCGCGAAGGCTTCTTCCCAGGCAGATGGAAGCTCCAGAAGCTAGTGCTGATACCGAAGCCCGGCAAGCCGGCCGACGACGCGTCATCGTACAGGCCGATTTGCCTGATCGATACACTGGGCAAGGTGCTAGAGCGGATCATCTGCACAAGACTGGAGTCTTCGATATGTATCAGCGGAGGACTCTCGCCCCTACAGTATGGCTTCAGGAAGTCACTGTCCACCGTGGACGCAATTCGGATGGTGACGGAGATCGCCTCGAAGGCAAAGGAGGGATGCAGATGGAAAGGTGGATCGAAGCAATACTGCCTTATTGTTACCCTAGATGTTAGGAATGCCTTCAATACGGCCGACTGGGTGAGCATTCTCGAAGCTCTGCTAGCCTTCGGGACTCCGCCATACCTATACGCCCTGGTGAAGAGCTACTTCGGCAACAGGCAACTGCGTTACTCCACTTCGGCTGGGACGGCGGTGCATAACATTACTTCGGGAGTGCCCCAAGGCTCAGTCCTGGGGCCTCTCCTATGGAATGTTATGTACGATGGCATTCTACGCCTGTCGCTCCCCGAAGGTTGCCAAGTAGTTGGGTTTGCGGACGACGTGGCACTCGTGGTCGTGGCTAAGCACCTAGATGAGGCTGAAGCAACCTGTGGTACGGCAGTTATGCTAGTGATGCAGTGGCTACGCTCAGTTGGCCTAGAACTGGCAGCCCATAAAACTGAGGCGGTGCTCGTCAGCAGCCGGAAGAGGGTGGAAACAGCCCGTGTTAGGATTGGCGACTGCGTCGTGCACTCTAAGCGGGCCATTCGCTACCTTGGAATGATGATCGATACGCGACTAACTTTCCGTGAGCACTTGAGAGCGGCCCAGGATAAAGCGGTTAGCTCATGTCGGGCACTAGCCCGCATCATGCTGAACACGCGGGGACCCAAACAGGAGAGGAGGTTGTTGCTCATGAACGTGGTTAGCTCAATCGCGTTGTATGCCGCACCAATCTGGGCTGACGCCATGAAGGTGAGGAGCTACGCCCGAGGGATTCAGGCAACGTATCGTCTTGGTGCGCTTCGTGTCTGTAGCGCATTCAGAACAGTCTCGGATGAAGCCGCGCTGGTAATTGCGGGCATGATCCCGATTGATCTGAGGGCCGCAGAGGACAAAGCAGTGGATGCAGCTGCTAGGAATGGACAATCACGGCGGACGGCGCGCGTGGACGCCAGGGAGGTGAGTCTCTCCACCTGGCAAGCACGATGGGATTCATCGACAAAGGGACGCTGGACTCATCGCCTCATTCCAGACACTAGGAGATGGATAGGACGTAGGCACGGAAGTGTTAACTTCTATTTAACACAACTGTTAAGCGGCCATGGGTGCTTCAGGCAGTACCTGCACAGGTTTGGACACGATTCATCCCCTGTCTGCACCTGGTGCGGTGGCGACACCATCGAGGATGCGGAGCACATATTAGCTCATTGTGGGCGATTCTCTGAGCAGAGGCACAGCCTAGCAGAGGCAGCTGGACAACCGATATCGGCGGACAACTTCACGCACCTCATGTGCACGTCGGTTCACGTGTGGGATGCAGCCTGCAGCTTCGCTGCGAACGTCATGCAGGAGCTGCGCAGACTGGAGAGGATCCGGAGCAGAGCGGAGTAGGCGTAGCCATCGTCCCTGCGATGCAGTGACTAGCGTTAGTTCCGCAGGGGCTGGCTATTCCTTTCTCCAAACTATAATCAGTACCACCTAAGTAAATTAATGTCTATTTTATGTATATATAATAATTTATATTTATTTATAATATTTATTAATTTATTTATGTATATATAATAATTCACCAGATGGTATATGTTTAGATAACTTAGAGATAATTTTGTTACTAGGAGAAATAAATAAAAACGAATTAAAAAAAACACACACACACACACACACGCATACTTGAGTGTGCGCTTGTGTTTGTGTTTGTATTTCCGGTGCTTAAGACAAATTTTAAAAGTGCCTCATGAATATTTGAGCGCATTTCCTGCCGCACTTTGTTAGCAACGCAACTTCAAAATACGTTTTGTCCTGACATTTGGGTGGCAGGACGCCAATTAATATAAGCACACACACACACACACACACACATGCAGCATAACAAATGTGTATGTGTGTGTGTGTGTGTCTGCGGTTAATTCAAGTGAATGCTTGCTTCAATAATTGAGGCATACATTTTGTTGCTTATCCAACGAGCGCCTCACTTATGCCTACTCCATCTACTCTGCCCTGCCCCGTCCCGCCTCCTGCACACTCTTCAACCATCACCCTTCACCTTTAACTGACCCTTGGGGGCATCACTGCGTTAATTGACCATCAAATTAACTGAGTTCTTCGCATATTCCCGCACACTATATAGCTGCAATTATGTTAAGTCAAGTTTTGCTCAGCATTGAAATATGAAATATGCAAATCATTCGAATCATTCGAATTATTTGAAACATTTACTTGCATATTTTGTATGCTTTCATTTATGTGAATTTTATTTCTTAGCTTAATCGGCGTAAAACTGCATTTTGTTTAGTTTGCTTTGGAGTTTGAGTTTAGATTAGAGATTAGTTCATGTTTCTAGAGTTTCAAATGATTTCAGTAGTTTATAGTTGATTAAATGAAATTGTTCTTATTTTATCTACTTACTAAATATTATAACTTTCGAACTTATAACTAGAGCAACAACTTTACTAAGGAAATAATTCTATTACAATAACATAATTGTGTATATATTATTTTATTTATATTATATGTATAATTTATATTATTTATATTATTTATATTATTTATATTATTTATATTATTTATATTATTTATATTATCTATATTATTTATATTATTTATATTATTTGTATAATTTATATTATTTATTGAACTTCTATTATTTATATTATTTGTATAATTTATTCTATTTACATTTATTTTTATTTACTATTTATTTGTATTAATATTTATTTATATTTTTATAATATTATATATATTATGTAACTAATTTTTTTTATTTGTGTGCTATTTCTTATTATTTTAAGATATTTTTTAGACTAGAGTTTAAATTGTTTTATAGGTAGCTAGTTAGTTAATAGCATTGATTAGCAATTTCAAGTCTTTTTATTTTAAATAATCAATCTCAAGTGTAGGATAATTAATTTTGTAGTGCAATCGCTAGCTATATTTTGCTAAATTGTATCTTGTGTTCACTAAAAAGAGCATAAACTGGTATTAAATTATTCTAGAATAATATAGAACTAAAGTACTAAAGTACTAAAGAACTAGTGAACTAAAGTACTAAAGAACTGAACGAACTATCTAAAGAAAAGAATATATGATATAAGAGAACTGACATATCTACAACAATTATCCATAGTTTCGCTGCAGAATTTCATTTATTTGTATAACACACTTTTAGTTCTATAATTTTTAGTGCACAAAATGTGCCAAATATTTAACTAAACTTAACAGTTTAATATCATTTATAAGTAGAGTTGATTATAAAGTAAATTTCATATCTTTAGAGTTGGAAAATAGAAAAGTAGAGATGAGAGAGAGAGCAAAAGAAAGAAATGAGTGAGAGAGAGATAAGAGAGATGAGTGAGAGAACGAGAGAGCGAGAGAGTGAGGGAGAAAGAGAGAGAGATGAGTGAGAGAGATGGGTGAGAGAGATGGGTGAGAGAGATGAGTGAGAGAGATGAGTGAGAGAGATGAGTGAGAGAGATGAGTGAGAGAGATGAGTGAGAGAGATGAGTGAGAGAGATGAGTGAGAGAGATGGATGACAGAGATGGGTGAGAGAGAGACAGAGAAATGAGAGATAGAGATGAGAGAGTCTCTTATGTATTTTTTGTATATTCTAGTCTCATGTCATATTTCAGAACTATAGATGAATAGTTCCAAAATTAATGTCATCTAATTCCAACTTGCATCGAATCTATAGTTTAATAAGTCTGCTAAATATTTGCTGTAAAACATAATTCAAATTTTACAACTATCAATATAAAAAGTATTATATAATAGATATGAATATAGATCTTTATTTTGCAGTATTATAGAACTTTAGATACGACATACTTATATTATATATAAGGAGATATATTATGGGAGATATCAGATTTATCTAGCGTTAAGTATTATAAGTTAAATTTCTCAATTACTTTAGTATAATTATCTGCATGTATTATCTATTGTTATCTATTATATAATCTGCACTTAGAGTTACAGATATATCAAATCTCTCAGATCATACTTCTATGCAAATGAGAGAATGTTAGTGTTATGCTAGTTCTCAGCTCAAATATGTGAGCTGTTGTTCTAGAAGTCTGCTAATTTATAGAACTATAGATTAGAGATACATATTCATTCAGACCAAAGAGGTTCTCATCTACAATTCTGTATTTCCTGAAATACAGAAGTCAGAATTATAGCAAAGGGCTCTCATCTAGAGACCTATAAGTGTCTTAAGTATACCTTCAATATCAGCACTCAACTCATCTCTATCTTTGACATACAGAACTATAGTTAAGAGACTCATATGAGATACAACGAGTGCTAAGTAAAAGACAGACTTGGCATCCATAGATTTGAAGAGTATAAAACTATAGATAAGACTTACAAAGCAGCTCTTATTTCTAAGAGAGTTCTCATTTATAGTACTGTAAACTCAAGATCTTTAGATAAGGCATATACGTACATATAGCCAATTTATTAACTGTAGCATAGTTAACGGTTTTTCATAGTTCGTTTTCCCCAAATAAAAGAAATTCATATTGAAAATGTTTGAAATAGTCTCAAGAGCTCAAGAGCTGTTTGCCTATCAATTGCAGCTTGGGACACAATCAGCGAGAAAGAGTGAGGGAGAGAGAGAGGGGAAGAGTGAGATGGAGACTGGCCATAATGAGGTATACTTTGCGCTGTTGTAATTCCTATTAACTGCGTCTGCGTTTCGTTTTGGCCTGGCCAAAACTCGTCGTCGCCGGGCAAACAAACTATTTGCAACTTTCTGCCAACGCCCAATTAGTGACACTCAAATTGCCCGACAATCGGCAGGACGGCAGCGGGGCAAGGCACAAGGACGCGAAGACGAATGGACGCGGGACGAAGGAGCAGGGAGGAGAGAGGAGGGAGTTGCAGAAGGAGTAGACTTGCCGCTGGCAACAACATGTAACTGGACCTCAATCACAAATATTTCACTCGGCATTTTTGGGGCCAGAAGCAGAAGCAGAAGAAGAAGAAGGTGGCTTTTTTATTGGACTCGGAGGCCGCAGCACTTAGAAAATTGCGGCATAATCAGACGCTGCCTAGAGAGAGAGGGAGCGAGAGTGAGAGAGAGTGAGAGAGAGGCAACAATGGGCCGCCGGCTTGCAGCTGGCAACGAGAAAGAGAGAGAGAGGGAGAGGGAGATGAGTGGGGAGGTCAAAGCACAACACAATAAGAGCAAATGGATGGCAGACTTGTGATCGCTGGGCCCAGGGGGAAGACAGCGGGTAGAGGGGTGGTTGGGGAAAGGTTACAAAAGTGCTGACTGTGACAGCTTACTTTATTGGCAAAATCAAATCAACGTGGCATTTGCATGCAGCAAGCCAAAGATACAACAAACATGATGAAATGGGGCATGTCTGGGCCGTCTCTGCTCTCCGGCGTGCAACAACAACCTGCAGCAGCGGCAGCAGCGCCAACAGAGGCAACAGCAACATCCTCAACAACATCATCAACATCATCAACATCATCATCATCAACATCATTATGCTGATGAACATCCTCATTCGTTGTCGCTGTCGCTGTCGTTGGGGCTGCGCTAAATGCAAGTCAAACACAAGTAAGAACGCCACAGTCGAGTCTGCTCGACTTTCGAGTGCCCTGCACTCTATAAGCAATGTTTATGTATTTGTATTGCCAACGCTCTTCACAGTGCTCAGGCGTTTCTTCAGTCTGATCTCTCTTGAGTGTTGTGCCAATCTCTGCACAGTTGTATATAACACAGCTGGCATTGTGCTTTGTATGGCTACTGCTGCTTCTTCTTTCCAGCGATTTCACGCGTTTTCAATCAGTTGATTGCATAACTAACGCGTTTATCATTGGATAGTTATGAAATCTACAAGGAAAAGAGTGAACATAATGCTAGCCATGTATTTCTATACCAAGTTTGTACTTTAGAGCGTTGGTGCTGCTTCTTATTATGCGCTTTTTAGACTCTGAACTATAAGTTCAAAGTCTACTAGGTTTGACGAAAGCGAAATGTGCGTAACAGGCAGAAGGAGGCGTGGCAAACCCCATAAAGAATATATATTCTTGATCAGCATCAACAGCCGTGACGATATAGCTATGTCCGTCTGTCCGACTGTCCGTCTGTCCGTCTGTATGAGCACCTAGATCTCAGAGACTATAAGAGCTAGAGTAACCAAATTTGGTGACAATACGTGTATAGCTTGCACGCAGATCAAGTTTGTTTTAGATTTTTGCCACGCCCCCTTCCGCCCCCGCAAATCGAAAAAACGTATTACTGAAGCTACCGACTTTAGATTTAATTCAGATTTGGCACATATGGAGGATGTCCCTGTGCGGACGCTTTCAGAAAATTTCAGCACGATCGGATCATAAACATAGAAGATATTAAGGAATGAATGATCACCAGGTCCATGGCACCTCTGCGGCCAAAATTGCCGCACAGGCGCGAGTTCGAATCTCACTGCTGACAATTCCAAATTACATTATGCACAAGACGCATTTTTAACAACCAATTGATTTGTCAGCATAGTTTTCATAAGCATCTCAGTAAAAACAGACGCGCTGTACAGTTACAGTTATACGTGTATACTACACAACAACGCGCAAAAAAGTAACGGTTGTTTGTTTCCCCTTCTTCGCTCTTGCGCGCCTTCACACTATTGCTGCACTCTTCCAAGAACGAACGATATTGAGTTGAACATTGCTTAAGCTTATTTGGCATTTAAATTTACTTTTATATTTGCTTAAAAGGAAGCGAATTTGAGCAGCGACAAAATGATATAAAAAGTATTTATTGCAGTTAATCATAATATAAATTACTTAATTTTTTTGCTTTCCCCGATTAGTTCAGAGTCTCCCACAGTCGTAGCGCGACTGTAGCTGCCTGACTTGTCATTGTCTATTTTTAATTTTTTAATAACTTTTCTATTTATTATACAAACATAATAAAATTTTCAAGCTAGATAAAGATAAATTGAACGATAAAGTGCTGAATTGGATGAAGTAATATAATATAAGTCTCAAGGCTACATGCTGCTGGTGCTGCTTCTTCTTTCTACTTTCTTAAGCTAGTTCTTTTTATTATATAGTATATTAGTATAGTTAACTAGTTACGCTATAAACAAATCGCTGAGCTCAGCTTTCAGTTCGTAGCTCATAAGCTGAGATGTTACATGCCGCTGCACAAAACTATCATACTCTATTATAGAAATTTGCAATGGACTAGAAGCAGCGTCGCGACGTTGTCGCTAGAGCGCGACAACTGTAGTGGGGTGGGGGGGATTGTGTTTGTGCTGTACATGGAGCGGTATAGTGGGGACAATGGAATGAGGGAGTGACAGAAGAGGGTGGAGAGGCGGGAAAGGGTGGAGAGGGTTCTTTTGCTTAGGTATTGAAGCTTGTAAAAATTGCATGGCGCTGCATTACCGCTTAAGTACGCGCTCTGCGAGAGTGGCTTTCGCCAGGCAGCCATCTTAGCCAGGCTAACCAGTCGAGTCGAGTCACTCCACAGTCATTCACATGCATTCAAGTGGCAGACAAATCCCCCCACTCTCCCAACCTCCCACCCTCCCCACACCTGCTCCAGCTGCAGCTGCAGCTACTCGTGGGTGCTGCTGCTTTTCCTACAAATCGCATTCATGACATTTTCTTGCATTGACTGTGCCACATTTTTTTGGGGGAGTGGGGGTGGTGTAGCGGGGGAAGGGAAAGGGGAAGGGGGTTTTGAGGTTTTGACTCGACAGCAGCTTTTATTTGTTTCGTTGTCGAGGCCGCAGCGCCGCCATTTGCCATTTGCCATTTGCCATTCGCCAAGGGTTGCGCATCCGCATGCGAGTGTGCGGCACGGGGTTGTATTTGTGGCAGCAACGGCAGCGGCAACGGCAGCGGCAGCTTGGGCGCACTTGACGCGTTTTATAATTTCCGTAAATAACAAACGGCTTAATTTGCGCATATTTCCGTTTGGATTTGCACGACTCGAGTGCCAGCCAGACTTGCCTTTGCTTTGCTCCCAGCTCGCTGTTCCCCCCCCACCCACACCCACACCCCTACCCACACCCACCGCTTCTTCACCCGCTCTTCTTCGCCCTTGTTAAGGCATTTCAGATTTGTTGCCGCAATATGCGTAATTAAAAAAAGAGAACGAACGAACGAAAGAAAGCTAAACGCCAAAGGGACGTCAGGTATGTGACATGGGTTACAATTAGGGGAAATGAAGAAAATTGCGAAAAATGGCTAAAATGGCTAAAATCAGGCAACGTCAACAAGTTTACCCAACAAATAAAAGCGCACAACAAACTGCAACAGTCGAAAAATTAGACAAGTTCTACACAGACTATAGATATCCTTAGGCTATGTTTGAAATATCCTATTCAGGTAATAACTGCTCAGGCAACGCAACGTTTACGAAGGCGGCACAAAAGAGAATTGCAAACTGACAGCTATATTCGTTAGAAGAGAAGCAGAGAGAGAGAGAGAGAGAGAGAGAGAGAGAGAGAGAGAGAGAGAGAGAGAGAGACAGAGACAGCATTCAAATCATTTAAATTCTCAAAAGCAACAAACTTCAAATTTCAGTTTAGCTAAGAAGCGCTTGCTTCACACACTGGAAAGTTCCAGTTGCAGTTGCCATAGTTCCAGTTGCAGCTGGAAAAGTTTTAAAAATATTCAATTAACAAATTACTGTTTTAGTTTTAACAATTTCACTTCCAGCTTCAAAAATTCCATCTTGAAATGTTCTAGTTCTAGTTCTTGTTTTGCATAGTTCCAGTTATAGCTGGAACAGTTTCCATTTGTATGGAAACTTGCATTTTTAGCTTCGAAAATGTCACTTTCAACTCGAAAAATTACAGATTTTTAATTAACAATTTCATTTCCAGCTTAAAAATTTCAGTTGCCGTTTTAGCTGGGAATGTTTTAGTTCTAGTTCTTGTTTTGCATAGTTCCAGTTACAGCTGGAATAGTTTCCAAATCCAGCTTGGAAAGATACAGTAACAGCTTGGAGAGTTGCAGCTTAAGAGTAACAGCTGGACAGTTTCTTTGCAGTCTTAAAAGCAACAATTCTATTTACAGCTTGGAAAGTTCCAGTTACAATTTGGAAACTTGAATTTTTAGCTTCGTAATTTTCACTTTCAACTTGAAAAATTACAGATTTTGAATTTACAATTCCAGTTCCAGCTTGGAAAATTCCAGTACCAGCTTGGAAAGTTACAGTTTTAGCTTGGACCTAGTACCAGCTTGGAAAGTTTCAGTTTTAGCTTTAATTTCAGTTCGGAAAACTACTAAATAAGATTGAAAACTCTAAACTGTAACATTTTTCTGTTGCAGCTTGGAAAATTCCAGTTTCAGCTAAGTGAGATTTAATTCAAGGCTAAAATCTTTTGGTTTCAGTTGAGAAAAACACAATTTTACTTACTTAAAACGATTTTCAAATCAAGCTAAAATTTGCCGTTTTAATAATGAGCTTAAGCAATGAGTTTTGGGTCAAATCAAAAGCTTAAAAGCTACAAAAGTATCGAAGCAAACATGTTTACTCAATTAAGTTCAAACATTGAAATGAAAGACCTTTTAAACGTTTTCAATACTCAAATGAATTCGACAATTGATTAATCCCAGCAATGCGCTTAAGTTTGAGCTTTAAGGGCAAAGTTGAACAGTGCCAGAAATGTGTGCTTAATTAGTTGAACTTTTCAAACCAAAATTTGATGGTTGACAAAGAAGAATCGAAACTGTCTGAGTCGCAATCGCAGCTGTAATTAAAATCTTCTTTGCCAAATAGGTTGCTGTGTATGTGTGTGTGTGTGTGTGTGTGTGTTGGTTCTCAGAGTAAAACTGCATTTCCATTGATCTATTGCTAAACGTTGTTAGCATCTCCAAACTTTGATTAGATGGCCACAAAGCCGAGGCGAATCAAGAAGTAAAAGCTGAGCAAAGTGTAGAGCAGCTAAAGCCAAACGAGTAGGAGAACTGCCAGAGAGAGAGAGATAGAGAGAGATAGAGGGAGAGAGAGAGAGAGAGAGAGAGATAGAAATAGAGAGAGAGAGAGGGAGATAAGGAGAGAGACCGCAACAGCCAATTGTGTTCAAGTCAAGCAGTTGGGCAAACAACGACACTATGATGATGATTACGATGTCGATGTTGCTGATGATGCTGCTGTTGTTGTTGCTGTTGTTGCTGATGATGTTGCTGTTGTTGTTGCTGTTGTTGTGGCTGTTGTTGTAGTTATTGTTGTTGCCTTGTCACGATGCTTATGACAAAAAGCTTTTCAACGTCGTTAGTTTAATAACTGTCAAGCAGATGAGTGTTTGGCTGTGTGTGTGTGTGTGTGTGTGTGTGTGTGTGTATGTGTGTGTGTGTAGCTTTCACATGCGACTGGCTTTTAGGCACTGTCGTGTTGTTGTTGTTGTCGTTTGCTTTCTTTTCTGCTTTCTTTCTATCTAGACTACAATTTTTTCTTCTGCTTTTTTTTAGCTTGTCTGCCAAGCCGTATAATTACAACAACTGTAGTACAACAATAACAACAACAACAACAACAACTGCTGAGCTGTGCACACTTGGCTGTGTGTGTGTGTGTGTGTGTGTGTGCTGGTGTGTGTTGATGTGTGTTGTCTTTCAAAGGACATGTGCCAATATGGCGAACTGCGGTTGCCAACTGTCACAGTCACTCGCCACAAATGCAAGTGTGTGTGAGTGTGTGTGTGTGTGTGTGTGTGTGTGTGTATCTCTCTGTGTGTGTGTGTGTGTGTGTGTGTGTGTGTGTGTGTGTGCGAATGTGTGCCTATGTCTGTGCCATTGATGTTGTGTTTTTGTGACAAGCTGCTGAGCAGAGACGCTGCTCATGTCCTCGACGTGCTCATTTCCTCGAGTGGCGCTAAACAAAAGATTTCTGCTTGCTGCACCTTGTTGTTGCCCCAACTGCCACACGGCGAGATACCCGTGCCACAGCAACAGCGACAATCGGCAGCATTTTTGCACTTTATTAAAACCAAATCAACGAAGCAGAAAAGTCAAATGCATTGCTGATTGTCCCGGCCTAAGGACGAGAGAGGCCAACAGCTAAATGACTCACATATTCATATTCATATTCATATTCATATTCATATTAATATTCACTTCATACTCATCATATAACTTAAGCTTGAATCTCGCTTGAAATCAATTAAATAAACTAATTAAACAATTAAGCAACTATTTGCATTATTTTTAGACAAAATATTTAACTTGAACTTAACTCAATGCAGCTCAACAAGCTCTGTGTGTGTGTGTGTGAGTGTGTGTGTGTATGTGTATTTGTGTTACTGTGTATTTCTGTAAATAGAAATGAAATTGCGAATTATTACGAAACCATTAATCAGATTACTTCATTCATTCATTCCATTGTCTCGCTCACAATTAATCCGCATTCCAAAAATAATAAATATCTCTATTCAATGCGCAGTCAACGCATCGATGTCTAAGCTCAAAGCTCGGCGGGGATTAAGCAACTAATTGCCTAACAAGAAAATTCCATAGAGAAATCATAACAAAATAAGTACAAATTCATTTGGGGGAAGAAAGAAATTCAATTAAATAAGATATAGATAAAGATAAAGATAAAGATAAAGATAAAGATAAAGATAAAGATAAAGATAAAGATAAAGATAAAGATAAAGATAAAAATAAAGATAAAGATAAAAATGAAGATAAACATAAAGATATAGATATAGATATAGATATAGATATAGATATAGATATAGATATAGATATAGATATAGATATAGATATAGATATAGATATAGATATAGATATAGATATAGATATAGATATAGATATAGATATAGATATAGATATAGATATAGATATAGATATAGATATAGATATAGATATAGATATAGATATAGATATAGATATAGATATAGATATAGATATAGATATAGATATAGATATAGATATAGATATAGATATAGATATAGATATAGATATAGATATAGATATAGATATAGATATAGATATAGATATAGATATAGATATAGATATAGATATAGATATAGATATAGATATAGATATAGATATAGATATAGATATAGATATAGATATAGATATAGATATAGATATAGATATAGATATAGATATAGATATAGATATAGATATAGATATAGATATAGATATAGATATAGATATAGATATAGATATAGATATAGATATAGATATAGATATAGATATAGATATAGATATAGATATAGATATAGATATAGATATAGATATAGATATAGATATAGATATAGATATAGATATAGATATAGATATAGATATAGATATAGATATAGATATAGATATAGATATAGATATAGATATAGATATAGATATAGATATAGATATAGATATAGATATAGATATAGATATAGATATAGATATAGATATAGATATAGATAAATTTCCCTTTCAACCGAAGCGCCTCTCTATGCGATTCTCAGAAGGCAGCCGCATTTAGCGTTGGCTCAAAACGAATCCCGAAATCCTGTCATATGCACTCACCTGTCATATTGGCTGAGCTTTAAAAAGCGCCTGACAGTCAACAGAAGAAGAGCAACAAAAATACGAGAGAAAAAAAAAAAGAAAGAAAAAAAGAAAGAAAGAAAAGAAAAGCAAAAGCGAAACCAACAAAAAAAAGGAAAGGAAAATTGCAAAAAGGTAGAAAAGGAAAAAGAGGGAAAAAATCTCATTAAATGCAAGCCAATGATGGCCTCCGTGTATCCACTTTGCTGACCGATAGATAAAGTCTCTCACCCCCCCGTCCAGCCGTCCCGCCGTCCATCCGCCCGGTCGTCCGGCCGTCCAGCCGTCGGGCAGTTCAGCAACTTTATTTGCGACCGGACGACAAATCCCCAGCAGCGCCACAAGGACAAAAATATAAGAGAAAAAAAGCGAAGAATCCAAAAAAAGAAACAGCAGAAGGCATATAGAAAGCGTGGAAAGGGGGGAGGAGTAGGAAAATGGGGGTAGGGAAAAAAACGCGGCGCCAAAAAGTTTTTGCGACCATTTTTCATCATGAATCGATGTGGGCTGCAAGCCAGAGCAGCCTAGGAAAGGCCAGGTTGGGCCAGACGAGACGAGACGAGACGAGATGAGACGAGAGCAAACCAGACCAGACCAGACCAGACCAGGGTTGTCATAGCAACGCAGCTAACGCGTCACTTTACGTGTCGGATTCGGGTGTTGGCAGCCATATTTGCTCTTATAGCGCTTTACTTGCCTTTCATCGCCAGGGCACGGACAGAGGACAGAGGAGGAGGAATTGAACCCTCCCTTAGATGGGAAAACCTCCGGTGAACCCTCCTGTGTGATGTGAGTGCTGGCAACCAACCCGGCGAGCAACCCTCCTCCCTGCTGCACACCACCTTCCCACCTAGTGTAAGCATATACATATGTACGTTGTTGGCCTAGGAAGGGGCGAGGGGAGGTGGATTGAGGCTGTAGCTACCCTTGTGTGTCTGTGTTTGTCCTTGTTGTTGTTGTTGTTGTTGTTGTTCTCCTCGCTGCTTCATTTGGCTTCAGTTCACTTTAGCCTAGACCAAAAGGACCAAAAGGACCAAAAGGAGCAAAAGAAGCGTGGAGCGTGGCACGTGGAGCATGGAGCACAGACCGAGCATTTGGCACCACTCACTGGCGCGTCCTTTGGCTTGTGTCCTGGCATAGTTAGCTGGAGCCGGCTGTTCTATCCCTGCTGTCCTAACTGCCGTGCTGGCCCCGTGCTTCTAGGTGTTGGCTGTTGTTGTGCGCACTTTGCGCTATCTGCGTTGTCCTTGTGCACGCTTCTTCCTCGACTTTTGCGCTTCTTTCCCAGCACATAGAGACACAGCGAGACAGAGAGAGAGCGAGAGAGAGCGCAACCGAGAGAGAGAGAGAGAGAGCGAGAGCGAGCACACTCTGCTGGGGCTTTATATATAAGGCGTCTATATACTTTCCCAAGGACCTCCTGACACATGTCTCCTTGTCCTTGCTGTCCTTCCCATCTCGTTGTCGTCGTTGTCGCTGTCGCTGTCGCTGTCCTTCGCATTGTCCTAGCGCCTCGTTTTCTATCTGTTTATTTGCTTGTTTGTTGCTTTATTTGTTGATTTGCGGCCATTTGCCTTTTGCTCATTTTGCTGCCTTCCCTTCCTCACTCCCCCCTGCCAGCCCCGCCCATTCAATTTTTTAATATTCCCTCTAAGGTTCCTGTGAAATCCTTTGTAGTTGTCGCCCCCGCCACACTCCTGCTCCTCAGCTAACGCACACAAAGGACACCTGACCACTGGCAAACTGTATTTATAAAGCATCAGTGGTCCCACTCATGTGACCATGGAGGACGAAGCAACATGCACTGCAAATCGATTGAAATTCTACAGTTCAGCATTGGCATAACCTTGTCCCATGTGTGAGCAACAGAAAAGTCATCTAATAATGTGAACATGGAGGACCGAAAGTTCATTTATGTTAATAGCAATGGAAACTTTACTAACAAATAACTTTGAATTGTGGGAAAAATAGAAGAAGAGTAGTAGAGAAGAGAAATATTTCCAATGTTTTCTCATTATATTATGTCACAATGTGACCATGGAGGACAGACAATGTTAATTTTGCTTGCAAAAACCTTAAAACGGAAAAACTATGATAATTCTAAGGTTAAGTTAAGTGTTAAGAGAGCCAAAGCAAAGCATAGAATAGTAATAATATTAAATTAAATCATAATAATAATTACTTAATTGTGCAATAAAGTGAACATGGAAGTTTAAGATAACTTCATTTCACATTGATTCCAAAGCGAATTCATTTCAGAATTCAATCATTTGTGATTAATTCACTAGGTCTACTATTGTTGTATAATAATGTGACCATGGAGGAGGAGGAAGCTGCAATTAAATATTATCTTGTAATATGAACATGGAGGACAACTAGTTCAAGCTTAAGATTGTAATAACTAACTAACTAAAATACATTTGAGTGAAATAAACGGGAGAATATCAGTAGAGAAATATTAATTGAGTAACTAAAATGTTAATAAGTAGTAGGAATAGCAGTAGTAATAGTAGTAGTAATAGTAGTAGTAGTAGTAGTAGTAGTAGTAGTAGTAATAGTAGAAGTAGTAGTAGTAGTAATAGTAGTAGTAATAGTAGTAGTAGTAGTAGTAGTAGTAGTAGTAGTAGTAGTAGTAGTAGTAGTAGTAGTAGTAGTAGTAGTAGTAGTAGTTAATAGTAGTAGTAGGAATAGAAGTAGTAGTAGTAATAGTAGTAGTAGTAGTAGTTAGTAATAGTAATAGTAATAATTATACGAATAAGTAATAGTAGTAGGATAACTTGTAATTGTAGTAGTAGTAGTAGTAGTAGTTAATAGTAGTAGTAGGAATAGAAGTAGTAGTAGTAATAGTAGTAGTAGTAGTAGTTAGTAATAGTAATAGTAATAATTATACGAATAAGTAATAGTAGTAGGATAACTTGTAATTGTATTATTAGAAAGAGTAGTAGTAGTATTATCAATATTAGAAGTAAGAGTAGTAGTAGGAATAGTAGTAGTAGTAATGGTTGCAGTAATAGTAGTAATTGGAGTAGTAGTAGTAGTAATACAAATATTAGTAATAATAACTGTAGAAGTAGTAGAATCAATAGTAGTAGTAGTAGTAATACTAGTAATAGGAAAAGTAGTAGTTGTAGTAGTAGTTGTAATAATAGCAGCAGGAGAAGTAGTATTAGGAGTAACAGTAGTAATTGTAGTAGTAGGAAGTGTGGCAGTAGAAATAATAGTGGCAGTAGTAGTAGTGGAGCAATAAGTATAAAGAGTAATAGTTTAAGTAGTAATAGAAGTTGGAAAAGTAGGAACAGTTTCAATTGTATTAGTAGTATTATAAGTAGAAGAATAAGTAGTAGTAGTAGAAATAGTAGTATGAATAGGAGTAGTAGACCTATTAATTTCAGGATCTCATTTAGGTCATGATTTTTCTAGCTTTCATATAACAATCTGAACTTTCATTACAATCTGAAGACCACAAATGAATATACCAAATTTATTAAAAGAAAATACTAAAAGAAAGTTGGTTTTTGTTTGGTATATGAAAAATACCAAATAATCTAATTAGTATATAAAACACACTTATTTGGTATAAAAAATACTTAACTACTAGAAATACTTAAATTCTAAGATTTTATTTGGTATATAAACTATACTTAAATACCAATATTAAAATTAGTATATAAAAAATACTAAAATACTTATCTGGTTTAAAAAATAAATATATACTAATTAAATAAGAAACCCTTAATTTATATACATGAAATACTTAAATAATAACAAATTATTAATACAAATTAAATACATTTCTGTATTTTTATAAAATTAAAGTTCTCAAATTATTATTTCTAATTAATAATAAAATTAAATTTGTATTATAATTATCAGTGGATAAAATGCAATTTTCAATAGTTTTGAGTCTTTAATTGGATTACAAATCAAAACAATTCTAATTATTTATGTAATGAAATTTCCACATCATTAAGTTACTTAATAATAATACTAATGGGCAATTAATGATAATGCTAATGAGCAGAACTCAAATTACAAACATTAAACCATATGTTGAGTCTGCTTAAAGGCCATGTAAATATTTGCACATTGCTCAAACACTTTGTAAGCAGCTTTCCAGAGCTTTAAGCAGCTTTAAGCGGCTTTCAGCTGGTAGGCATCGGTAGGTTGAAAGCCAAGCTATAATTATGTATATTATAATAAATGAAATGCATTAGCTGCATCCCTTTCGCGTTGCGGCATTCGTTTTCTTATTCACAAACACTCACATTCGCAGTCGTATTCACATGCGTATTCATGGCGTAATCAGGGCGCAGTTCGCTGCACTTTTTGGATTGTTTTGCATTGTTTTGGATTCGTTGCGTTGCGTTTCGATTCTGTTTTGTTTTGTTTTGTTTTGTATTTTTTTTTTTTTTTTTATCAGGTCGAGATCTCATCTACAACATCATCTGCTGTCTGCGCCCTTAGCAACACACACACGCACACACACACACGCACACACACTTGCACACACAATTGTTTCGATTACGCAAAGGGATAAAAATGTGAAGAGAATGCAAAACGTGAAAATTGCGTTAAGCCTCGTTAAGCAAGGAGGAGCCGACAACAACAACAACAGCAGCAACAGCAACAGCAACAGCAGCGACTACAGCGACGACGACGACGATCCTGGCAGGATAATAGCTCAAGGCTGTATGCCTCTATTGTCCAGCCGCAGATCCAAACAGGAGCAGACGCGCCCCGAATTGTTTCGAGTACGCAACGCTCAAGGCTTGAATAAATAGTTCGAGCTCTGAACGCCGGCTAAACAAACAGCAGCAGATAACTATAACTGCTCTATATATATATATATATATAATTGAGTTGCCAACTATTGCGCAGGATATCGCAGTCAAGGATCAAGGCAGCGAAGATTGCGCATGAGCAGCACCCACGGCACGGTAAATGCAGCAACATCTTGCGGCATTACCATTGTCCTGTGTGGCACGAAACGGAAACAAACAATCGACAATTGCCGGTGTCCTGTGTGCAAAAGGATCTGTATCTGGGCGCTTAAGATAGCGGCATCAAGTTGAGAAGCTAAGTAGCCGGATCAGCAAGACAAGGCTGCTAGAAGGAGGCGAGGGGAGACAGAGAGACAGAGAGACAGAGAGTCGGCAGCTATTAAAGAGTTGTCTAGAATTACAAGGATAATTTGTCGCCAAATGTTGCCGCACATGTTGCAAGGTGCCGCGATCAGCTGAGCGGCAGCAGCAGCAAGGGCAGCAGCAAGGCAGCAGCAAGGCGGCAGCAAGGTAGCAGCAGGGCAGCTGGCAAGGATCAGCAGCACAAAAGCTTTGTCAGGCTTTGTAGTAAGCCGACATCGCCTTGCCTTGTCTGACACTAACGCGCTCTCGCTCTCCCGCTTTAGCAGTCTCTTTCTGTGTGTGTTTTACGTGGGGGACGCCTGTCATAACTGCACAATGGGCAGGCAATAAGGACTTCTCATCAACTTTCAACTACCAACTTCAACTTCCCTTTGCCATCGTCATTTTGCCTTTTGTTTCTGGTCTTCTCTTTTGGTCTGCTGCCTATATAGATTTCAGTTGCCGTCGCGTCGTCGTGGTAAGCGATATGCCCGCTTGCTTGCTTGCTAGATGGCTGGCTGGCTTGCTTGTTCTTTTAATTGCTTTTCATGCTCGCCCCGCAAAACGATAGGCAATCAGCAGGAATCAGCAATCGCTATCGCGTTCGTCCTAAAACTGGCACAACAACAACAACAACAATAACAACAACAACAAAGTCCACAACGCGTCGTCCACGTCGGCGGTTTGGCGGCATATTTCAATTGTCGGCTTTTGCGGACAACACAAAACTATATCAAATTTCAGGCGCAAAAAACCAAACCGACCGTCGACACTGTGTCGTCAGGGGGCGTGGCAGTGGGACGAGAGCAGCCTGCAGCAGGCGACCGGCTGCCTTGGACAGCGTCTAGCCATTAGCGTATATCATTGCTATTTTAAGCTGCGCTTAAGCATTATTAATAAACACACTTACCTCTCTAAGTTAGCACATTTCGCTTTTGCATTTTAACAGCATTTGTTCACTTTTTATAATAATATCTATAACTTTTTAAAAAAATACGTCACTTTGAAAATAGTTTTTGCTGCGTAACAGCCCTGTCTTTGTGCAAGCTGTAAGCGCTTTTAAGCGAAGACACCTATAACATAACGTAAAAGCTTGCTTAACGCAGTCGTGACGCACACCGCATTAAAACTTACGCTTTACGAATGTAGCTTAACGACGCAAGTACAGTATTATTAAGCTGAAACAAGTACTTAACGACAATTGTGCGCTTATGTGGCTTTTTAAAGCAGCCAAGACGTACCTTGATTTAAAGCTGAGACAGACGCTTAATGCCACCACGCGCTGAGCTGATATCGAACTTATATTAAATGTAGTCTAGACATACTCCGCTTTTAAGCTAAGACAAGCACTTTACTTTACTTGATTGGCTTAACTTAACGAATATAGCGTGCGTAACGAAGCCAAGACACACCATTCGTTACTTAACGTCATTTGATTGCTTGTTGAAGCCAAGACGCACACCGCAACTAAAGCATTTAAGTAACGGTTGCAGTTTGCTTAACGTATCCAATGCGTTGTACGAATGTTCATCACTTAACGTAAGCTGATTTGATTTAACGTATGCAAGCAATTGCAATGCTTACTTGGTTCTTGTCCATGCTTAATGGTTGTGAGCCTAGCTTAAGCAAAGCTTGTTGCCAGACTGCGTGCATATCCTGCGCATTAACTGGTCCCCAAGTGGCAGCACCGCACGCACAGACAGCATGTTTTTTTTTTTTTTGAGTTGTGCGTGCAGTGCTAGGCGACATTTAGTCAGTCGAGAGCGGACTGCAACCGCCACAACAGCTTTGATCAAGCAAACTGTGAGTGCAGGCAAAAGTAGTAGCAGCAACAACAGAAACAACAACACCAACAACGATAGGAGCAATGAAACCACAACAATAACTACAACACAGAAATGTCAGCGACAAGCTACAACAGCAACAACAATAACGGCAACAACAACGACAACAACAACTGTTGTTATTAGCTTATTGCATTCACGCAAAACCAATTAGAGCCACAGGAGCAGCGCAGCTTCCGTTTCATTACTTTTACAGCAAACAGCTGTGTGAGTCAGTGTCAGTGTCAGTTTGTTAGTGTGTGTGCGTGTGCCTGTGTGCCTGTGTGCCTGTGTACTGTGTGTGTGTGGGTGTGCGTGCAAGCGGCTTAAATGCTGCCAACACACACTGCTGTTACTTCAAACCGTTAGAACACCCGCCCCACAATAACAACGACAACAACAAATACTACTAATTATCTATTTACTACAAATAAACTAAATTCTATTAACACTAATACTACTAATACTATTGCTACTACTATTATATTCCTTGTCCTTTGCGCGCGATTACATAAAAAAAGAAACATCAAAAAAATAACAAATACCAACAACTACAATTAGTCATTCATAATTTATTGATTGGGCGAGCATGTGTTAGCGCTAGTGTTGGTGTACGTGTGTCCGTGTGTACGTATGTCTGTGTGTGAACGCAGTTAAACAAACGTCGCCTAGTCGCCTAGTCCTTTTTGGAGCCTGGCTGTGTATAAAAAATCAATAGACATCAGCAGTAACAAGACAAGACAACGACAACGACAACGACCACAAAACGCAACGCAACGCAGCAGCAGCAGCAGGAGCAATAACAACAAAGGATATAATAGGCGACAGACACAAACACAAATACAAACAGCGCAAAAGAGAAATAGCAAAAGTGGGCGAGAGCGAGAGAGCCAGCGAAACATCGCAGGTAAGTTAAAAGAGGCGACAGCGTCATCATTCGCAGCAGCAGGCAGCATAATAAAGTTAAAGTTGAGCAAGTGTCGCGTGCGTCGCTGAGAGCGCGAGAGTGTTTAAAAAGTGCAGTTAATTATGAGCACGCAGCAACAACAACGACAATAAGCGCGAACAGCAGGCGCCATTGCTGCTGTTGTTATTGTTATTGCAAACTTTCCGGCAGCAGCTTTGCAGCTTTTGTTGCTGCCGCTGCCGCCGCAGCTCTGCCTCTGTCGCAGCCATTGTCGCTTCAGTTGTTGTTGTTATTGCCGTCATTAATTTGATTAAAAGTTATTGCTGCTGCTGCAACACATTTGAGGATATACTATATGTGCATATATGTATTTATTGTATTATGTAAGCATCAGCAACACTTTTGTTGCCACTTAATTAACTTTTATTGTTCAACGGCAACGGCAAAATAGCTTAAGCCCACACATACAGACACACAGAGACCTCCTCCCACACACACACAAAGCAGCGACTTTCAGTGTTGTGTATTTTCGTGTCGTTGGCAACTTTCTATGTAGTTTTTTTATACTTTTGGTGACTAATTGACAGTGGGCAGGACTTAACACACACAGAGACGCACACACAGGCACATGCACAGTCACAGCGACACGCAGTGTATGCATATCGATCTTATGTCTTAATTATCGATAAATGCATGACGTTAGCAAAATGTAATATGCAATTGCATTTACGTGTACGTGTCACTGTGAGTGACTATGTCTGAGTGAGTGTGTGTATGTGTGTGTGTGTGCAGCAAATTCAGTTCAAGGCAACGCCTCCATTGCCTGTCACGCTTCTTCTTCTGCTACTGTTACTACTGCTGCTGTTCCTCTAGCTCCCCTTGCTTCTCCCACTCCCACTCCCCCGCCCCTTCTCCTTCTCGCAAGCCCACATTCGCCTTTACTGCCAACCACTGACTTTTACTCGCTAACTTTGCTTTCGCCCTCTCTTCCAGTTGACTGAGCAGCATAACGATAACAACAACAAGAACAATAACAAAGATGCTACCGTTGACTTTGACGTCGTCGCCGCCGCCGTTGCCGCTGCTGTTGCTGCTTATCGTCGGCTGCCTGACGCTGCCGGGGCTGACGTTAACGGAGAATGCGACGCAAACGTATGCCGCTGCCGACGTTGGCGTCACAACCTCAAGCACAACAGCGCCGCCGCTGGTTAATGACTATGAAAATCTGACCGCAAGCAGCAGTCACAATAGCAACAACAACAACACCAACAATAACGATGCCAGCTATGAGCAAAGCTACAACAGTAGCAACAACAACAGTAATACATCCTTAGCAGATACAACCACAAGCACAACAAGCACAACAACAACCACAACAACTAGCACCGCCTCAGCAACTTTAGCAGTCGCAGAGCTGCAGGAATCAACATCCAACGCAGGCGTCGCAGCCGCGGCGCTGCCGGCAGCAGGCAACGTTAGCAGCAATGGGACAGCAGCTGATCTAGCTGTTGGAGCAGCAGGAGCTGGAGCAACAGCAGGAGCAGGAGGTGGAGCAACAAAAGCACCGTCGCCATCACCACAACCACATGAGCTAATTGGCTCAGCCACGCCCACAAAGGGCGAACAGGAAGCCATATTGCGTGCTCTGGATTGGCTAAAGGAGAAACGCGCCTCGGATTACGGCTGGGCCAACGATACACATGTTGTCATTCTGGCCAAGGAGCTGTCGGTGGGCCGTGATCCGAATGATAGCGCCGATGCGCACATGCAGGTTATACAGGATCTGGAGGATACGCTGTCCGTCAAGGAGATGGAAATTGAGATCTTGGCCATGTTGGATCGCCATCATACGCTGCCCAAGCCGCTCAATCTGGACAAATTGGCACGCTATGTGCTTGCACTGGGATCCCTCTGCAAGGATCCAAAGCATTTCCATGGACACGACTTGGTCGCCACATTGCAGCACCATGAGCCCGCCCAGGACATTGAGTTCGCATTGACCACGTTGTCGGCTTGCAGTTCGGCGGCGCATGTCCGCAAGCGGCAGATCCGTCGACTCCTGGACATTGCCAGCGGCGTGACGGATCAGAGTGTGGATGCCATTGCCATGGTGATCCTCGCCCTGCGTTGCATTGTCACCGACCATCGGCATCGTCATCTGCAGCACTTTGTGCGGCGTCCGGCTCGGGGTTTGGCCAGCTTGCAGGATCAACGTGGCAGCTTTGGTTCGCTGCGTAGCACAGCGTTGGCCATGCAGGCTCTTCAGGATCTGGAGTATGATCCGGCTGGACATTGGAATCGCACGGCCGCCTCGCGTTACATACTCAGTCGTCAACGTGCCGACGGCGGCTGGAGTGAGGAGCCGCTACAGGATGGCCAGGAGCCGGACATTGGTGTTGGCCTCACCGCCGATATCATCCTGGCTCTCGGCTGGAAGGGATTAGGCGCAGTGCGTGCCCTCCAATGCGATCATGTCATACGCGAGAGCAGCGATCCCACAGGTAATAATCTCAATCTAATCCGATATTAGACCTCCATCATTATCATGCACTTACTCACGCTGCTTGCAGAGAATGGCGAACCGAAGCTCGCGTTGCCCTTCGGACTCAGCTCCTCCGCTGAGGAATCGGATGCCAAGAACATCTCGTACACCTACACGCTCTGGGTGGGATCTAACGTCACCGAGGCATTCTCTCTCTCATTGGTGTCGCCCAAGAACACGAGCTTTTTCAAGGCCATGACCCAGGCTGCCGAAATGGATCCTAGGTGAGTGTAATCGATTAGTTATCGATTAGTTATCGATTAGTAATTGACTACTCATAGGCGGTACGAAAGTTATGTTGCCTTATAGCTCGCTAAATTGGGCAACTTGATCAAAAGTTAGATTTAGTAAGTTCAATATATACATACATATGTATATCGATAACTTACAAATCGATAGTAGTATATGAAGATAGAAAAGTTAAGCTATTTGAGCAGTGGTGTTGGCACTTAGATTTAAGGTAATCTCTGCACAAGCTCGTATTACCTAGAAGCTAGCACTGCGATGTATTCAAATCGATAGATTTACATTCGATAGTTGTAGAGTATTAAAACAGTGTTTTGTGTTATATATTTTTAAATGCTATTTTATCTATTATGCTGACATTTTAAATAGAGTAAGCTAATACCCAAATAATCGAAAATGTATAGATCGATAACTGTATATTCTATACCTACTCTTTGAATGGATTGAAAATATACAATTTACGCAATGACATTCGAATTTGGATGTGAGGTGAGTGGCTCCTAAGCTCATGTTCCTCAAAAGGTTCAACTTCTATGTATGTCGATATATCAATAATCGATTTTTAAGAAAGATAACTTGTATAAATGTGGTTTATGCGTTTAGAAGTTTAAACTGTAATATTGCAATTGACATACAAGTTTTTTACTAGACAGCACTACTAACAATAATAATAATATGCTGATAATTATCGATAGTTATATGAAAGGCTTCAAAGTGGTTTATAGTGTTGTATGCTCTGAGGTATTTGAGTAATTATGTATAAATGTAGATACAAGGTAAATGTGACTGAAATAGGTAATGACATACATCGATAATTCTATAATCGATTATCATATTGATGGCGCTGTAGTTGTTTTGGGATGATAGCTCGGTAGGTCTATGAGTTATTTTGCAGAAATATAGTAGATGCAAGGAAATGTTGCTGAAATAGTCGATTATACAAATCGATAGTTTTTCAATCGATAGTCATAACGTGAAGTCTTTTAGTTTTACACCTGAAAAACAAGTAAAAGAGAAAAGAAAATAGATGTGAATTAAAAGAAGAACTATGCATTTATGATATATATCAATCCATTCCAGATTCATTTTCGAGGCCCGTGAATGGCCAAACGGTCACTACGTGCACACACTCTACGGCAAGAAGGAAGAACCGCGAGGGTAACTATAACTAACAATAGATGAAAGAACTGTTCAGATCTTATGATACTATTACATTTTTAACTTCATATAGATACCATTACTGGCTGCTCTACAGATTGCCCGAGTTACCTGATCCGAACAATACGCCTGGGAATCAGCTTATTGCGCCTGTTGGTAAGAGAGGACTTGAATAACGTATTTGCATAATATCGAAAACTAAGTTCCCTTTGCAATTCTAGGTGTGGATGAGTTAATGGTCGAAGACGGGGAGCATTATCTCTATTGGTATAAGAAACTTTAAGCACATGGAAATGGATTTGCCGGCCTTGGTCACAGCTAAACTAAAGTTAATCCCAATGAACAAGGTCATAATCTAGCAGCTAATACTACAAATAGCAACAGCAGCATATGTAAATGTATGTGTCTCTATGCACATACATACATACCCACATACATACATACATACAAAGATACAAACATACATGCATGCATGCATTCTCATTATAACTGAATAATAATGGCGTAATCAAAAATCTACATCCCTTCTCGACCCCAGCCCGACAGGCTTACGAAATCCACATACATTAGGCCCACATACATTATACCCATTTACCCACATATACATACATGCCTACTATATACAAAATATACCTTAATGCTAGCTTACAATTGTGTAAAAAAAAAAAAAAAACTAAACTAAACTTTAAACTAACTTTATGCATTGTTTTTAAGTTGCCAGTTTCTCATGTACATGTTAAAGTTGTTGCTAGTTGAGTAGAGCACAAATAATGACTAGGTGGCAACACTGCATTAAAATAAACACCAAGCTGCTGAAATGTTCACTGTGAACCTTGACATGTACGTGAGAAAAGTGGCCGCAGAAAGAACAAATGCAACACACACACACACACACACACACACACACGATCGCAACGAAACGCTAATCATTGTAGATTGAAAAAGCTCTCTCACTCTCCATCGCAACAGCAACAGCATGCTACTCCCATCACTATCGCTATGATCAGTGCAGGCAAAACGTAAGTGCTATCGATAGTTTTGCTGGAGTATCGTTTGCTAGCTGAATTCATTTTGTCAAGCGCTTGTTAACTGAAGTGAGGTTAGGTTCATTTATCATTCCGTCCGTTGTGGAGATTGAGAGTTTAAGGATTGTAGAAAATGATCTGTTATCGTTGCACACTGCATACACACACACACACACAGACACATATATATATATATATATATACACAAATACGCTTTACATGTTATTGAGCTAAACAAGAAAGCAAGAAAGAGATACTAAATGAAAAATCAAAGAAAAGCGAATGCAAAAGGAAATGCGTTATTCAGTCCAAGCGAAGCATGTTATACCAAACACCGTACGTAACAATAAGTGATTGAAAATCATCCCTAGACATACATAAATAAATAAATATATATAAATCTATATATATATATACATAAAATATATATACATATATATATATATATATAAAAATACCTGCATATACATACATACATAAAGATATACTAAAAACAAACTAGTTTTATATGAACTCAAGTCTAAAAAAAGGAAAGGAAAAGAGACAAAAACTAAACGAAAGCCGCGTTTATATTATATAATATAAATATATATATATATATATATATATATAAACATATATATACGATAATGCGAGTACGAAGAAGAAGAAGTAGCTAATACTTGTACTCGTACACTTTACTTATAAAAAAGCAACGCAATGTCTGTCATACTAATCATTTAATGCTATCATCATGCTCATGCGATCGACAGCCTCCTGCTAAGTCTATACCTTATCTTATATCCTATACACATACACTCATGGTCAAAATTATAGGAACATTAGCACGATTTGCCTTTAAGCTGAAATATATTGACTTCAGTTGATATTCATCAGGTCAATCTATTATTGTTTTTATTATGTAAATATAAAAGTGTCTTAAAGTACAGAAAACATAGTTAAACAATTGAATTGATAAAGCAGAAGTCGAAAGTAGCAAACAGCTTTATATTAATTTAATTATTTTTATCTTTTTCCCTTAATTATTTAAATGAAAATAATGCTTGTATTTATCTAGAACCATGTTTTCTGTGCTTTCAGGCATTATTAAATCCACACAATTCAAATAAAAATTGATTGGCATAATAAACATCAATCGAATACAAAATATTTTAGTTTAAAGAGCAAAGGAAGGCTGGTATACCTATTATTTTGGCCACGAGTGTGCATACATGCATACGAACTATATAGCCTACATTATGCATAGTCATTGCTCATTGAAAGCCAAACATACATACATACATACAAACAAGCATACATACTTATATTCATACAAGTAAAAACTCATTGCTAACGGCATGCAGCACTGCTTGAGCTTAGCAAGCAGGCGAGCACGCGAGCACAAGCAGTGCAGTTGCAATCGCAGCCAGTCACGCAAGCTCCTTCGCTCCCTCGCCCTCTCGCTCTCTCACTCTCTCACTCATGCACACATACGCCCAGCCACGGCTATTTTCAAATTTCAACCGTTTAACTTCAACGAAACCTAACCTAACACTTTTTAAGCGCAGCAGCGAATCTAAACCTAACCTAGCAAAAAAAAACAAAAAAAGAAAAAAAAAACAAATGAAGAAATACAAAGAAACAAACTAAAACTTAATGGTTTAAATTATAAGCATAAAATTGAGCTTTTTAATTGTGCAGATTCCGAAAAAAATCACAAGAAATTAGAAAGCATTAAAAAGCAGACGCATTCAAAGCGAAGAGAAACACACAATTGAGTCGCGTTCCAATTTTTCTCTTTCACCTCAATTACACTGGAAATGCAATTTAAAACGCTGTTGAATGAATTCACATTCAATAAATTCTATTTGTTGTAATCGATGTGAAAGTGAAATTTGAGAATGGACTCGACAAAAATATTGTGCGGCTGTGTTGGCATCGAATAAAATAAACTATGTACTTATTTATGTTATACTTACCTACGTGTATGTATGTGTGCCATGCCCACTTTACTTCACTTTCTGTTCTGTTCTCCGGGAATAGCCTAACCTAAAACAAAAAGGAAAACAAAAAGAAATCTAAACTTTAGCAAACTTAACTATTTAGAACAAACTATCTTTCAAATGCCAGCAGCAGCGTGTCTGTGTGTGTGTGCGTGCGTGTGTGTGCAAGAGAGAGAGAGAGTGTGTGTGTAGGGCGAAGATTAAAGAAGAAGAGGAAGAAGAAGATATGAAGATTGAAGAATTGTTCTCTGTCTGCTGCTGGCTTTCTTCTGTGTGTGTGTCCAAAAAGAAATATACAAAAAATACAAAAACAAAAACAAAAAGCGGAGCAAGCAACCAGAACAAGCGTGAATAAACAAGATACATTAAAAAAAAATAAAAATAAACTAAAACAAATTGTAATTATTATTCTAAAACAACTAAGAAAGCAATTCCCGATGCCAATAACGTAAGTGCCCCAAGTAAGTGCTCAACATTTGTTAAAACATTGCGTTTATTTCCATAAATTTCGAGTTCATCTTGCATAGTTTTTAAAAAGCATACAATATATTATTTTAATTACATTTTTCTTTTGTTTTTTTCGTTATTTTTTATATATAATTTCCTTTTTGCCATTTTGTTTTGCTTTTAACAACAATTGCGCATGATTTTTCATTTTGTTTGGACAAAATAATTATGATTCATAGATTTTTGAAACATGAAAGCCTTAGGATAATAATCATAATAATATTTATAGTTTATAAAAAAGATTTATGTAAATATTTAACGTTTAATTGCTTCAATTTAAGTTATTTATTTTTGTTTTTTTTTTCTTTATTTTTTTGTTTAGTTTTTGTTGAAAAAGCCAAAAAGAAAAACGCTTAGAAAATGTTGAAAAGTTCAATTTTGGGGGGAGAGGAGCTTGAAAAAGTTGGCGTAGGAAACGAATTTCATTAAATAAGCTGACAAAATGCATATATACATATATAAAGAGATATATATATATATATATGTGTATATGTATATGTATAGTTTTAGTTATAGTAGATTATTTATTTGCTTGTGGCATATACAAATGTGTTTATCAATAGAAGCTAGGCTTCCTTTTAGGTTCAACTGCTAACTGGCTGGTATTCAATAGTCTTCTCGATTGTATACATATATATAGATATATATATATATAACTATATACACACACATATATATATATATATATACATAGAGCTGTCAACTTTGTTTGGAAAAGCAAATAAATAGAAATAATTAATATCGCAAGAAATGCAAATATTTATAAATATATATATATAGTATATATACGCTAAATAATACATAAACATATAGCATATAGCATATTTTATTAAAATAAAGTATATTTCGCATTTGATTCGCTTTGTCATCGCTCTCGTGTCATGCGCATAAATTAGGCAACAATTCGTTAAACATTTCAATAAATTGTAATGCTGCAAGCCCCCGATCTATATAGTATATGCAGCTATATAGAGTATATATATATATATATATATACATGCATATATATATATATGCATATGTATATGTATATGTATATATGTATATGCGTTTTGTTTGCTACACAATTTGAAAAAGGCCGCATAGAGCACAAAGGCAACAGAGTTACAACATCAAAAACACACACACACACACACATACATACATACAGACACTTTACACAATATTACATTTAGTTTATATAGTACAAATACACACACACACACACTAGCACACACACAGAGAGATTGCGTTTTACAATAATTTGCATCGCATAGGCAACAACATTGATTAAAGGTTTATATAGTAATAATAATTGTTCATACATTTGTTTACTTTGCTTTTGCTCTTGGAATCGCATTTAGTTTCAACTTAGAATATATATATATATATATATATATAGTGGTATATAATGTTGTATAATGTTTATTACGTAATGTTGCAGCTTTGTTCTTATTTCCTTTGTTGTTGCTTAGTTGCGTTTTAACAATAATTTCATTTCACTTCATTTCGCTCAGCTTGGCTAATAATAACAAAGTTTGTTTATACCCTATACAACTGCGTTGGAGAGCTTGGCCAATGCTGTTAGATGGCAAAGCTTAGCTGGAGGGCGTTGCGCAGCTCGTTGAGCACCATGGAACCGATGACCATCTTCTCGCAGTTGACCAACAGCGTCAGTGCCTCGTCCGTTTGCCATTGGAGTGTGAGGAGCACGAGACTCTTGGAGCTTAACGTTTGCCCGGCAAAGCAATGCAGTTGGCCCGTTGGCGAGCTGTATGTGTGCGCCACATTGATGCACTCGTAGATCTTCTGCTTGAGTGCCATCACATCCAGCTGTTCACGTTGCACGCCACGCAATTCACATTGATGCTCATTCATGCCACGCAACTTGCCGCGCTCCTCCCGATGACAACTCTCCCCAATTTGCACAGCCCGCACCAGCTCACCCACCGGCGGCTTCAGCTGCACCCTCGCACTGCCCGCACTCGACAATAGCTCGAAGTCGATGGCATGCGTTGTGTCATTGAAATCGACACCAAGTACACCGCTTGCCAGCTGTTGTGGCTGCAGTTGGGCAATTGGCGCAAACTCACTGAGTTGCATGCCCTGCGGCAAGGTCTGTTGCCCCATCCGTATGCTGGTCAGCTCCTGATCGCTGCGATTCTGAAACTGCAGCTCAATCGAGCACATCGATGCGGAGTAGAGATGCGGTGCACGTGTGAAGCGATAGGAGAGCTGCAGTCCATGGCCCGTCACCTTGTTGAGCAGCTCCTTGTGCTTGAATTCCGTATGCGAGGATCCCACAAGCTCAATGCGATTGCGCGCCTGCTGCGGCTGCAAGGCCACCTGGCCAGGCATCATCGGTGTGCCTGGAAAGAAATCTTTGTTAGCTCTCTGTATCTTCTTGAGTGTTGAGCTCGCATTTTTGGATACACTTGCAGTGGTCGACAGACTTCATGGAGTATATGCATCTGTATAGATAGAAACTAATCTCTACCTCTCTCGCTCTCTCTCTCTCTCTCCATCTCTCTCTTTCTCCATCTCTTTCTATGTAAGCTTGTCTAATATATATATATAGAATTTGTCCAGCATATTTCAGCTAAATCAAATCAAATCTTTCCGAAACAATTAACTTAAGTCAATTTGATAATAAACAGCTGCAAAGATTGCAGTCAAGCATACTCGACTGTGTGTGACTCTGTACTTAAACTAGAAGCTGCATTAGCTCTCACATTTATGAAACGAACGTGAGGAAATTGTGAGCATAGAACTGGAACTACGCTAAGAATCAGGAGTGCCGAAACTTGGGACTTGTACCAGAAGCTACATGCTACAGTTTGGTATTACCAATGCTCACAGTGTCTGAGATCTGAGAAGATCTAGATGAATAATAGTAATATAAGCACCTATATACTTAATGGATTCTATCTATCCTACTTCTATCTACTATGCGCATTTCACACTTCGACAAACCTTAATGACCTCTTCTAAGTACAGGGTCTACAAATGTAGAGTCTTCTGTTCTGACGTGTTTCACTGGATGCCACTTACCAGGTGTGAGGAAGCCGCCTAGCGAGGGCGTCATCACTGGCCCTATGGGCGGTATATCATCCAAATCTAAAAGCAGATCCAAATTACTCTTGGCAGGCGGCTGTGCGGCTTGTGGCGTTGCTAGCTTCTGCTCAGCTGAAGCAGCTGGTTTGGCGTCCTGTTCGCTGTCGCTGGCCGAATCGCTGCTGTTGCCATCGCTGCTGCTGCCGCTGTAGAACGAGGATTCGGCACTGTCCGAGGTGCCAGAATTGTCCACAGCATTATTGTTATTATTATTGCCCGTCGCAGGAGCAACTGCAGCAGCAGCGGCAGCACTAGCAGCACCAGCAGCACCAGCAGCAGTAGGAGCTGGAGCATTACTGATGTCATCGATCAGCTTGGGTGTCACCATGGCCACAGGCTTGGGCGTCTTCTTCGTTTGTGCTTTGTCCTCATCCTCGCTATCATCGCTGCTTGAGGAGCCATCGCTGCTGGAGCCACTGCTGGAGCCGCTATTGCTGCCGCTTGACTCGGAATAGGCTGATGACTTTTCCGACTCGGATAGGAAGCCCTTCTCCCGCTGCTCCTTGGCGGCAACACCCGCAGCCGTTGCCTTACTCCGGCCAGGACTCTCGCTGGGCAGCTTCTCCTGCATGTAACCCTCAATGTTGCGCACACTAGAGTCGGGTGCAACAGTGGGAAATGTGGGCAACTCCTTGTAGCCCGTGGCATGCATATTCAAATAGTGAGACAATGAGCCCAACTGATACAGATTGCTATCCCGATACTTGCTCTCCGGCAACGGAGCCGGCTTGGCGGCCAGAAAGACCTGACGTGCGTTTTGGGTGAGGATGCTGCTGTTGCCGCTCGCCGGGAAGATGAATTGACGCAAGAAACGTGCACGATCACGCACATCGTAGTTGGTATCGTAGCGTGCCAAGGTGAACACATATTGACACAGCAGCGATGTCTGCTCCGGATTCGTTAGATACAGCTTGACACCCAGATTCAGCACCTGCAGCTTGACCACATCCTGTTCATCCACAAACGATTTGGCCATCTTGCGCAGCACATCGGGCGCTATAAGCGGCACCTTCTCGTTGTATTCCCCAATTAGCCAAATGATCGCAGCCCGTGCCGCTGCCACATTGATGTAGTCTATTAACTTGGCCATTTGCGTGATGATCTCATAATGCTCGGCCGCCTTGCTCTGCAGAAGTTTCTTGATCACCACAACACTCTCAGCCACGACGTGCTCTGTGAGGGGGAAAGAAGAGGGAGATTGGTTAAGTGACGTTAATTAGACTACAATTGAGTGTGCTCGCCTGGGATATACTCAGTACGCACATGAAATCAATTTGCAAGGCTGCATTCGAGTTAAATCGACTTTGAGACACCCGTTGCTCAATTTAATTATATATATTCAATGGATATCAAACTTAAAACTGTCATAACTTTCATTATTTTCAAGCGATATTGATGAAATTAAGGAAAATAACTGATAAAAGACAATGTTTGCAACGAAAAAGAACGTTCTACGCAAACAATTGTGGATCTGGTGAGTCTAGAGTCCCTAGCTCTTACAGCATAAAAACATATAATCCATTGCATTGTGATTTGATCTGCAAGCAGGTCATAGATCTATAGTCTCTAAACTACAGATTATCTAAACTTTACAAGCCCTGTATCCTGTCTGCTGGTGTCTTTCACAAACTTATACTACTCCTCTATCCTTTGAGTGCTCAGCAAGTACAAAAGCAGAGCCTAATCGACTTGGCTGTTCATGCTGATCAAGAATTTACAAGCAGTATCTGTCTCTAGCTGGCCCCTTTTGCCTGTCACATACAATGCCACAAACTTTTACTACTCCTCTAATCACTAAGTGCTAAGTAGGTACATAAACCATAACTCAATCGTCTCGTCTGTTCATGCTGATCAAGAATATATAAATCTTATCCGCCTGCTCCTACCCCCTTCTGCTTGTCTCATACAATGCCACAAACTTATACTACCGCTACATGCGTCAGTAGCATGACAATCGTCTTACCATCATGATTGGAGAGCAGATGCACTAGACCGCTGAGGCAGGTCTCGGTGACCGCTTTAATGCTTGCCGCACAGCGTCCAATTGCTTGGATCGTGGCTGCCACAAATGGACGGTCGCTGCTCGAGATGTAGGTCTGGAATTCGCGTAATATAAGGGAAATGCTGGAAGCCGATGCCAGATTGGTGAGTATGTCCAGCTTGAGAAGCTTTAGATGCGTTGGATCGCTGGTGCGCACGAAGAACGACTTCAGATGCGGCTCAAAGATGGCCTTGCGTCTGGCAGACATTGAGGCAATGCAGTTGAGCACCACGCTCTGCACCTCCTTATGGGAACGCAACAGGCGTATCAATGCCTTGGCAATCAATTGCACCTCATTGCGAGGCGCCACATGATGATACAGCTGTGCCACGGCCATCACAACAGAAGCATTGCGCGACTGCAGCAGAGGTTTCGTCTGGCGTAGCAACAGGCGATGATCCAAATCAATGTGATAGCTGCTGCTACCGCTGCCGCTGCCGCTGTTGTTGTCGTTGTCCTTCTCATTGTTGTTGACATTGGAGTTGTTGTTGCTGGACTTGTTGGCCTTGGCCTTGCCATCATCGCTGGAGCCTTCATCATCGCTGCTCGAATTGGAGGACTCGTCGTAGAAACGCTCATTGGCCGGCGCATCGCCATCGAGGCCATCGACTTGGGCATGCTCCTCATCCGGATTTGGATCGACAAACTGTGTGCGCGCATAGCGTGTTAACATATTGATGATAATCACCTGTCCCCATTCATCCACATCCACAAGCAGATTACACAGCTTGCGATAGTTCTTGTGTATAAGATCGACACGTTCTGGACAAACCTGCAAATCCAAATCGAAACTGTAGCCATTGCAATGGCACACAAATGTAAGGTAAGCACTTACCTCATCAAGAGGCCATGACGGCGGAGCCAACCACGAGTGTGGTGCGATCCGAGAGTAGCTTCTCAATAACTGTTACCAGTTCGTCCTTTTGCTCCGCGTCCAGGGAGTAGAGTTTGGGTATGGCATGTGCAGCTGTCTTACGCACATATGGACTGAGATCGGCGGCACTGTCACGTATCGCCAGCATCACAATCGGCACAATCATGCTGACCCTTATGGAAGAGAGGACGCGGAGTGCGGAGGCGCGTATCAATTGATTGGGATCCTTGAGGGCACGTTGGAATGTGGATATGGAGAGCAGGGCTAAATCCTGTTGCTCCTCGGCATAGCGCACCAAATAGACATAGACCAGTTTCTTCACCTCAATGTTCTTGGAGACAACGTTCTTGACCACAGCTGGAAACAGATCGCTCGCATCACGTCCCCGTGCAATCATTCCAATGATGCGCTTCATTGCCTCCAGCTTGAGGCCATCCTTATTGCTATCCAGCATCTGCTTAAGATCATCATGCTTGCGGCCATCGCTCTGAAAGAATGCTGCTCCGCTGGCCGGATCCGCACCAAACTCCACGTCCAAACCCATTTGGGGTCGATCACCATAGGCGGCGACCGAAAATGGATTACTGGTTGCGTTCTGTTGCATCGTGATTGGGATCGAGGAGGAGGGAGGGGTGAACTTAAATTGTTGCTGCTCCTGCTGCTGATGCTGCTATCCCTATTGTTATTTTCGCTGTGTGCGTGGTCGTATAAATGCGGTGAAAGCGTCGACGTTGTCGTCTGAAACCTACTGATACTAATATACTCCACTTGACAACGCACGGCGAATTCGTCTACATCAATTGGCAATACTCTGGCATATCTGAAACAGAAGACACTTGCACTTGCACTGCAAAATTTGTGTTACTATTCGATAACAAGTGTCCACGAGTACAAATACACTATCGACAAGCATCGATTGTATTGTTTGTTAACTACACCGCATTAAATCACAGGCCAATCGAATGCAAAATTAATTGCATATGAAGTTCGATAACAATTGTGCTCATCGATTGCATTAATACTAGAATTATATCAATCAAATGCACTTTCCATGTTTGAATTTGTTTGTCCCAATTTTTGATTAGCTTAATATGTGTAACACTAATCATACAAGCACAATATTGGTATGTTTGCATACAACTCATATATTATAAACCAAAACACATATCGATACTTTGTATTGGCGGTGTGAACGTTTGTTTTCTATTTTGCCTATCGCTTACTTAATATCGATACTCGATGCAGACTTAACAACAACAACAGCCGCCGTGAGGTGGTTAAAGCAGACCAGACTGAGCCTGAGCCGCAATCACGTCAATTAATGGCCAACTATTGTTAAAAAAGAGCGCAAATTGAATCTGGCAAACAAGATGAACTTTCCGCTGGCGAACTCAAACAAGGATACGCTGCGGGCGGCATGCAAAAAGTGCGGCTATGCGGGTCACCTGACCTACCAATGCCGCAATTTTCTCAAGGTAAGCAAAATGCCGCAAAACACACAACAACAACAGCATAAAAAAAACGAGAAACCAGAGCATAACACGCGTTACGTTCTTTAGGTGGATCCGAACAAAGAGATACTACTTGATGTTGAAAGCACCAGCTCCGACTCAGAACTCGACTATTTAACACCGCTAACCGAGCTGCGTGCCCAGGAACTTAAGAGCGGTGGCGGCGGCGGCGGAGGCGACATTGTACCAGCTGCAGCAGCAGCAACAACAACCGTAAGCAAGCAAGATAAGAAGAGCAGCAGCAGCCGCAAAAGCAGCAAGAGAAATAACAATAAAACAACAACAGCCTCAGCCACGAAACACACAAAAGCCGATCGACACAAGAAGCGGAAGAGAAAGAGCAAGAGCAAGAAACACAAGAAAAGCAGCAGTGGTGGTGGTGGTGTTGTTAGTAGCGGCAAGGAAGTGTCGAAGAAACACAAAAGCAACAGCAGCAGCAAAAAAATCAAAACGTCGCCGTGCTGCCAGCACCAGCAGTAGCAGCACAAGCTCATCATCATCATCATCATCGTCAGACAGCGATTCATCAACGGATTCATCGAGCAGCGATACCGAGTCGGACTCCAGCGATAATGAAGAGTCGAGCACCAGTGAATCGGATGAATATGGATGCAAAAAGAAACGCCAAGGCAAATATAAACGTAAAGCGGAAGCGGCAGCACCGCGACGCAAGAAGGCGAAGGCCAAACGTAGGCGGCATCGTGTCGGCGGTTCAAGCGCACCGGGCGCCAGCAGTTACCTCAGCAGCCTCAGCGACAGCAGCACCTACTAGCAACGACTACCCAAAGCACTTTTATTTAGTTTAAAATGAGCAAAGTAGGCTAGTTCTAACTACTAAATATTCCACATGCGCATACCATGAAGCCCAATGTGAGCACAGCTGGCGGATCAGCTAAATCAGCGCTTCCTCCAACTTATAGCAGACTGCCCGATATATGCCACAACACACCATAACATACGACACCACACCACACACACATACACACACACCTAGACTTGTCTTAGTGTTAAGTTGATCCTCTCCTTGAAAATATGTTTTATAATTTGCAACAATACAACAAATTAGTTTGTACAAAATTGTTGAATACGCACATTTTGTTTTTGTTATTTTTCCAAGAAACATAAAAATGAAGGGAAGGCATGGGAATGACTTTGTAGACGTTTTAATTTTCATCAATTCAAATACAGACGCCATGGAATGCAAATGTCCAAAAAGGGTTTACACAAGTAACTATTACATTTGTGGCTGTGTTGTCAATTAAGAACTATGATAATTTAGCATTCAATCTGATTATGTACAATAACAAATAACTAATACAAATCACTAATACAATATGTAGATAATACATAATACAATACCACGCTAAAGTGCCGAGCTTGTCTTCACGGATGCAGTCGGCGCGGACCCAGAGCTGTTGTTTCCCATTATGGGAAAGTTAAGTAATGCACTCTGCAAGACGGCGACACGCCTCTCCAGTTCGCTTATTTTGCACACATATTTCTCACAACTGGTGCAGCTTGACGATGATAAGGAGGTGGCACTGTCCTCACCATTCACCTGGGCAGACATTGCTGTCACCAGCGCAGCGTTTTGTTTCTTTAGATCGTTGTTCTGGGACAACAGCTCCTCGCATAGTGCACATGTGGATGCACGAAGATCGGCAAGTGCCTGCTCTCGGGACTTCAGACTCTTCATTAGAATACGATTTTGTTTTTAAAATCAAGCAACTTTTGCTCCAGTTCGAGCAACTCATCCTCGTTATCAGTCGATCCCTGGGTTGTGCCAATGGTGTCATTCAATTGATGTACGCTGCTGTTGTTTAGTCGTCCCATTGCTTGCAGTATGCTGTCCATTTTCTTCATATCTGCACCGGTTCCTGGCGTCGATTCGTCGGATTCGCTAATTTGGACACTGTTGCCACTGGTCAGACGACACATCGCCTGCAGTATGGTGTCCATTTTCTTATCCATTGCATGACCCGTGGCACGCTGCTCATTCAGATAGGCCTCCAGCTTGTTGCTGGCCTTTGCTGAGGCCGACACGATGCTGCTGTTGCTGCCCACTGGGACCAGTGCCTTGGTGTCTGATGCCGCAAGTTTAGTCACCACGTTATCTTCTGTTGATAGCGTTGATTCGCTTTCGCTGTCATAGCTGCTAGCTGTATCTTTATCCTCAGCTGCTGCTATTGCTGATTTAGTCTTCAGTCGGGGCAGTGGCTTTGGCAATGGTGTTGATGTTGGCGGTGTGGCAGTGCATGCTCTTGATTTGCTGTCCTTAGGCTCTTCATTGCTCATTTGCTCAATAGGTAGGCCGAGATTAAGCAGCGCCTCAGTAAATTCTTCCTCATCCGCGACCAACTCGAAGCGTAGGCTCCAAAAGTTTTGCTCATCATCGTAGAACTGCATGTAGGATTCACGCATTATCACAGTGGATGTACCGTCGCGTGGAACTGACGACGTTATTGACTTTGTCAGTAGCAATGTGCTCAGCAGTTGGACCCTGCTCTTGTAGATAACCAGCTTGGTAGCGCCGGCGCCGTTGCGCGAGAGTGCAACACCGACGCGACCCATACTCTCGCTGCCATTGAAACCGTTGGCCACCTTGGCGACGACCGTGGTCCAGCTTTCCAATGATTTGGTGTCCGGTTTACTGCGGGCACTATTTAAATTTGTCTTTGTCTTATGCTTCTGTTGTTGCTTATGCGTCGAGTGCGGCTGGTAGCGCAAGTTGTTGGATTCACTTTGCAGCGGCTTGTCATCATCCTCAAAAATCTGTCGTAGGTTACGTGTCCCTCCAGCGCTAAAATGGAGCACATCAAGGATTCGCGATAGGCTTACACTCTGAAAGTTTGGAGAAGAGGAAGGGCGAACACTCACCCGTGCATCTTGTCGAAGAAATCCTCGTACGTATTTTCACTCTCAAAATCCATTTCAATTTAGTTCTTCTCAGCTCTAATCCGAGCAGTTTAATATAAAAATAAGAATAATGTTTGCCCGCTATGCCAATAGCCTAAATGATCCACAGCGCCGCCTTTGATATGCTCCAAACAATATTTTTGACAGCTGATTCATCTGGTATTTTTACGTATAATTTGAAAGTGCAAAATATCGATACTTCGATAATGCCATTAATTAATCTTAGCTTTGTTATTTACAAATATGTACAAACATTTGATTTCTTTCCTTATAATCTCTTGCAATGGAATAAATAACACACATTTATTATTTTATCGCATAAAAAGTTCCAACGAACATTATTATCGATATGTCGATAACATATAAACGATTACGCGGTAGCAAAAACAGCTGTTGGCTACCAGTTGCCAATCCAAAGTTCACTTCTGTTTTGTTTACATCACACGCATAGAAATTTCTTTGCATAAAGTTATTTATTTGTGATTTGCTAGGAAATGTCGTTGGCAAAGTCGCAAAAAGTATGCTCTGAATTGATAAAACGCCAGCTGCTGCAGCTGTCATGCCGGCAAGTGAGAAGTAATAGCAAGAGCACATCAGCCGTAGGCAATATATTTACTAAAGATGATTTTTCGTTGCTCCTGGCGGATGAACGGCGTCAGAAGTGCATGGATAAGTTGCGCAATTTACCTGCCTTCGAAAGGCCTAAATCTATTTTGCACAATAAACATGAAAAGAGCTCAGCTGCTGTGTTCATAGCTCTCTGCGTGGACCGTGACACGTAAGTAGATCTTTGGAAGATTACTCCATTGATACTCTTGCTAATTGCGTGTAAAACCCTTAGCAATGCTATTTCGCTGCTTTACACTCGTCGATCCCGACACTTGCGTAGTCATCGCTTGCAAATCTCATTTCCAGGCGGCAAACGAGACGCTGATGATGCTAGCTTTGTCGATTGTGCCTTGCGAGAGACGGAAGAAGAAATTGGTCTTTCTCGGGACCGTATTCAAGTTTGGGGAGAATCCAATCCAATCATATTACCACGCACCACCGCCATTGTGCCGGTAGTGGGTGTTGTTAAGGACTTTCACATCTCCGAGCTAAAATTGAACTACGACGAGGTAGAGGAGGCCATCAGCATACCGCTTAATACGCTGATATTGCCTTCAGCTACGCGTCACACACAATTTAAGAGCGGCTATAGTGGACCCGTCTTTGTTGTCGAGCATCATCGCATCTGGGGCATAACTGGCTATTTAACCTACGTATTCCTACGCTGCCTGCTGCCCAGCAACATGTTGTGCGATGCCCTCAAAACAAGCATTAAATTCGTAAGACCCTACAAGATACCACCAAAGCTGGCACATCATCACGTGGAGCCAAAGCTCAACGAGAAGACATTGGCTCAAGAATGAGCGAGATAGTAAACGCTTATCAAAAATACTCGTACTCGTACCTGTTGGCAGACAAACTCAGGCTTAGGAACGTAATGCTCTTGTAATATCCAATTAAGATGTTAAAGTTTTAAATTTAGTTGTACATAAATTTGTGTTGTTTTTTTTGTTGTAAATAAATCCATTTTAATCGAAAAAGAAGTTGAAGTTATTTCGATTATAAATTGCCTTGATAAGCTCAAGTTTAAAACATATTCTAAAATTTAACAGCTGTAATACAACTTCTTTCATTAGATGAATTAAACTTGCTGATGCTTATGTTTAATTATATCTGCATATATATATATATATACCTGTTTAACTTCAATCATATAAATAAAAGTATCTTTATCTTCGAATTCAACTTGCAGCTTATTATCTTCGATTTTATAGACAACAATTTCGTTAAGAATAGAAAGGCTTAATTTCCAAGAAATAAATAGATTAAAAGGACATTCACATTTAATTAAAATCAGTTGTTCTTTAGTTTTTCATGGAATTGATTTAGTTTGGTAGTTTATTTTACAATTGTGTTTCATATTGTATATATATATATCCATACATATATATATATGTCTAACAAAATTTGTATAATTACGAGTGTGTGTGTGTGTGTGTTCGTGTGAGTGTGTGTTCTACATGTTCGCACAATTGTTGCTGCTCTTGTTGCATGTACTATACTTGTTGTTGCTGTTAACATACATACATATACATATGTAATAAATATTTGAGTATATATTATATTTACATATATATGGTTTCAACATTGCATTCCTAAATTCTAATGGAAAACTACTCTTGAGAGTTAACTTCGGCATCTGCCGCAGATTTCGTCGCCAATTCAATTGTTTTCTGATTTGGATCTGAAGTAGGAGCACGGCATTCATGTGATTGGTTTGTCACTGCAATGTAACAGGAGCCACATAGTCTTACTGGATTAAAAAGCTTTTCAAACGGTAAAGGTGCCCAGAATTCCGAGCAGTCAGCACAGAAAATTTCTCCACATGATCTGTAAACCGAATCATAAACATAAACATATAATTAGCATAATAGTACATAATAGAACGTTGACGTTTAGAAACATTAGAAACGTAAATTCAACCAGATTAAGAGTTAATAACAACTAGTAGTTTTGTTAATTCGAAATGTTGTACAAAATGAGAAAAATATTTATCACAGCCAATCTGACAATAGTTCAACCATTTCCAATCTCTGACTCTATTCTTAAGCTGGTTAAGTTAACAAAACCAATTGAACACCAACATATATATATATATACACATAGATATATATAGAGTTACTCTCGAATAATGAATGAATTTATGAATTACAAATACAAATATAGAAGAAAAATAATCATTAGTTTAGCTAAGAACTTGTGCCAGATTGATTGCCGCTACAATACTTATAACATAGACATGTTATATATTTATATATATAAAAAAAAACTAATAAATAATATACAATACAATGTTTTGGCCAAAAACAGAAGAAAAAAAAAGGAAAAAATGAGAATACTGTTAATGTTGAAATGCGCACCGACAATGATGTTTTCTGCGTCCAAGCCAGAATTCAATTTGACAACTTGAGCAACGCGAAACTGCATGATCTGGTACCCAAAGGACACTCGAAGCCTTTTTCTCTTGAAACGAGCAAGTGGCATACGATGATGGACCACTGCGTTCTTCAACGGCTTCCCAAGAACACGTCGATGCATTTTCAACAATATCCGATCCGTTTTCCTAAAGAGATTTAAATAATTAGACCAACTGAATGGGATGTTGCAACTTAATTACGGCATCAATCGTTGAAAGTCCTGAATATATGTATATATATACACACATTTATATATATATATATATAGATCTATATATATATATATATATTTATATATAGATATACAAATTATCGAAACAATCCAGCCAATAATATTGTCAGAATTGAAATGTGTTTAGTTATGCTTGGATATGGCTGGATATATTCATCTCATCTTGTTTACTTTTTTCCTTTCCTTTTCATTTTCATTTTTATGTAATATTCACACAATCGTACATACGCTTGGCATTTTTCGTTTATGGTATGTATGTTTGTGTAGGTTTTGGGATTAGTTTCTTTATAATTACATGCTCCACATTTGTTGAGACGACGCTATTGCAGCTCGGACATCCTTTTTGTAATAATGCCAAACGCATGCCATGAATTTCTCGCAGCAAAACTTCTTCACGCAGCTGCAAATCGAAAATAGTTGGCAATAATTATTGAAATTAATTGATATATTTATATATGTAGTTAGTTATCACCTTGTGCTCTTGAACAATCTGATGTAGTCTTATGTTCTGTTCACTTAAGCCATGTGCCAAGCCATCGGGACAGGAGATGGCGAACTGTGCTCGTTCCTGTGATCCCTGCGGTGTCGGAGGTAATGAAATAAGTCCAGTTGATGGAAACTGTAGGGCGCTACAAAAAAAGTACAAATTAATAATAAATATTTATATATACATATAATAAAGTGTGATTATAAAAAGTTACCCCATATTATCTGTATATTTGTATTGAGTGTTGTCACGGTTTAGACTGGACCAAAGCATGTTCCTACGCATCGGTATGCCGGACGTTGACACATCAAAGTTGGCAAACGTATTCAGCGTTCTTTGATGTTCAGGTGTTGATGGCAGACAATCCCCATCTTCATGCAGATCCTTCGTCTCCTTGCAGCCATTGTCAACGTTAGTTGAACTCTCACGCGGCACTTGGACATCCAATGGTGAAGCAAACGTATCGCATTTATCCAAACTTGAGTTGATGCTTTGTTGAAAGTATCGCAAATTGTGGGGCTTCACATGGACGCGGGGCAAGTGATTATAACTTTGACTGATTTTATTTGTGTGCGCAACACACAATGCTTCGGTCTTTTTATCTTGAGGTATGTCAACGGCATCGATTCTAAAGGCACATCGATGTCTTTGATTGCGTTTTAATATCTTTTGATAAACCATTTGATGTTGCGCCTTGCTGCTGTTGTTGCTGCTGTTGCTCTTGTTGTTGCTGCTGCTGTTGTTGCTGCTGTAGTTGCTGTTGTTGTTGTTGCTGCTGTTGTTGTTGTTTTGTAGATTCTATAGGAATTATTGTATCTGTACTAGTATCGATTTGGGCCTGTCCAAGCCACAGAGTTCGGCTATTATCATTATCACTAATGCTTTCATCACAAATTGAAGGCGCATCATCTGCAATTCATATGTATAAGATAAGTATTATAATTTGTTATTTGCTATTACAATTTCAATATTATTGAAAACTAACCATTTGGAGAATTTAAAGGCTCGGAATCGATGCGCTGTATAGTGATCTTGCCATTTAATGTTGGGGATTCGTCATTCAATATATCACATTGAATTGAAGAAGTGCTTTGGTCATTGTTTAATTCGGATAGCAAACTTTTGGAACCATTTTGTGCATCCTGCTCATGGCCCTGCTCCGGTTCTTGCTCCTCCCTTAGTTTTGAACTGTCACAGGTATCTTCTGAATCTGAGTCTTGTTTGATATCATGTTTTGTATCAATTATGCATTCCTTTGCCTCCGAACGTATGTCAAACATTGAATTGCTGTTCACATTCAAATTCAAGCCTTCGGTTACACTGCAAATGAATATAAAGTATTGTTAGCTTAGTTGTTGAGCACAAGTTGAACAGTTTATATACATGGATTCGACAGCCAAATTGGGATCACTCGATCTTCTTGACATCGTGCTCTGTGATAACTCGTTTATTGCAATGTTCTCGGTCGAACGGGTTTTCGCTGATGAACCTTAGATGGGAATAGAAATTTGATATTGTTGTGTGTAAAGCGGTGTAAATTATAAATGATATATCAAATCAGTTACCACTGCCATTGCCATTGCTGTTGCCATTGTGTACGCTCTGTCGTTCATTGCTTTGTAGAGGAAGATCGGTACCATTCTTATTGCCTAAGCTACCCAAGTAAACGTCGGACCAAAAGTGTAAAAATCGCACATTATGCGCTGGCCAAAGTACCTAAATATGTTATCATACACATACACATAAGGATTATACTATATACATTATGTTATCAGTTATACCTTATCAGTCTCATGCTTATAGAGTGGATTTCTATACATCGTTTCCGCTAAAAATGGCCAGACTGAGAATGTACGATCGAAGACCGAATTCTCGATTCGCTCTCTTAGCGAATTGCAGAGGAACGTGCCAAAGAGACATGACAACGAATGCTGGGCCAGTTTAATCTAAAATCATGACAAAATAAATTTCATAAATAATCATGATTTGCAGTTTGCAATTTGCAATTCATATTTACCAAATAACCTATGCTGAACTCAAAGCTGCAGGGGAATTGTTTATGTATTTGATGCACCAGATCGAGCCATTGCAGAAAAACTGGGCAACGTTCGTTACCCTCATCTGAATTGGGTCCATTTCCCGAGCGATCGGCAAACTTGTGGCCAAAGTTCAACCACTCCCGTTCAACTAATACACGAAATCCCTAGAAAAATAATCAAAATGAAATCAATTATTTTAGAGATTTACAGTGTTATGCAACTGGGGTTTGGTTGATAAATTACTTCAACTGTTCGATAGAAGGGATCGAGGCATATTTGCGCCGTTGCCACAATTTGTGGGGTACGATCCCAGCCATCGGAGCAATGGACCAAAACAGGACGACCATTCTTTTCAATTGTATGCACAACCGTCATTGTTGCGCCCAACAGTCCCGACAGATGTTGCATCCACATGGTTTTCTCCAATTGTCCGAGCCAACTGTTAATTAGAAATCACAATTATAATTTACAGCTGTTGCAGTTAATTGGCAATTACTTACTTGGGATCATCTGGCGATGATGCACACAGCTGTCGAACGGCATGAAAACTCTTTCTTATAGCATGTATGTTACCCAAATTCATGAACTCTATTTCGGCACATGGATAATATTCGATGCACTCACAACCACCACCGCGGGCTCGATTTGTGACCGCCGACGTATAACTGCGTGCATCCACGATCAGAATTTTCTTTAAATGAAACGGATATGAGTTGAGATTCAATCTGAAGCGAATGAAGTTTTAAGTAACATACTCGGATTTCATCTAGTGCGAGTTCCTCGTGAGATGAATCCCCCAGAGATGGTGAACTTTGGCCCGAGGAGCCGGTCTCGCCATTTGTATCCTTTGCCTGTCGCCTGGCATGCTCACCCCTATCGAAAGCACACGCATCTGCGAGAGCCTTCAGCAGTTGCTCATCCTTGTAGTTACGCCAGCCGAGCCAACCGACTTCCGGTTGACTGCAGCGGGCAAGAATAGCGCCAGATTTCTGGTGACGCCAAACAACGGCCGGCAAGCGGCGTGATCCACGAAAATTGGCAATGTTATGAAGCATTTCATCTGTGATGCAGCATGGAACCAGCAGCTTTTGCGGATAGGATGGACACAGTTTAAAGTCTGTATTTGCCGTTGAGATGCGCCACGATCCTTTTAAATCGAAACCAAGTCGAGCAACTTCATTCTTAAAATCACTCTCATATCGAATCGCACGCTGCAAACGATGCAAAAATTCAGCAGTTGGAAACGCTTGTTGCTGTTGTGGATTGTCCGCAGTTGGCAGAGATTTGTTCCCATTGCCATTGCTTGTCCCATTGGTTAGCGCAGAGCGCTCCTTATTGCCAATGATCTCACATGTCCATGAATAAAATGGAAATGCAAAAAGCGTTTCTAGCGTTTCAGGTACACCAATTAACAACTGAATGCGACGTTGCCATTCCAAGCATTGCTCGGCCGATTGGAACGAGCACCTCACAGTGCTGGCATCTTTGCAATTAACAACAAGTTGGAATAGATCACGCACTTGCACCGATTCGATCAGTCCCAGCGGTATATATGTTTCAAATGTTGTCGATTTCTTTGACAGAAATATGCGATAATTGGATAATGCCAGAATCCCATCATCGGTACGTCCCAAGTATTTTATTGACTCGCCGGCAACTGTTGTGACAAGAATTTCCAATAAACAAAATTAATACAAATTATACAATTACGTTACTTGCAATAGTAGTATTAACTTACGCTCTTGAAACGGGACAACCAACTGCGAATCTTCCTTTTCCATTTGTGATTTTGGATATGATTCGGCGGCTCGTATAAAACAAATCGATGGGGGCGGTGATCCATCTGACATCATGTGTTGCGACTGCAATAAAAGATTCAATTGCTACACACAAGCAAACAGACAAACAAACAAACATATATGAACACCTATACTTATACTTATACTTATACTATACTTATACTATACTTATTGTATAGTAAATGCATACAGTATATACATATCTCTACGTCTATATGTATGCATGTGAGTATATATGTATGTATTTATTGCTGGTTCGAACACCTGAGATCCTCTCAGGGTTACTATTAATTGTCATTGAACGGGCACAATAAAAAAAATGTTGTTAACTTGTTTATGCGTATACAAAACAGGACAACACATACATATACGTATGTACATGCATTCACACACACACACACACACACACGCACACACTGACTCAAGGCAAAGTCATTAAATACAAAATGTTTCAAACATCCAAACACCTTAATAACAGATATACTAGATATGTACAAATAATTTTTATGTGTGGTGGTTGTCAGTATAGATAATAAGTGCAAACATACACAGTATACTCTATATACATACATATATATTATATATATATATATATATATATAATTATATATATATGTATGTATATATATATACATGCATACAATCGCGTACATTAAGACATACATACTTATATTATATATTATATTATATTATATATATATATATATATACATATATATATATATATAATATATATGACACGCATATGTTTAAACATTTATAAACAATAAAGTCACAAAAATTTACGCCTTACTGCTGACAAGTATCCTTGTGGTTTTGCAATTGCAAATGAATTAACAAATTTTTTTATTTATAAACAAAGTGATTGGGCACATCCACATATACATACGCAGATACATATGTATATACATATACGATTCTTCAATATTTATGAAACAATAACACCAAAACAAACCTACAAACTACATACATTTGTATGCTTCAAAACCTTTGGATAACAATTGTTGTTTTGATTAACTGCAATTTACAACGGAATTGAAAAACGCGTTTTGTTAATTTCCACTTTATTTAGCACCAGAAACTCCATAAACGTCAGCTATTATAAACAAAGATTCGCAAATATTGTTGCTTATACATATGTAGACGTAAAGTATGCACATATATACATATACGTATTCGTTAATATACTGAATACTTTTGTCACTTATCAAATATCGAATGTGTTCTTATAGTTATCGAATGCTGCAACGCATTTTGTTATTTCCTCAACAAATTAACATTAGTGTACAATGGTCAAGTGTTGCTTGATTTTACAATTGGAAATATAAATGGCAGCTTATTGGATTTTACAAATAATTTGAAAATGAGAAAATGAACATGAAACAATATATCGAATAGTAAATTGTATTTTATTTGATGGCATTATATTGCTTAATGTTCTTATTAATGTTTTTTTTTTATAAAAAATATTAATAATATTTTAAAATCTCTTTTTACTAAGATATTGGCATTCGCTAGAAATATCGATAATATTGACTACGAATGTAGCAACATTGGTTTGTTATCGTTACTCATAGCGGAGTACTTATATGCATGAGTGCCGAAAGACTTTTTTAGCTTGTCCAACACTATTTGTACGATAATCAACGAACTTGTTATAATTATTATATATGTAGATACGTCGTGACTGCGTTTTCATTCCACCTAATGTAAAAGTGAATTAAAATTAAATAACTTAGTTTTGAGTAGTTTACGAAAATTGGCCTAGCCTGCCGCCGCCATCACCAATATGACGGAATCAACAAAGCCATTGCTTGGCTCGTGCTTAGCCATTGTTGCGGTAAGTCGACGTGTTCTACCCGCCCCGCTCAATCAGTGCCTGTGACAGTGACCCAACCAACCGGCTGAGACGTGGAAATAATGAAGCTTAAAGCTAGCGTTAATTGTTGTACCAATTGCCAATGCGACAAGTGCAACAATATGATGCCCAATGAAATTTGAAGCAGAGTGTGGAATCATGTTTTGCTACAATTTCTTATTTGCAGATTCTACATGTCCTTCTTCAGCCAACAGATGCGACTGGTGCGGTGCCTATGACCAGTGAAAATATTGATATGACGTTAGGTAAGAAGAACAACAATAGCAGCAGCAATGGGCTCTCTAGTAATAGTTAAAGTACAAACATCCATTGCAAATAAATTAATTAAGCCTAAGAATCAAATGCAAAACAAAACATTACAAAAGCCGCATGAACACAGCATTAAGTCAATAACTCAGCTGGTGCAACTACACTCATACACCCACACGCACACACACATTAATGCGTTTGTACATGCACACGCACTTGGGCATACACTTGTGCTTGCGTGCGTGTGCGTGTGTTTATGTGTGTGTGTGGACATTGACGTGTCACAAATTAAAAATCAGACGCGCTCGATAAATTCCACAGATTTTGCCAACGTGGTAAGCTTTAAATAAAATAAACAAACGCAACCAACAACACCAACAAAAGCGACAAAAATAAGCAATAAGTTTTTGGTTTTTAAATTATTTGTATAAACAAATTAAAGCCACAATTAGTCATGCCTTTTGTGCATTATTTTTCAATGGACCACGAAATTATGCCGCATATATCTCTATATACTACAGACAATCTATATCCATATGCGTAATATAAATAAAATATTTGCAATTTGTTTATATATTCGCAACTATATTTCTTATTACATGTTATCATTCAGCAATTTGAAGGGTAATTACAATTGGTCCAGTTCCGTGTCTCTTTTTTTTTTGCTCTGATATCATCTTATTATCTTATCAATAAAGTGGATATGCTTGCGTGTCTTCCAACTAATTGTCACATGTTGTCAAAATCTTTCCCTTAAGCTATCATACTATATGAATTGTTTATAATAATTGGTTTTTTTTTCTCTTTCTTTCTTTCTTGGTCTTTCAGCGTCTAACGAATTGGTTTTCCTTAATTTTTATGCGGAATGGTGTCGGTTTAGTAATATTTTAGCGCCTATTTTCAATGATGCGGCGGATAAGGTAAGCTCTAGGGTATTAAGTAGATACCCTGCAATCGGCTTTCCTCTGTTCTTTTCGATTTAATGCAATTTTCTTGTATAACTTTGGAGTTTATTGTTAAAACGTTATAAAATGTACAGCATACAAAAGCTGATAATCAATCATGATAACAACAATAATAGTTATTATTTCAACAAAAGCAACAACAACAATAGGCTTTTACTAGTTCGCACATGACATAAACAAATGAGCACACAGCTGGGCGGAAAAAAACCTCCAAAAATAAAATAGAACACAGCATATTGTTGCTTCTGGAAGATCTCAACAGATGTTTTTATTGTTTGCTTTTCTTACCATTATTATTATTATTTACTGTTTAAACTGAATGTGTCTTTTGTTTGTTATTTCCTTGAACTACATTTGCAGATTAAAGCGGAATTTCCAGAAGCTGGTAAAGTAGTGCTCGGAAAGGTGGATTGCGATCGGGAGACAGCGATTGCATCCCGTTTCCATATTAGTAAATATCCCACATTAAAGATTGTCCGCAATGGACAGCTCAGCAAGCGTGAGTATCGGGGCCAACGCTCGGCGGAAGCATTCTTGGAGTTTGTTAAGAAACAACTGGAGGATCCCATCAAGGAATTCAAATCGCTGAAGGATCTAGAGCATCTTGACTCCAAGAAGCGCAGCATCATAGGCTATTTCGATCGTCTAGATCAACCTGAGTACAATATATTCAGGAAGGTTGCGACGAACCTTAAGGAAGATTGTCAATTCCATGTGGGCTTTGGTGACGCTTCTCGGGCAATGCATCCACCAGGTATTTGGAGATATTTACAACCATTCGACAATGTATAACATTTGTCCACATTCTTACAGGCACTCCGATAATTGTATTTAGACCGGATGTCGCGTTAAGTCATGAGAATGATGAGACCTATACTGGAAGTTTGAGCAATTTCGATGAGCTGAAAGTATGGATCCAGGAGAAGTGTGTGCCGCTTGTCAGGGAGATAACATTCGAAAGTGCCGAGGAGCTAACAGAAGAAGGGCTGCCGTTCCTGATTCTGTTCTATAAACCCGATGATCTAAATGCGATTAAAGATTACAAAGCAATCATTGAAAAAGAGTTGTTGGATGAAAAGCGTAAGCTATAAATAATACTATAAGTAGATGAACATCTAAACTAAACACATTTCTTCTTTATCGCAGAGAATGTGAACTTCCTCACGGCGGATGGTAAACGATTTGCGCATCCACTTCATCATTTGGGTAAATCGGAGGATGACCTGCCAGTCATTGCTATCGATTCATTCAAACACATGTATCTCTTTCCGCATTTCAATGATATGTATACGCCCGGCAAGCTCAAGCAATTCCTTCAAGATCTGTACAGTGGGAAGCTCCATAGGTATGTCTCATATATACACTCAAACACACTCCATATGCAACTACTAATGATGCTGTTTTATGTGCAGGGAATTCCATTATGGGCCAGAGCCCACAAGTAATGAGGTGAAGCATGATAGCAACGGAAAGGGTACGTCGCCGCCAGAGTCGAAATTCAAGGAATTGGGTCCATCAAAACATCGTTACACCTTGCTGGAAAAAGATGAACTGTAATATTGTCGTATTACAAATGTATATTCATTTAAATATAATTATTAAAAATTTTATAAAATCCAAGTGAAATTGTTCAACAATTGTTTTATGCTGTTTCTAATGATCTTTCAGTTTATATACTGTATACCGAGCGAGATCGCTCTCTCTCTCTCTCTTTCTGTCTTCCTCGCTTGCCATCTCGCTCTGACTCATGCTGTATCTTTCTCGCATATAGAGTCTGACTTCGCTATTCATTTTAGAGAAGTTTCACTGTAATTTATGCAGCTACAGCTGAAGAATTCTCTCGTCTCTGTTCGAATTATCTTCATATGAAAAGTGGGTCTTAAGGAAAGACTTGGCTCAACAGAATTGGAAGCCTTTTAACCAGTCTAATATAATTGTTTATTCTTATATTTTGTACAGTGCCCGCAAAAGTAATAGCATCAACATGGTTGAAAATCGTTTTATAAATAAAAAAACAAACAAAAAACAACTAAATTAATTATTCTTTACTCTCTCTGCGAAGTCGTTCGAAATTTGTTTATTAGATTTATTTTAGTATAAATTTCAATAAATTGAGTTGAAAAATGCTGATTGAAGAAGACTAATAATACCCTACTAATTTCCACTACTGTGTTTTTGCACATTTTACTTCGTTTTTACACATTCGTTGCATTAAAGCAAAACGACTAACAATACACTCATTGCCCTACAAAGTTTATGCACAAATTTCTGAATTTTTATACAATTATTTCGATTATTAAAAACATAAATTTATTGCAAATGGCACAGACAATAAATGTAAATGTCTTAATAATGGAAAGCGCAGAAAAATGTACATATACATTGTAGTTTTGAGTTGTAGGTTGAAGCAGCTCGCACTGCCGTCAGATCTAAATCCATTTGAGTATCTTTGGCGCAGATTTGGACAAGATTACTTTGGATAACAAGCAGAGACTTAGTGGACTCATGGCTGAATCGATCTAAAGAAAATAAAAAAAACTAAAGAAACTTTTAGAATACTTTTCGCTACTTTAAGTTAAAGCTTCTCTTGTTCAATTACTTGCAGAGCAAATCTAAAGCAAACTATTCAAATTTACGCCTGCTTCTTCTCAAATATTTGCAAATTAAAAGAATAGAAGACTATGCACAACATTTGTTTATATGATGCTATTATTTCTCAACGCAGCTGTGTGTGTCTATTACAATTATGTTTGATTTTGTAAAATTAGATTACACATATTATATTTGTAAGTCAAAACGAGCGATCAAATGATAAATGGATTCGACTTGAATGCATCCGGATGTTTCGTGTGCTGCTTGCTTGATGTTTTCTTTGCGTTTTCCGTTTGCTTCTTGAGTGGTGGTGTGGTGTTGTAATTATAAAAGTACAGCTAAAAGAGAGTACTCGCTATGTTTATTATTTTATAAGTAAAGTTACAAAAAATAGTTTTCCATTCTAATTGGGGATGTGTCTAATATGGCCGGGAGCGCATGCCGCCATCGTTGCGCATTGCACCGCCGCCATCTCTTCGGCCGCCACCACCACCACCGCGACCACGACCACCACCACCTCCATTATCATTGCTATACCGCGAGTAGCCACCGCCACCGCCGCCTCCATTGCCACGATCACGATTCTGATAGCCTCCACCGGAGCCGCGATCATTGTTGCGATCATTCATGCCATAGCCGCCGCCACCACCACCGCCGCCGAAGCCTCCACCGCCACTGCTGCCGGAGTTGCCATCATCATCGCCTTTTGGTGTCTTGCAACTGCAAATACAAGTAGTTCGATAAACTGCATAAGAATAGCAATAGATTGTGGACTACTCTTACCGATTGCATTCATTGCGCCAGGCGAAATTTGTGTTGTTGCAACTGCTGCACTTCCAGTCGCCGTCACGGGGCTGCACATTACCGCCGGCACCAGCACCGCCACCACCACCACCGCCGCCACCAAAGCGTCCACCGCCACGACCACCACCACCACCGCCGCCGCCTCCGCTGCCACGATCATAGTCACCGCCGCCGCCGCCTCCACCGCCACCGCGATCAAAGCGACCACCGCCGCCACCGCGATTACGGCCACCGAAACCACCGCGACTGCCACCGCCGCCGCCGCCTTTGTTCCAGTTATTCTGACGCTGGGCCAGGGAGACTTTGATAACGCAACCATTGAAATCGTTGCCATCGAACCACTGAATGGCCGACTGGGCTGCATTCACATCATCATAGGTGACGGTCGCCTCGCCCTTTGAGGTGCCAGTTTCCTTATTCTTATACAACCAAATCTTTGGCTTCATGGTGCGCTTGTCTTTCTGCAAATTGAGATATGATAGGATGAGATATGATTGATATAAGGAGTATATACCGGAGACTTACCTTAATAATGCCAATGGCACCGAAATGAGTTTCAATGTCTTGCTCTGTGGTGGATGGATCCATGCCGGAAACAAAGATTGTATCCTCCTGTGTGATCATATCGTTGCCACCACCACCGCCGCCGCCACTGCTGCTGCCACCGCCGCCGCTGCTGCCACCGTATCCTACAAAACAGGGACAATATATATTAGAGATTGCAGTCTAAATTAAGTAATTTATTTATTTATTTGCTTTGCGGATAGAGAGAGAATAAAAAAAGGATTATCCCTCAACAACAACAAGAATAATGACGACGACGACGACGACGACGATGACGTTGATGTGTTAAACACTCATCAAATTTGAGGGAAAGTTGGCGGGGGAAGGGACAAAACCAGAGCACATTTGACTCCTCTTAAACTCTATATGGTAATAGTATAGTAGTATAGTATATATACACACAATATGTAGAACATAACGTCGCTCGTTATTTGCCTCATTTCTTAACTTCGCTTTGCGCTTCTTTCTTTTTTTTCGTTTTGTTTTTGTTTGATTTTCCCTTAGTTTTTGTTTTGTTTTTTAATCTCTAGTGATCTTAAGTGGTAAACCAGAAATTGACACCGATTTTGATTTGGATATACATGTATTGTTTGTATATACTCTCGTAAACCTGACAACCCTAGCTTGATCAGACGATCGATGATCGATAGATATATATAAATAAACATAACACACAAACACATACACAAATAACAGGAATTAACACAATTCATTGATCAATTTCAATATATACTATTTGAAGAGACCAAAAACCAAACCAATAATAACACCTAAAAGGAGAGAGACACAGAGAGCGAGAGACAAAGAGAGAGAGAGAGAGAGAAAGAGAGATGTTTTGTTTACCAGGGTGGGACCAGGGGGATAACACATTTACGTAGTACGCTTGAATACACTCTTCTAAGTTGCAGGAGCTATTACACTTGAAATTGTCTCCCTGTCATATAGAGATATATGCATGTTTGTAGTTGTAGCTTATCAAATTTATACCAGAAACAAAAATTATAACAACAACAACAACAACAATAGCAACGCGAAGAGAATGTTTACTTCAACTTTCTGTTTCATCTTCCCTTTATCTCTTTTCGTTACTTATCCTAACATTGGTTTGTACTATAGTATTTGTTGTTTTTTTTTGTTTTTGTATTTGATTTTGTAGTAAATTAATGTTATACATTACTCGATATATGTTTGCAAATTGTTTTGCATTATTTTACCTTTGTTGTAGTTGTCCTTGCTGGCGCCTCCATTTCTAAAAGAGGATATTGAATAACTTATTTAATGTTTTGATTTTGATGTTTGGATTGTAATGCATTATGATGAGGAAGTTTAACGCCCACGCCTCCTTTCCTTTTAATTATTATTATTTATTTACTATAACATAATCATCCTACATGTACATTATATCCATATGTATAAATATATATATAGGTATATATATATACATATTTTTATATAGCACAATCTGTGGAGTTCATTGTCGTTCTTTCGTTCCCGTTAATGCAGTTACTGGCTCCATCAAAGTGTGTTCTGTTAAGCAACCCATCTATCGGCATAAGCATATTAATTATATATATTTAATTCTACTCGGTAGATTAAGAAAGAGATAAGTAAGTTAGTTATAACCTGTACTTAGCTGCTTAAGCTATAAATTTCTGTTGTAGAATTCATCTTTGAAGTAAGTTTGTTGCAATTTCGACGGATAAGGGTAATTTGTTGGTGTCTTGAAACAGACATGGCTAATAACGTTGCTGACAACACTTTACAGTATTATAATATCCATTTTTCAGGATATAATAGTTGAAATCCATCTTCGAACAGCCGAAGCTTCAAAGCATCCATGCAGACACGTAAGGTCGTAGGATCTATACATGAGTTCGTACCACTGAAGACTTTAATATGATATCTACATGGATACTTTTGCTACTTGTTGTGATTTATAGTAAATAATTAAGAAAATATACATAAACAATAACACAAACTACACAAAACATATGGCAAAACTAATAGAAAGTTAAATTTGATAACACTGACGATTTACTTACTTAGTATAAGTTTATAAGGCAACCTATTCCATTTTGGTTTTTTTTGTTTTGTTTACGCTAACTTAAACAATAGCTTAACTTTATGGAATTCATTTAATTAATGGTGATTCGCACATACATATGTATATGTATTTTTGTAATTTCAATATGTTCTTTGAATTCTTTCTTCAATTTTTGTAGACTCCAATTTAACCTTTTTCTTTTTTCTTTGCTTTCTTCAATATTATTACAACATATCAAATATGTATGTTATCGACTTATATGGGGGTAAGTATTGTTATCAATTTATCGAAATCTCGATATGTAATGTGATATACGATATCATAGTTGCGATTATCTTTCGCACAAACTCTTCAACTGTTATAATTACCAATTCAATTTAATTGTTATACGTTTAATTTGTAATTTGTTGTGATACGGGTTCGAAGCATGTAAATTGGGAATTACTTCTCACAATACTGTCACAGACTTCCTGCTCACTTAACAGATAATACCATCTGGCATTCAACCTTTATATGTATGTATATACCCCACTTATAAATATAAACACATGGAGAAGCTGAAGCTGTTTATAACTCTTGATCTTGTTTGAGGGCTGCGTGTTTAACCAATATTTCCTCCTGGTTCAACACATAATATGATATATAAAATATTAATATTAAGGCGCATACGCTGCTTGAAGTTCATGTACATTGCATTGATATGTATATACCAGTAGAATATAACCATTATTATTAATAATATTGTTGTTTTCTTTGTTTCATTTGGAATGCACCGCATCATTTATGAGTAGTTCTCTTTCAGTTGTTGAGCACACACTTGGAAGTTAAAGCTCAAATACCAAACACTATATTAGGCTTATCTTGAGGTCTAATTCAAACACATGAGCTTGTCAGCAAATCCTTTTCGGTATTTCAACGGCATTTTTAGCTTTTTGAATCGAAATGGAACGCAAGGACTTATATGTGACGTTTTTTTTTACAATACGAATACGAAACATACAACTTAATGGTTTTATTTTGTAACGAAAAGACTTCCTTTTGTTTATTTTTACTTTTACTCGCTCTCCCACTTTGAAATTTGATTTCTGAACAAATTGTGAGTTCAGAAATGAGCGATTTCGCTTTTCTTTTTTTGTGATATATATGTTTTGAGTTATCTTGTTTCTCTTGTAATTGTATATGTATGTATGAATATAATAGCTTGATTATTTCTTATATTTTCTGTTTTGGTATTCTAAATTTGCGACACACTCTGTCTGAATTGAATACTCGTTGCCTCATTGAACACAATTCCCATTGTATATTTGTATAATAACGTAATAATAATAACATACCCATATGAATTGCCTCCTCTGTCGTTCCATGATCCACCGCCGCCGCCGCCGCCGCCACCGGCGCCTCCACCACCACGATGGCCGGAATCATAACCTTAAAGCGATATTGTTTTTAATCGCCAAGATTTTCATTTCATTTATAATTGTACTCACCTCCGCTTGGTTTGCTATAGTTTGGAGGGGGCTCATTATAATTACCAGGTTTATTTGGCATTTGTTGGTAATTTGGCGGAGGTACAGCAAAATTATTGTACTGTCCGGCACCACTGCCGCCGCCGCCACCACCGCCATAACCGCCACCTAAAATTAATACCACTTTAGTTGCAAACTAATAATACTACTTTTTCAATTCACACTCACGATCCATGACTAATTCACAATTCAAGTAACTCCTCGACTATTGAAATAAAATTTCTTTTTTTTTTGAGAAGTCTTTTCACTTCCGCAACTCAAGCGTCTGTCGAATTTTCAACTCGAGTTTTTTCTCTGTTGTAAAAATGGCGTGTGAAGTTAGGGATGTACAAAATCGATATGTCGCACATCTGTCAACTTATCGAAAAGATCTCGCTAGCTGTGTAAACACTCGATAGCTGAAATGCTGGAATTGGAATGAAACACGATTTTTTATTTGTTATTTTTAAATATCTGAATTTTTATCTATATAAAATTAGTTTTGCCAAGTTAATGTATTAACTTCGTTTGTAAAATCTTTAAGAATATATAATAACTTTCATGCTCTAAGAATTTGCATGTAGAGAAAGTTTTTTATTACACACTAAAAAGGCGGCCCAGTAGTGCTTTATTTTGGAAATACGACTACAAGCTAACTTATAAATATTATGGAGTTCAATTCATAAAAGCTTACGCATTAATGTAATAATATATGTATTAAGCACCTCATTTTAAAACAATGTAATAAAAAGGTAAATTAACTTCGGAAGAAAATCGTAGTGGCTTAAGCTTTAATGTTAACATAAACATTAACGTTTAATAATTAACATATGTTGCTAAGCAATTAATATTTCATTTCCTTGTTTGTGTGAAACCATATTATATGATTTAGTATGTCATACAATTTATACGGTTTCCAACACTAATTGAAACATGCAACCCTGATATGATTGTTTATATTCATAATAATGGAACATTTGGTGTTTACGTGGAATACACTTATGCACTTTCTTATCCTTTTAAGCATAAATAACCAAAAAACGACAGAATGATTGAAATTACAGATCTGCAAAGTATGTGCGAGCTTTATTTATAGTTATAGCATTTGTTTAACCATTGCACACTTTTTGCAGAAATTGGCATCGGTTTGGCTGGCTTTGGCATATCATTCTTATTTCTTGGCATGCTGCTGCTCTTCGATAAAGGCTTGCTTGCAATAGGAAACGTGCGTTGGATTGCAAATTAACATTTATATATGAAATCAACTAAAGTCATTGTATATTTTAACTCTTTCAGATACTTTTCATAGCCGGTCTAGGCTGCGTAATTGGCGTGGAGAGAACTTTACGCTTTTTCTTTCAACGTCACAAAGTTAAAGGCACAACAGCTTTCTTTGGAGGGATTTTCATCGTGCTGCTTGGTTTCCCCATTATTGGCATGATCATTGAATCCTATGGATTCTTTGCACTATTCAGGTGTGTGCCTTTTGTGTTTGTTATCAAACTATTAGCTGATAACCTGTTAACATGTGCTGCTTTCCCAAAGTTCTCTATGCTAAGCAACATTATGGTTGACTTTGATATATAATTACGTAGATGTGCAATATTGTTTACAATCAATTAATACATATTTTCTTATATATATTTGCAGCGGCTTTTTCCCGGTAGCCGTCAATTTCCTCGGCCGCGTGCCCGTTCTAGGATCACTTTTCAATCTACCATTTATGCAAAAGGTAAGGTAAACCGGACAGTCTAAGCGCATAAGCCCAGAACTTAATAGTATACATTCCAAAATATGAATCCCCATCGTCGCGACTAAGTTAGTATTATATACAAGTTCAAATTAAATAAGAGGAATAGCAACAGTATTGCCTGTTTGAATTCCACTTCCATAAATCTTTTTCCCTAATTTTTCCGATAAATAAATTTAACGGTTATTTCTGAAAAATCGCCAATACGTAAAAGAAAAGTTACGCATAGAAATTTTAATTTGAATCTAAGCTATGTATTTTCAACATTTACAAGTCCAGTGAGTGACAGTGAGAAATTTAATGGTTCTTATTCCAGTCCTCACGTTCCTCGCGCTCAGCCACAACCTCCTTTAGATAAGGTTCCAAGTACTTAACGTCTTCCTCATATTTTGTCCACTGTTCCTTGGGCAAAATCGTCTTTGTCATAGACAAATGCAATGCACGCATAATGCGGTAGTTGCGCTCATCGTACAATTGGCGAGGAAGGCGGCGGACAGCTTCGATCACATCCTCGTTTTCATGAAGGCAATCATCACGGTGCAGACCTATGCAAAGATGGTTAAAGAAAGAAAAAACCTCTTGAATATAGGAATTACTTAGAATATTTGCATTTAGAACGCTTCTTACCGTATTGGTTGAATCCCGACAAATTGTAGGCCCACTTGCCGAGGTTGGCTGGAATAAAGTGTGGGAATGGCAGAATTTATGTTACATATTTACGTAATCATTTTGGCATGCACCATTTAAGTTTGCGCTATTTTCAATTGCAATCAATTGCTAGCACATATAACCAGCATACTTACAGAATACTAAAGGTCCCTTCCTAGCAATGTAACTCGCCATAATTAATAATAAATCGTAATTTTACGAAAGTCGCTAGCTTCTCTGCTCTCGTTCCCTTTTAGGTATGACAGCTGACAGTAGAGTTGCTTTACTTCGATTACAACAAGTTCAAGTGAACAGTTCAATGTATTGAACGACTGAGCTTGCCCAGTGAACTGTGATCGAAATCGGTTCAGTGTCACATGAATGTTATCGAATTTTAACATAATGTTATACTATTCTGTTAGATTTACTGAACGACGGTTAAATTCAAAAACCAATTTAAACCAACTCTAATTCTTATTTTAATTGCAGATTGTTCAAAAACTTGGTGGCGACGGAAATCGAACAACCGTATAATATTAATATTAATAATATACGAGAATATTTTTGTATAAATTAAATAAATTCGTTGTTGTGGAAAACAGTTTGTAAAACAAAAAATTAAAAAAAAAGCTTATAGTATTCATAAATGTATATATAATTACATATATGTTTATATTGATTAGCGAATGCAACTGCGATCATATAAACTGTAAATATATTAAGTTACAGTCAGGCTTTATAATTTTTTTAATATATATTTTTTTTTAATGAATCCTTAGTAAATCAATAAAGACTATTTACAACCTCAGCAATGTATTCCTTGGCCGCTAATTGAGATGTATCGATTTGTAGAGCGGTCTGTTAATTCAGATTAAATGTATTGCGCTCTCTTTCGTTTTGAAGCTGACTGTGCAACAGAACAGGCAAGATAATCAGCTGTTGCTTTCTCTTTCTAAAGCGCAGATGTCTGAGACTTTGAATCGACTAATTGAAACCGAAAACTGTAAGTTGTGTTCAAGTTTCGCTACGTGGAATTAAGCAAAGTTTGAGAGAGCTGTGAATGCATCGATATGAAAACTAAATATTTATGTTTATTTATTAATGACTACCAAATATCAATATACAAATTAAAGAACATATACAAATTCATTATATATATATGCATATACTATGGCTGATATTGTGATACGGCACTGGATTGATTTGATTTCATTTGATTTGATTTGATTTTGAGGCGGATATTTTGTGAACACATACACACACATACACACATACATACATATATATATATAAATACATATATATAGTATGTAAATTGTACATATATCTATCTTAGGCAGCCATAGTCTATACATATATGTATATATACATATATAATAAGTACATCACTGGGTCACATAACTGTGTTAATCGCTTCGATCTGGGATAAAATCATTTATTGTTCTTTGCTGCAGTCAATGATAAGAATTCCTCCTTGCGAGCCAAGTATTCATTGTAACGAAGAAATGCATAGCTAAAAGAGTAAAAGTATATAGTTAGTATATAGAACATAGAGTTTACATATACATATATATGTATAAAGATATATATTGTATACCCAACGTAATCGAAATCAATCGTGGAATGCTCGGCTTGTAGGAGAGACCAAACAGTCCAGAAAATGTGGGCTGCCAATGCGAATTGATTCACTTGAACAAAGAGACGCTCGACCTCCTCGTATTGAATGTTGGATCGCTGTAGGTAACTCTCAAGGTAAACACGCAGCCATTTTAATTGAAATTCACGTTTTGGATAGCGGGTGTAGTCGACCTCATCGACACCGCACATTTCCGCAAAATGATTACCAATATCAAAGGCTTGAAAATTATAATCGGCATATTCATAATCAATGAAATTAACCGCATTCATGCTCTTCGTATAGATCACATTGCCCAATAGTAGATCATTGTGGGAGAATACAATGGGACTCTCTAGTGCCTCCAAGTATTTGTACAGGCTATTAAACTCCTCACGCAGGCGGCCAATAGGTAAAAATGTTCCTTTCACTCTGCAAATCGAATGCAATACAATTGATACAGATGATTATTGATTGGTTTGATGGATTGGTTGGTTTGTTTGTTGGTTTTTTAATTTGTTTACTTGTTTGTTTGTTTGTTTGTTCATCATTACCTTTTGTGTTTATCAGCATCACTAAATCGCTCAGGTACTAAATCAAAAAGCTTTGCGTCTTCTTCCAAATCATTGGCAATGGCTGTTGCTTAGCATTGTAGACGGTATGATTTGAATGCTTTCGAACCACACGATGCATTTCGGCCATGCGGCGTGCAACCAGTGGCCAAATCTCTGGGCATAATACACTCTCAATATTTAAGGTGGTACCAGGTACGTATTCGTAAACGAGGCCATTCTTGAATGTTGCATAGAGCGATGGCGCCAAGCCGTATGTATGCAGTAATTGAAAATTTTGCGTTTCAGCTTTCCGATCGATCAATAGGTCCGTTTTATTACCATAGACACGTACAAGGACTACGTTATCGGAGTATTGTACAGGTGATAGACTATCCAATTCTTGAACATTATTTCTGATTGGTGTCGTTGTCGTCGTTGCCTTTGTTTTGCTCTCTGCTGTCGTGAATTCATCTTGCAATATAACCGGATCTTCCGATTCCACAATATCCGGCAATATTCGCTTCTTCTGCACATTGTTGATTGATAGATAGGATCCATCATCATCGTTATTATCGTTGCCCAATTTGGAACTATTGTGAAAACAGCCAACAAGCTTATTTGTTATGCCATCCGTAAATTTCTACAAATTGTACAAATCGAGAGAGAGAGAGACAGATAGATAGAGAGAGAAAATTAATAAGTTTAGTTCAAGTTTTCATTAATAGTTTCATTAATTTTTAATAGTTCTCTACAAGTTGTTGTTGCTCGTTTGCTTCTCTCCTTATATAAATTATATTTGCATATACATATATACACACATATATACAAACATATGTTTGTTAGTAATTTAGTAATTAAGGGCGATAAACTTTTTGACATTTGCAACAAAGCTAAAGCTTCGCAAATGATAGCAAAGCACATGTGCTCATTAAACTATACTTAAGTGTATCAAATACATGTGCGCACATGTATGTGTCCACACGTATGTGTTTCATCGCACCATGTGCTTGAAGGGGTGTCTAGACACAACAGTTGGCACACCCCTGCACTGGGTATTCCCATTGTGTGCAGCACTATGTAACGCATTGAAGGAGACACTGCAAAGATCCCATTAAGTATACACATACATGTGCTCGATCAGAGCGAATGATCAGAGCTGAAGCACTTTCCCTACTTTTCCCTGTCTCAAATTTGCTCCTTCCCCATTCTTCTCTTTCTCTACTTTTCTGCTTCCCTACGCTTCTTTTTCTGTCATTTTCTCTGTCTCTACTTTTCTCATTCCCTATTCTTCCCTTTCTCTGCTTTTCACTTTTTCAACTTTTCCCCATCCCAGCCTTTGCATTTCCCCACTTTTTCCATTCTCTAGTTGTCTCCATCCCTATACTTCCCTGTCTCTATTATTATCATTCCCTACTTATCGCTGTCCTTACTCTTCTCTTTCCCCACTTTTCCCTTTCTCTAGTTTTCTCCTTCCCAATTTTCTCCTTCCGTATACTTCTCTATCTCTACATTTCTCCTTCCTTAATCTTCTCTTCTCTTCTTTTCTCTATAGCTCCTTTTCTCATTCTCAACTTTTCTCTATCTCTCAATTTCTCTTTCCTACTTTTCCCATTCTCTACTATGCTCCTTCCTTACTTTTCTCTATCTCTTCTTTCCTCAATCTCTTCTTTTCTGCATTTCTACTTTTCTCCTTCCCTTCCACTGTTTCTATACCAACTAGCGAATCCTTGCAGCAGGCAGAGCATATGTCTTATCCAGATAGATCTTCTTGGTCTATCATAGAGTTGTCCCTGCAACGAGCGGAATAAAATCAGGGAAAACTTGTTTGTTTCCTTAAGTATCCCAACTATATTTACAGATTGAGCTTATACTATTATAATAAGCAGCTTCATTTAATTTCCTTCACATAGCTGCCAAAGGAAGAGTGGTTCGACTTGTATTAGGAATAACTCTGTTGTCTCTAGAGATATCACAGCTAAACTCACAAGCTGTAGAGGCTATTGTATTATCTGCAACTGTATCTGAATCTTTGTAAAGTTAGCTTCAAATTGGATGACTTTGTGATAGAAAAGTTCGCTCGAATGGGAATACAAGACACTGCAAGGGTATCAAAACTTCGGCGTGCCGAAGATAACCTTTTAGTCGTGTGATTTTTGTTGTTATTTGTGTTTTATTTTTCTGATAAGCTGCAAAATGAAATTCTTGTGATTTAAGTAGCCACGTTAAGGCGAAGATTGTGATTTGATGTGATGTGATGTGTTGTGTTGTGTTGTGATGTGATGTGGTGTATACGTGTGTGTGTGTGCGTGTGTGTGTTATCGCCGTGACATCGTGAACATCATTATCAAAACAAGTTATATAGTATATACAACACACAAGCCTACTATAAAGTAGTTCCTGTACATAACATAGTTATACTTATACTTCTATATATATTTATATATATATAATCTTCTAACTGAATGTACAAATAGGTACAGCTGGCTTTAGCACCCTTTGGGTAATGCTTTCAACGAACCGGTTTACAACAATCTCTCCCAATAAAAGCAAAACAAAGTTAATTTGATTGTTAAACACAACTCGTAATCTCACAATTCTCAAGGTAAGTTAAGCACGCCTTCAATAAGCTACTACTATTCACAACTATCTAGATGTATTCGCAACTCAAATACAACGTATTTGGCTTAAGGCTTTCTGAGTGTGTGTGTGTGTGTGCGTGTGTGTGTGTGTGCGTGTGCAAATCGACCCTGGATATTTCCATGAATATGACTTTAGTTCTATTCAAAAAACAATATCAATATGCATTAGTAATACAGCACAATGTTCACATGTATATGAGAGAATATATATATATATATATATATATATAAGAATATACTATATATATACATCTATATGTACTTGGTTTTGTATGTATTGTGTTGTTGTTGTTGCTGCTGCTATTGTTGTATGGTACGGCTGTGTAATACGTGTAAGTTGTTATAATGTCTAGAGTTAAGCGAGTAAATATATATATTTGTATAGTAAACATATATATATATAATTACACAGATATTCAAGTTGTTCTAATTGGCGAGCCACGTGAACAGGGGCATACCTTTAAAATACATAAATTATAGAATGTTACGGGTACATAATATTAATAAATAATTAAGATACATACACATATATGGTTTGGTTGGGTTTGTGTTTTGCTTTTCTTTCTTTTTTTTTTTTTTTTGAAAATTGATGGAACAAGTCGCAAAAACTATGGTAAGCCCACAGAGAGAGAGAGATACAGAGAGGAAGAGGGAGACGGAGCGAGTGTTTTGAATTTACCATGTGCGCAGATCTCTAGCAAGATATACTCTGATTCTCATTGGAACGAACACACAACAATGGATCGGATATGGATATCTTGCAAAAGTAGAAAATGACATTGATGGAATTTTTTTTTTTGTTTTGCTTTGTTTGTTGGTTTTTTATGGTTTGATTTGAATTATTTGTTCATGTTTTCATGTTTTTATGTTTTCATGTTTTTCGGTTTTTGATATCTGTTTTTAATTAGCGAATTTGAATGGAAATTACATTACCTTAAAATCAACGTGATTGAGGTCCCAATTCGGTCGTATAACTTTCAATATATCCTTAGCACCTTGAATAACATCGGCTTCTTCAACAAATATGGGTACAAAAGGTACAATCGAATCGAATGTTGTTGTAGTTGTTGTTATGGTTGTGGTTGTTGTTGTTGTTGTTGTATTATCCTCCTGATTTGATCGTATGTGGTGGTCACCCACGTTCTGTTCGCTTGAATACAAATTCGAATTCGAGTTTGAGTTCGAATTCAAATTCAAATTGATTTGGTTCGATTGCTGTTTAACCGTTTGACGAACTAAAGATAAAGAATCTTTCATCACTTTAGGGTTGCCGCCACTTGTTGAAATCTGTCCTGTGTAACTGTTGCTCTTGGTTTCTGTGCCCATTCTATTTGTATTACAATGTGAAATACGAAAGTGTCAGGTCGGGTCAACACATACATACATACAACCAATAAAAAAATATCTTTTTTGAAACAAACAAATGTATGCACAAAAACAACAACAAATATATACACAACACAAAATGAAATATCTGAAATAATAGATTTAGGCCCAAGACGAGCCCAAACAATCGCCAAGCCGAAATCTCTACCATACGATAAGTGGGATTATTGCATTTCGATTTCTAATAAGAATACTAATTTACAGTTGGGTAGAGTCTGCCAAACTAATTTACAATAGAGAATAAGTGCTGCCAGGATAACTACAATTCCATTTCCATAATTAAATATGCATATTTCTACTATTAATGTGCTACGACAAATTCCTTAGCAATGATAACAGCTGCGGTGGAGCGCATTCCAGGATAAGCAAGAAACGTGGTCTTTTGAACCGGATAGGCGGCAATAGAGCGTATGTAACATTAGGAAATGCATATAGGATTTCAAATACTATATACATACCTATATATACATACATATATATTTAACAATGTTATAAGCAGATAAGAGGACAGGCCTTTTTCAAACGTGGCGTACTAAGTACTTACGCCCTAGATAAGATTAGAATGTATGTATGTACACGCAACGAAGACATATGTACATACGTACGCATATGTACATACATTACATGTTAAGGAAAGCATAAAGGAAAAGGAAACATTACAAACGACTATATTTAATATACAGTTAATTAAATCAAAATATCTACACATTAACAAGTATTTATATATATATATATATATGTATATGTATATATATATAAATAAGTCCGGCAGTAGACATTTGTATCTCATTTGTTTTAGACATTTTCAGCTTTCAACACAAATACACAAACTTTAAAGTTGATGCGTATGCACATACATACGTTTCAACGGATCTGTATGTACATACATATGCATTCACATCTGTATGTATGTATGTATGTAGCTTGCTGTGTGTGTGTGTGTGTGTACATTTCATATTAATATATACTTAGTAGGTACGTGGTCTTAACAACCATTTAATGGATGCTAGCCTTATCTGTAAATTACTTTTCTTTTCTTTTTTTATACGTATATTTATATTTATATATGTATATATATTTAATTTTTTCGTTATTTTAGTTTTTTTTTTTTGTTTTTGTTTGCAAATGTGAATAGTACGCAATTTGCATATTTACATGCATATGTAGATAAAAATACAAGGAAAATAATGAAATAAATAAATAAAATGTGTACCAATATGTCAAGCGTCAACGAATGCAAACGCACACTGAGGTGAATTGTTATTTTACTACACACGTTACCTTCGGGTATTGATTGTTTTTTAAAGAATAACACAAAAAGCCGCGAAAACCACACAACTAAATTATTGATTTTAGTCTGATGGTGTTGCTTGGTTTGGAATGACAGGCAAGGGAATGAATAGCGAAACGATCCAGACGTTTTTCTCGTATAACAGCAGTAGTGTTAATATTCTCGTTCTCGTTATTCGCTTTATACAATTTTATTATGTTTGTTTTTTTTCTTTTGCTTTCTTTTCAGTTTTAGCTCTCTCGCTTTGGACACGCAACTTCCGACTCCGGACAGTAGTAGTAGTAAACTAAGACAAAATTCGCATATGAATTCCAATTTGCACTGTCAAGCACTGTTGCTGTTGTTATTTTACAGCACTAACTCATATTAGAGATGGGCCAATTTTAACATATTCATATGTGGGCGATTACAAAGTTTCTTATCGTTAACAGCCCTGCTAACAATACGCACTGTTAACACTGTGTAAGCTTTTTGAATTAATTTTTTATAGCTATTAAATGAATATAACTATATGGCAGCCTTTTTCAAAACAAATTGTCATTTTTCATCAGATTTTTCGCATTAATAAAAAGACTGTGACAATCCGCACACTTTTGCTTGGGTACTATTACATGCGCATACTATTATAATTTCGAACCCATCTAGTTTATTTTTATCATGTGTATTTCCCATGTATTTTATACATATCCTTATAGACTTTTGTTTTACAGAATTTCAGATTTTACAAAAATATGAAATTAAAAAGATACCTCCGGCAGACCGCAAAGACTTTAAAGAACCTAGCAAAAGAGCCTTTGGTATTACTTTTTCTGTTTCTTCTTTTCCAGCTCCTCCTCCTTCTCCTTTTCAATGATGTTCACATACTCCAATATAACATTGCGATCCAGCATTTTGAGGGGCTTGCCATTTTCCATTATGGCCACTTCCAAGTTATTTTGACCTGATTGAGCAACCTCGAGAAGGGCTCGTATGGCCAATTTGACGGCGCCACGCTCAGTGCTTACTTCCTCCTCACGATAGGTTTTCTCAAAGAATTCACGCACTGTTTTGGCCGAACGGCCAGTTGCATTGGCTTTGTACTCATAAAATATGCCAGAGGGTTCTGTTTGGAATAGATGGGGTGAGCCATCTGCGTCGAAGCCTCCGATGAGACATGAAATGCCAAATGGACGACGTCCATTGCTTTGAGTGTACTTTTGTTTCAGCTGTGCGATGTATCTGCAAGAAACAGAAGAAATCGTATTGCACATTTTTTGATTGCGCGAAAGTCCCATGGGGATATAATTTTTACCTGGTAATGTACTCAAGGGTCACTGGATCCTCGACATTAAGGCGATGACTCTGGCACTCAACCTGAGCACGGTTAATAAGAATGCGCGCATCTGCAGTTAAGCCTGCAAAGGCCATCACAACGTGATGGTCAAGAACGCATATCTTGCGAACTGTGCGATCTTCCTGTAGTTTGGCGACAGATTTTTTCTCAACACCTAGGACAACACAGTTGCCGCCACGAACGCCAACCTTATTAATAAATAGATGTGCACAAAAATATTTTTGAATGCACACATAGAAACACAACAAATGAGACTCTTACCGCTGTTGAACCTTTGCGAACGGCTTCTTGAGCGTATTCAACTTGAAGTAAATGGCCATCAGGTGAGAAAATAGTTACAGCACGATCGTAACTCGAAGACATCTTTTATTAATTTATTTTAGTAATGTAAAAGAATATAATTATTGAGAGTCTTTCGAAATAACGCAGTCGGCAAATTTTCTTAACGCAATGATGATGCTTTTTTGTAGGAATGCCTAATGGTGACTTAGAGTTGTCATCTATTTTGAAGTTTCGATAATAATCGCCAATATATTTGATGGGTTTCATTAGTCTGGCAATATCGATACTTTTTCGAACTCAAATTAAACTAGGTGGCAACGAAATATGAAACCAAGAAATGATATGCCAGCCCTGGTCATCCTATATATAATGTGCATTTGTTTTGTCTACAAAAATTGTCTGATTTATCGTTATTTAATGGACAGTTGTATAATAATATCAGGGTATTAATCATGTGAATCGGTGTTGTTGCGTCTGCTTAAATACGTTTATGATTATTTGTATTTGTACCAGAAATAGTATTAGACATTCAACAAAAAGAGACAGCGGACAGCTGATCCGACTCAACTCAAACCCGAAATTATCACACCTGCGACAAATTAAAATAAAATATTTATAATATTGCCGCTGAAAGTTAACGAGAACGCGGTCAACATAAACATACAGCAATAAGGTCAACACGCATGGAAATGGCGCTGCCAAGGAACCTAATAGCAAAGATCTGTAAGTAAAATAGAATTGTGCCTCCTATGAAAGTGGTTCTCATACTTATTAGACTACCACAAACAAATACATGCATACTTGCATTAGTATGAGTGTTGTCTTGAACTGTATGCGTGTGGTATGTTTAGCCAATGTGAGTATGCGTGTATATGAGGCAACTAACACATATGCATGCAAAGAAATGCATGTGGGATGCAGCCCTTGTAAGGAGCTGTGGAATAATGTTAAGATCTATGTATGCATGTGTTTATACATATGTATGTATTGGAGTTATGCTCAGATGAGGTCACGTTTAACGACTACCATAGATAGATAACATAACTAAACTTGATTACATTTACTTCCTATGTAGATGACATTAAGGCTCACGATGATAAGGTGACGAGCCTCGATCTGGGAGAGACGGGACGTGTGCTGGTCACTGGCGGCGAAGATCGCAATGTTAATCTCTGGGCAATTGGCCAAGATGAGTGCTTTATGGTTCGTCTATCATTGTATCACTAACTGCTTGTCCGACTTATTCAAATCCCTTCCCATTTACAGTCGCTAACCGGCCACAATCGTTCGATTGAATGCGTTCGCTTTGCGTATAAGGATAATTTTGTATATTCAGCTGATGATATTGGCATCATACGCAGATGGGACTTAAATGCCCAAATGATCTATTCAACATTGAATGGACACATGAAAAGTGTGCGAACCCTCGATTTTAATCCATCGGGAGAGTATGTGGTCTCTGGAAGTAATGACACAACTGTCAGGTAAGTCCACAACATCAGTTTTCACTTTATGATCATTAACTGAGTACGGACTTCCTACTATTGATATTGATATGTGTATTTAATGCGTAATTCAAAGCAGTCCGGGGGAGATTACGTGTCTAAATAGTGGGGACATACGAATACTAAACAAAGTCTAAACATTTAGAAACTGAAAAGTTGAATAGTCATAGCCAACGCTTACTCTAGACGCGACACTTAGTCATCGGTTGGCAGACTTACCAGTTAATCGAACCTGAAGCCTACGGACAGGTGTGCTGCCTTCTTGCTGTAATGCTATCGTGGTAGTAGCTATAAAATATCATAATAACTTATAATTTATTGTAAGCAAACTCACAAATGCTTTAGAATTAATGATAGACCATTTTAATCATTAATCATTGCAACTACCATTTATGGTTTAGACAGAGATGCACATACGCAGTTTGCCTCGAGTGCGAGAGAGCGAGAGGAGCTTGCTATCTCTCTCGCTTGCATACGTGACCCAAAATGATAAGCGTCAAGTCATCTTTAAGCAGTGCATTTATTAATGCTCTTAAAGCATCAAATAAACATCTGAGTCATTCTCTTGGCCCAGTTTATTTGATCTGTGAGATTGTGCGGGGAACTTTCCTATTCTTATCAGCAAATTAACCGAACCACGCAGCGAGCACGAACCGGTTTGGGTTTGTGTTCCCGGAGGGTTCCTTAAGTTCCTCAATGTGTGTTAATTATAGCTTTTAAAGGGTTCTTTGAGTTCCATTAGTGAATAGTGTATAATAGGTACTAGTAGAAACGAGCGAACTCGACTGCGACAGACCCTGTACTTATTGTATAAAAGAACAAGTTGTGGAATAAATTAACTTTACGTAACAGGCACACATACATACAGCGTACGTATGCTTAGATATGTAATATGTATGTATGTGTGTACATATTTAAACAATACACATGCGTACATACATGAATACATACATACATGCATACGTACATACATAATATATACCTTTATACATAAATAAGTACGTATGTACATACAAACATACGTATATACATAGGTTCATACACACATACATACACACGTACTTACATACATACATACATACATGCATACATAAGTATATAAATAAATGTACTTATAATATACATTCGTACATACCTAAGTACGTACATCAAAAATCTTATTCACATATATACATGAGCACATAAATATATAAACACACACACATACATATGTGAACATATACGCATTCACACATATACATACGTGCACGCGTACATACGCCCATAAATATACATTCGTACATACAAATGTACATACATGAGTACGCACATATGTAAATGCATACATATGTTTCACTTAGTGTCACTCGAGCCGTTTAGGAAATGAAGAAACCAATATACCATGTCTAGGTGCCCCTAGTCCAGAAATGTATACCTGTTCATATACATCTATATAAATACATATTACACATATGATCAAGCATATATGTATATAGTTAGGGTAGATTACAGATGCCACCTTCTGTCTGTAACCCATATTTCCCACTACGATCAATTTAAAGCACTCTGTGCTTTTTGAAGTACAGGGTCTAAAAACAAAAACAGCTTGAAGGAAAAATGCTCATTTATTCAAAAAGACATAAATGAAGAAACAGTTTTAGCATAATCATATTATTGCATTATATCTACCACCCGCTGGATAATGTTGTAATGTGGTTATATGTATGTATATGTATGTGTGTGTGTGTCTAGAGTGTGTGTGTTTTAACATTTAACATTCTTTGAATGACAATCTATAAAAATCTGTAAGGCGGCTGCATTTACAATTTGGCCTTGGTGTCCTTCAAGTCGACGTAGGCACCGGAGATGACCTCCTTGCCGGTCTCAACGACAGTGGTGCGGAATTGAATGCGTTTGCCTTGCTGCCACATGTCAATCTTGAGGGTTTGGCCTGGGAGCACTGGTCCAGAGAAGCGCACTTTAACTGCCTTGAACAGGGCACTGTCATTGTTGGCATATTGACTCAACACGGCTCGGACCGAGAAGCCAAGGGAGCAGAGTCCATGCAAGATGGGTGTCTTGAAGCCGGAGAGACGAGCAAAGTTGGGATCAATATGCAGTGGGTTAAGATCACCGGATAGACGATAGAGTGCCGCTTGATCTTCGGTTGTCTTGTACTGAATCGATGAATCGGGTGCACGATTAGGGGCAGCAACAAGTGGCACAACGCCGGCAATGGGTTCCTTTTTGCCACCAAATTTACCAGCGCCAACGACAAAGATAGCGCTTTGGTTCTTAACCAGCTGGCGACCATTCTCATCGTACGAATCACAATTGGTGACAACAACGGCTCCCGATCCCTTGTCCATGACATCGAATACCTTGCCTTTGGTTACCAACTGTCCACTGGTTGGCAGATCGTCCAAGATTTCCAAATATTGCTCGCCGTGCAAGATGTTGGTTAAGTCAGCTTGACTGTTGGGCAGTGCGCTGCTGACCAAATTGCTGGACATGCTCAGCATAAGGCCTGGCATCACAAAGAACGATGGGATGGGTGAAAAGTCACCATCGTTCTCATACAAGAAGCGCAAATCGTTGCTGTTCTTGGTGGAGGCACCAATGCCCAAGGCATACAGAATCAGTTCCTTGTTGCCAAATGAAAAGGTGTCCTCGATGGCATCCTTATCGCCGGACTTTAGGTCCTCGAGCACCTGCAGCAGTGATCCGGATGCCTCGGCAATGGCATTGAGATGCTTTGCTTGTGACATATCCGTCACCTTATTCCATGCATCTTGCACATACTCCAGTGTGACGGGCTCCTCCAAAGATGGACGCAACACTGATCCCTTGCCGCGCACCGTGTGCACCTTGGTTGCCCAACCGGCGGCGCTTTCAATGTAACTGCCTGTGAAATGGATGAAGTGTTCAAATTGTGGGTTGTTATTGTTTAAGATGTTGGCTTACCATTGTCGGTGCAGGACTCGTGGCACAAGTAGACAACAACTGGGGCAATGAGACTTGGCTTCAGCTCGTTGAAGAGTATGTCAGGCAAGATGCCCTCAGTCATGCGACTGGCGGCTGTTGGAATGATGACATTGCAGTAAATGTTATTCTTTTGCCCCTCAATGGCAACCGTATTGGCCAATCCAACCTGTCCCATTTTGGCTGCCGAGTAGTTTGCCTGCCCGAAATTGCCATAGATGCCCGAATTGGATGAGGTCATTATGATGCGGCCGAAATTTTGTTTCTTCATGTGGGGGAACGCAGCCTGGGTACACTTGAAGCTGCCCTTAAGGTGCACATCGTTAACCAGATCCCAATCCTGGTCAGTTGTCTTGATTATGCTGCGATCCCTCAATATGCCAGCATTGTTGATGAGTATATCCACACGACCGAATGCCTTGATGGCCGTATCAATGACCTTTGCACCATCAATAACCGAGTTGTAGTCGGCAACAGCTTCGCCACCATTTTTGCGAATCTCATCGACAACAATATCGGCGGCCCGCTGGGAGGCACCTTCGCCCACATGACTGCCACCCAGATCATTGACAACCACCTTGGCACCGCGCGAGGCCAAAAGCAATGCATATTCCCGGCCAAGTCCAGCTCCAGCGCCGGTCACAACGGCGACGCGACCATCAAAGCGCAATTTCGATGCCGAAGACATGTTTATTTGTTCCTATATAAACTTGTATTGTGCAATCCAATCCGGTTCAAGCAACTGCCAGTTGTGTTATGGGGCACCTGTGTGTATAAGGAGAAAAGTTGCCGACATTAAGAGTATGTGCTTATAATAAATATATGTGTGTAAATATATACATATGTACATATCAATAGCACAATTCACAAATTACTTTTATATAAAAATGTTTGCACAATCTCGCGATAAACAAGCCTCAAGTATGTGAATTATAATTCATTTAAGTGTTTGATCCAAGTCCAATGGCTAATTGGTTAAGAAATCAAGAAAGAAAACAATGAAACTTCACCATGAATGCATATGTATATGTTAATCTACATACAAATGGAAGACGACACACACAAGAATTCTATATATTTACAGAAAGGAATATTGCAGACAACTTACACCTGTTGTACTCTTTATGTGAATAAATTACCTTTGCAACAAGTATTTCTTCGTGGACCCTACGATTATCTTTGTATCGCCGGTACAAAGTGCAGTGCGGACTGATAAGCGAATTGAAAAGCAATGAAAACAAAAATTGGATTATGACCGGAGGTTGAAAACAATAAATATGTTGCCAGATCTATTTGAAATTGAAAGATGGCAGCTCTGGATTAATCGCCAGAGTTGATTGCTGCTTGCTGCAAAATTTATCGAAAAGGCAACTCGGTCGCACTTGTATCGATTATTTTTTCAAATTTGAATTTGAATTTAAATTTATTTTGCAACATTAAGAAATTATATTTTTAATATCTTTAATAAAATAATAAATAATAAAGATTTAAATAAATTTCTTTCAGACTATGGGACGTACAAAATGAAAATAAATGCATTAAAGTATGCAAAGGACACATTTCCCATGTCAACTCAGTGAAATTTTCTCCCGATGGCTTATGGATTGCTTCCGCTGGCTTGGAAGGATCTATATTAATCTGGGATATACGGAAAAGCAAACAAATAATGGAATTTATTGCAGAACCGCCAGTTACAGCCATCACATGCATTCAGTTCCATCCTTTTGAGTTTTTACTGGCGGCAGGTCGTGTCGATGGCACGGTGTCCATTTATGATTTGGAACATCAGCAGCTTGTTTCGCAGACAACTCATTTCTATGGACAGGCCATCAAGTGCATTACATTTAGGTTAGTTCATATATTTTTTATGAATTCTTTTGCATTTAAATTGAAAATTCTCTTTGATTTTCAGTGAAAATGGCGAGTGCCTTTTTGTGGGTAGCGCCGCGGGAATATCTGTGATTGGCTGGGAACCGGATCGTGAGTTAGATCACATCAAGGGTACATGGGCCTCGTTGGCCGACATGAAAGTTGTTAAAAACAAACTTGTATGTTAAACTGACGCGAATATTGTCCAAATTGTGTTTTAATGAATGTCTTTAATGTCTTGCAGATTTGTGGCTGCCATGATATTGATACTGTATCGATAAATACAGTGAGCCTTGACCGTGTGATACCGTTCTATAATCCGCCCAACACTCAAAGTTTTAAGCATAACTCAACAAGCCGAAAGAGTTTCTCGCGGGGCAATCAAAAGTTTCGATTGTCATTGGGAGGAAGCTCAAAGCCAGCTAAAGTTGAGGAGGAGCTTGAAGACAATAAAAGCCAAACTTATGATGAGCTATCATCACCGAACCTCAGTCTGGAGGTTGTCAATGAGGCGGCATTGGAGCCGATTGAATCATCACCAATGTCCTCAATACATCACATACCACAGGCACTTGGTTCAACCATGGAGGCCACATATAATGCGGGGGGCATAGATGCATCACTGAAGCATAATAAGTTTACCCGAGTGCCAGACAATGTACCATTTAATATTGAAACAAGTTATAACTATGGCATGGACATGGGTTCAAGTCGTGTGTTAAGCATTAATGGACCAAGTTCATTGCATGCATCAGATGAATATGAGATATATTCGATTGAGAAGGGTGATGTTGAGTATAATCTAAATGAGAGTAATCCCCCGATTCTAACCAATTATGATAATTATGAGATGGCCGAGGATTTTCCAGTTAATCAGAATTTAAATTATTTAACTAACAATTATAACAAGGCAATAATACCAGCAGCCTCAACAATCAATGCCTCATCGAAATCGATCAAAAAGACAACAACAAATGTGCACAAAAGAAACACAGCAATTAGCAATACCAAACAGACATCAACGGCAATCTTTGGCAATAATAAACTTGGCCAAACATCATCGGTTAGTTCAATGGAATTGCATAAGCTTGATGATAATATGGTACTCAAGAAATCATCATCCTCCAATGTGGTTAACAAAAACAAACGTGTGGTGGGCCAAAATCAGAGTCAGTTCTACAAGGAGAATACACAGCAAAAGAATATTAACGTTGAGATCATTACCAAGCCCCCAATGAGATCACGTACAACACTCGATATGCGTACAACGCAGCAAACAAAGACTCAGGAGAAGCATACACATGTAAGTTATTCAAATAACCATAGATCAATTGATTCAACTAACAATGCATTCAACATTTATAGCAGGCAATGAACTATCGTCCAGATTTGATACCTACCTCAGGCAAGAATATGAATCGCAATTTCATTGATGATCATTATGAGTTTGATATACTCTCAAGATCACATGAAGCTGTTCTACAGGAGTTAAGCAATCGCCAGGCTAGTCTTGAGCTGCTGCGAAACTCGACACGGTGAGCATTAAATCATATATTAATGAAATATTTTATTGACCTAATGATATTTTAGCTCACACGATGTTCTTGGTGCACTGAGGCTGGCTAAAAATAGTGGACGATCTATATTTATAGATCTGTTAGGAGCAATCATTGAAAAACCGTATGTGACAGTTATATATATATTGGTTTCAAGTAACAAATTCTGATTATTTAAATATATTTTGCAGTTCATCGTGGAATTTGGACTTTTGTACATTTGTTTTACCAGAGATTTATGAACTTTTGCAAAGTCAACACAAATTGTAAGTGCTTCACTTATAGCCTTTATTAAATGTTCAATCAATCAATCTTCATTTGCAGTCATTTCACAAGAGCTTGCGATACTCTACGCATCATTTTATCAAACTTCTTGCCAACGATCCAAGAGAATCTTGACTCTTGGGCAGCGAATGGTTTGGGGGTCGATGTCACCAGAGAGGATCGCCAGCGGAAGTGTTTAGAATGCCAAAGATGGCTATTGCAAATCAAAAATCTACCCGAAACTGTACACTTTGGTTCATCACTGTCGCAGCTACAAAATATAATAATATTTTAAAATTATTATTTATGCAGAATTAGTTGTAAATTGTCCAGCATTACAAATGATTTAAAAACTATTATTAATTTGTTATTGAAACTAATTTATATAACTACTATTAACTCTAAGACTTCATAATTTTCAATTAAAAAAAAAAAACAAAATACAAAACATACAAATTTATATATCGAAATATATTTTATAAAGTTGTCGAGTTATAGATTCTGTTGTTCCAGCTGAACGCTTTAATTTCTATCGGGGCTTCGAACCTCGGTCCGCTTAATGAATCTGTTTATTTTTTATGCAAATGTAGAAGTGCATCAGTCAATCGCATGTGGCACAGGTGGCACGTGCAACGAACCGTGGCATGGACAAGTTCGTGTCATTGTGAAAGCCCTGCGTTGCTCCCCATACAAATCCAAATGCAGTTTCTATAAATGTCAATTTTGTGGGCGATTTCAAGTGGCACGCCTATAGGTGCCTCACCATGCAACGAACATTGAATACCCTTTCCTGCCATGCAGTCCACTTACTTATTAAGTGCTTATGTAAAGTTCGAAAGTTCAATCTATACTAGAATTGATATATACTGAAAATGTCAGCCTATTTCAAGAGAATTACCTAAACCATCGCCGAGTTCGAAAAGTCTAGTTATATATAAAGATGTTCTGAGCTGTTATAGCAACTTTCATGAGAATTACCCAAACAATCTCCGAGTTCGTTGAGTCTACTTGCTGTTAAAGTATTACAGGGCAGATGTAATATGAATATATATCAAAATATCATTCATATCAACTTATATACTAATTTTCATAAGAATTACCTAAGCCATCTCCTAGTTCGTTGAGCCTAGTTGGTGGTAAAGTGTTATAGGATAGTCAAACAGAGAATATATATCAAGATATTGATCAGCTCCGCAATTATCCGAAATTTCTTAAGGATTACGTGAACCATCTCCGAGTTCGTTGAGTCTACTAAATGTAAAACTGTTGTAGGGTATACAATTTGCTGCTTCACTTGAATTGTGCACTGTTGCGATTCACAGATTCAATAGAATGGACATAGAATCAAATAGAAACGGTACTGGAAACAATTCTCTTTTGAAGTTAAACTTACCATGTCGCCGGATCATTGTTGGACCGAGTTGTGGATGTTCCCATCTATTAATATGATCGTTGGATTCAGTCAGTTTTGATCAACGAGCGCATTCGGTTGGATTTCCACTTGCAATTTGCAAAAATGGAGCAAAGGCAATTTACATTCATCTGCTCCATGCATATTCTGATAATACTCTGCGTCCATGCGGATCCTGGATATGATCATCTGAATCGTAATGCCGAAATGGAGAATGTGGAGGGCAATTTTGATGTGGAATCCACAGAGCCAGTGGACTCTGTACAATCTGGCAAGGCAATTAGCCGCATGGGCAAATCTTCAGCTGGATATGCCGACTATGATTACTATAGTGTTCGGCGTCCGATCGAGACAACTTCGGGGGACAACGATCTCAGTGGGTCGTCGGCAATACGTGTGGCAAGTGGAGAATCGGGTCGTCGACCTATCGATGAAATGAACGTCAAGTCGCTGCCCTGGTATGGTCAGTATTCCGGCAAATCCCTAGCCATGTACCCCTCGAGGTCCTACGATCCCTATATCAGGCGTTACGATAGGTGAGTCCAAGCTCGAGTTCTATTTTCATATCCATTCATTGGAATTACCTACATGCATCATGCAGATTCGATGAACAGTATCATCGTGCTTATCCGCAATACTTTGAGGACATGTATGTGCATCGCCAGCGCTTTGATCCATACGATAGCTATAGTCCACGGGTTCCACAATATCCCGAGCCGTATCTAATGTATCCAGATCGTCAGTTGGATCCACCGCAGCACAGAGATTACATCAAGCCACGACGTGGTTACATCGACGAACCCCTGCCAATGCCGCCCGTCCTCGACTCCTACAGCAACAAGTACGCTCCCTCCAAGCTGCCACATCAAATGGTGTCGCCTCGCAACGAGCGTGTCGTCTATTATGCCCATCTTCCCGAAATTGTTCGTACGCCCTACGACATGAGCGTTACTCGGACGGATCGCAATGGGGCGGCAGCAGCAGCTCTTGTAGCGCCTGTGCCCTATAAACTGAATAAAAAGAAGTTAAAGAATCTGCCCAGAGCACCCAACGATAATTCTACCAGTTACAAACAAAAAGAATATCAATTTTAAGACAATTTTTACATTTGTTTTTTCACTTACTTAACCTAACCTCAATTGTTCAATTGAATTAAGACAATTAATTTAAGTTTTCATCGAAATGTGAAACACTTAACTCAATTTAATTCTCATTCTTAACATAACCTCAATCAACAATTGAGGTTACTTTTTTTAACCGCAATATAGATTTAAAATATTTACTAAATCTACAAATTGCTATATAATCTACAACTTCCAACATAACCTACAACTTCCAACAAAACCTACAATTCAAACATAACCTCCAAATTGCAACATAACCTACGAAGTGCAATACAGTATTCAATTCATTCAGACCTAAACATAACCTACAAATTGCAATACACGTACAAATTCAAACATAACCTAAAAGTTTCAACATAACCTATAAATTTCATATTCTTTAGTATGTATATTATGCATGTTTCATTAAGTTCAGCGAGATTGCAGTTTGTAATTAAAGCTTAAACATTTTTTTTTTTTTCATTAATAGTTTTTAAGATTTTAGCAATGTTCGACATTTTTTATAAACTAACTTTATGAAATATTCAAAATGATTTATGAAATATTAAAATTCTACTGTTTAAAGTGAAAGTTTATGGAGCGAAATGTTTTTAAAGCTAATGCTTTGTTTTGGGTGCAAGTTCTTAAATAATAAAGCTTTCACTGTAATAGATTGTGGTTTTTAAACATTCATAGAATAAAACTGCTAAATGCTGAAATAGTTTCTGTTTAAAAACTTTATAGATTATTTGGGAATGAATTAATTTAAAGATATTAAAGCTGAATCGAAATCTGGCTTCTTAGATAGTTTTGTGAATAATTCTGCTTAAAAAATTTTACTTTAGAAAAATCCTAAAGAAAGTCTAGAAAAACTATATTCTATTGAGTGTTATCTCAACTGGAGTTAGAATTGCTTTCAACAATTTGTGATATGCTTCAAATTTCTTCCATATGAAAGTAAATTTGAAGCTTGCCTTTATAAGTTTGTCTAATATCAGTTTGATATAATATAGTTTGCCAATAATAAAGCTTAAAATTCTCAAGTGGTTCTAGCGCAGAGTTGATGGGTGCAAAAATGTGTTGAAGAGGAATGCTAAAGCTATTTACCTGACCCCGCACTTCCTTTCTACATATTAGCATTTAAAGGCGACAAAGGACATTCCAAGCATAAGTATGTACATGTGTGCGAGTGTGTGTTGGTGTGTGTGTGTGAGTTTATTTGACTGTTGGATAAGTCCAAAACTGAAGCATTTCATCAAGTCTTTACCCAGGAGTCTCGTTAATTACACAATTCCATTACTTTTGCTTGGTGGATAGTAAAGTTTTGCGATTTGTGCAATTTAACTTTCCCGCTGCTACTGCAAAACACAAAGAGCCAAAGCAACACGATGAAGAAGGGGAGAAGAGGGAGGAGGATGAAGACAGCATGTGATACGGAAAGCAAAGGAATAGAAAGAAAGAAAGAAAGAAAGAAAGAAAAGAAATATACGTAATTATGTGCTTATGCACGTGGTCCATGAACACATTCATCTGAAGGCATCACAAGAGCTATTATTCTACATGCTCGTACTCCTCCCTCCCCCATAAACATTGACTTGACAAACCCGCAGCCAAACACCACAACAACAACAGTTGCCAAGAAAAGGACAACAAATACTTGTGTAATGCATGGACACGTACAGCTAATTAATGGGCCTTTGTTTGGCTCGACATTTGTCAGTGGGAATAATACGATGTAATCGCATATGTCATCCAGTTTGTGACACATGTCAACCACAAACTAACTATCTCCACTTTCTGACGCAACTTATGGATCCCACTTACTTATAAATGTACGTATTTACATATATATGTAGTTTAGATTTAATAAAACTTCCCTTCTCATGTGCATGTTAATGTTCATGTTAGTTAAAGTAAAGCTTCCATTTTAAGTTAAGAAAATTTCCTATACTAAGTGGCAGCGTCATGTTTATTAAGTTAGCAGCACCACATTGATAAGTGGGCGGGTCTTTACCAGTGCTGCCATATGCGCATTAGATGGCAACTATGTTAATTTTAATACGAAAAGGACAAAATTATTTCTACTTCCACAATGATTTTCAATTGAAAACTTAGCTGGAAAGTATGCAACATAAATTTAGCATCGTGGGCAAAAGAGTGTAGTTAAGTGATGGGAATGAAAGCACATGAAAATAGGGTAGAGTATTTGCTATTCGTGTTACTTGATTTGTGTTTTGATCTGGGCTATTTACGAGCTTATTTTGGGTTGCGCTTTTCTTTGGCGTTTCCGCATTATTACTCACAACTTGACACAGACATTTTCGCAGGTCACCGTCACAGACGCAAGCACACACATACAAACATACACACACATATGCACACATACACACTCACTCACACGAAGGGACTTACAAATGGGCATATAAACACATAACATAAAGTTGAACAGGAGAAACGCGACAACTGCCTGCCCTTGTGGGACATTTTGGCTGGACCATGAAAAGGTCAGGGCAAAGGGGGTCGGGGGGTAGGAAACCTAATGAGCGTACCGCCCACATACTGAAAATGGTCACAGGATATAGGACATGATGGACACACACAACAAAGCAATTTGCTTGCTCCACAGCAACAAGAAATTTAGAAGGAGATGGAGATGGACAAGAAGCAAAAGAGAGCGAGAGAGAGAGAGAGAGAGAGAAAACAAAACAATAACAATGATGCACGCGATACTTAAGAAACTTTTGCGCCAGGGCGGCTCCATAATTAGAATCATTGAAATACACATGGAAGGTTCATTCTCGGTTCATTTGCTCGACCAACGGATAAAATTGTCCTTACGCGCTTTGAGCTTTGGGGTCCATCGATGGCCAAACGGCACGACATATGACCTCCACCTCCACCTCCATCAGACACAGAGAGAAGTAATGCTTTTTTTTTTTTTTTGGTATTTGGGAGGTGTTGTGGCAAATGAGAAAACAATGCCCGAATAACGACTCTCCGATGTGCATTAAAAGATTTATTTCTTTTGCGAATAAATGAAGTTTTTTATGACCTTCTGTGGGCAGCATACGAGTGTGGAACTTATTCAGTGTAACAACTTATTATCAGCCACTTCCGATTGCGCTTCTGATGTTGATTCCGATTACGCTGTTGATTCCGTTGCTCATTTGAATTCCGATTCCGATATTGAAAGCTGATTCCGTTGCTCATTTGAATGCTGATTCCGATATTGAAGACTGATTCCGTTGCTCATTTGAATGCTGATTCCGATTGTAAACAGGCTGCTGCTACCGATATTGATGCTGGTTCCAATTTCGATGCTGATTCCGACTTTTGAAATTTGTATAATCCGTTATAATAGAAAATATCGCATAATCATAAGAACAGTAATGCTCGTCTTCTTTGTACTTAATATCAATGCGTAATAATAAAAAAGTCTATAAAATATAAATTAACTATACAGAGGATTGACTGTATTATCATTTTAATATTAGCAAAATAATAATAAATGAAAGTATGATCAGCAATATAATGCAGCGATAATTAGTGAAAAAATTAAAGTAATTCTGATGTTCTTCTTCTCTTTCTGTAGCTTTTAATTATGAAAATGTGTACATTTTCCAAAAATTATCAGCAATTTTATTTCTGATTTGTTTTGAAGTCGATCTATGTGACGTGTTCGTGTCACGTGCTCATCTCTAGCCGAGAGTTCACCTTACATGCGTAATGACCATGCTGTAGATTGGCAAGGACATACATTAAATACTACATACATAAGTACATGAAGGATGAGTGTATGTGTGTGTGTGTGTGTGTGTGTGTGTGTTTGGGAGTGGGTGTAATGTGTGTGCAATCGTTGAGTAGTTAAATGCTCTCTACTTATATTTATGTGGGTTGCAGCAAGTTTAATGCGCTTTTCTATCACAACTCTACAAATCACCGCAAATTTATTTGCCAGCTGCAAACAACACACATTACACACACACACACACACACTTGCATACACTCACACATATGTACATACATATATATGAAATTTGCACGTTCTGTAATTAGTACGAACAATGAGGGAATCCCCCAGCTTTAAGCTTCTGCTTCTATGCTTGAAAGCGGCTATTACGAGTGAGTGTATATGAGTGTAGTCGTCATATTAACTATGAATGAATTCATATGCATAATCCAAGTAGTGCCAATTACAGTCTGCATCTCTAGTGCATTAATTGTTTAAACAAATCGTTAGGCAATAAGGCGATCTTTCCACTACAGTATAAATGTAGATTTTTCTATGTCTTTTTCTTTTTCTTTGTGCAACTTAATATTAATTTAGTGATATTTTGCGAGCAACAGCAATATGATTTCAAAAATTGTTAAACACTGCAAAGTAGTGTTAATAGCTTGGCAGTTTCGTAGACTGTGCAGACGCTTGACTTTCATAATTGCTGGGGGATATGCCACGTTTCACGGTTACCTTTCAATTCTGCAGCTGCTGCATGTGCGTGTGGAGAGTGGTGAGTGAATGGGCAGAGAGAGGGCGGGTTAGGGTAAGGGTAAGGATAAGGGCAAGGGCGTGTGCAAGTATTGTTGTTGTTGTTGTTGTTGTTATTTTTGGGCAAATGCAAAACCTATAAATCTTTATACAGCCCACATTATTGATTGGCGTTAGCCATAGATATGGATATGGATATGGATGTGGATGTGGATGGGGATATGGATGTGACTGTGACTGTGAATGTGGTCATGAGCATGGGACACGCAACTGGACATATGGACAAACATATTACGGCCACATGCATCCCCTCACCACCCCTCCCCACTCATCCGTTTGTGAGCCACAATATTGTCAAGGCAAGGCAGTCGAACGGGAGGCGAATAATAGGATAAATAAATAATTCAAATAAATAACGCTGAAATAAAATCAAATGCAATGACGAATTATGATGGTAGATGTATCTCGTTGTCCCCGTTGTCCCTGTTGTCCCCGTTGTCCCCGTTGTCCCGTCTGATTGGGGCAGCTCGTAAATCACTGACAATAGCCCAAGCACTGCCCTACCCACAGTAGTCACTTCTGATTAGAGCACACAACAAGACGCAGACCAAAGGTCTCCCGCCCCTCTCCATCTATATCACTCCCCTCTCCCTAATGTCGACGCTGGTGTCAAGTGCCAAGGGCATTCTGAATATGTATGAAGTGTATATAGTTTATATGAAGTCGGGGCTATCTATCTCGCTCTGTCTCTTTCTCTCGCGCTTGCTCTGCCTGTATTTTGTCATAAATATTAAACGAACTTATCTCTTTCGTCTTTGTTTGCGAAAAAATTTATCATTTGAGCCAAGTTTGTTAATTATTTATGCTGCCATGTTTCATATTTTGTTGCCCGTTGCAGCTGATTTATGGCAACACACACCCACACACACACACACACACACACACACACACACACAGTCACATGCACGCAAGCACAGATACAGCAAGCATACTGCTTGACAAGTGACATGCTCACAGCTTCTAGGGTTGCCCATTTCCATGGGGAACAGCACAACTCTCACATCATTTGTGTCCCAAATCAAGTTCGATATTTCATTCATTTCATATTAAACTTAATTTACTTAGTTTAATTGTAAAGATTTTCCTGTTAATAATAGTTATGTGCTAAACTTCTGCTTCTTCCTACTATAGAATTGGGTTTGGTGCATAAATTTAAAGTTTCTCTATTAAATTTCACTTAAGCATATTTGATGTTCAGAATTCGTTTTTATTTTTTATCTATTTCTCAAAATATTTGTCAAAGATTTTCATTATTAATTAGTTAACTAAATAGTATACGAAAGAAAATAAAAGCAATTTTATTTAATAACAAGAAAGTGTCTTTTATTATTATTTTATAAGTATTTTATTTATCTTTTTATTTACTAAATTTTTGTGTAATTTAAATATATGTTAATCTGATTCTTTTTTTCTGAAATCAAAATAATTTTGAATTTCTTTTTATTGTTAATTATTATTATAATAAACAAAGCGCGGATTTCAGCTTCACTTCGGATGAAATTAGAGTATTATATTATAAGTTGAATTGGCAATAGACCTAATTAAAATATATAAAAACTTATTATAAGATGTTTCGAAATATATTTGCAATATTTAAAAATTGTATTCATTCTACATTATTCAAATTATAATATTGAATTTAAAATATTAAATTTGCAATGAACTTATTTTGAAATAATTAAAAAAATATATATTATTTTGAAGTATTTAAAAAGTAAGTTAAAATGTAAAGTATTTGGAAACATAAATAATTTAAAATCTTATATATATTTAAAACATTTTGAAATTGAAATCTAAAATTTAAAAATAATTGTTTAATTTGCAATACGCTTATTTTGAAAAATTCAAATTAAAATGCATCGAATTGTAATTTTAAATTGAAACATTAATATTTTCAATGTGAAATGGAAAACTGAGAGTGAAATGCTCTTAATTTGATGTATTTAAAGTGAAAATAAAGAATTTTTTCAAACACACTTTTAAATCTTAATATATATATTAGTTTATATTTGTAAAATTCTGAAATTCAAATCTAAAAAGTAAATATAAAACTTTAATTTAAATAAAATTTCTTTTTGAAATGCTTAAAGTTGAAATGTGAAATGCTTGAGAATATATTAACTGGATACTTTCAGCTTTGCTTTAGGGTCAAAGGCAAACTTAATTGCTTGAAGAATTGTTGTAAGAACTACAGTGAACTGTAGCTTGATGAAGCTATAATTTAGTTGTAGTCTATACATACAGCTATATGCGTTAGATGCTGATTTATGGCTCTACTTAGTTGAGACGCCTTCTGTGTCCTTTATGCCAGCTGAAGCTTGTGGTTGCAGAGTTTGTTGGAGGTGTGTGTGAGAGCGAGTGTGTGCGTGTGTTGGGTGTGCTGCTGTTGTTGCTAAAGGATAGCTAGTAATGCAGAGATTCGATGTGGTTTCAATGTCGACTTTAGTGTCCATCGGGTTCGTCGGCAGTCGACAGTTTTGGGTCTCGATATTGTTGAAGTGCAATAAAGTCGAATTTAATTGCCCGTTTGAAATGAGCAAACTTAATGGACAATGACTCATTAACACTGACACGTCAAACAATAATGGCGTGTCTGGCTGTTTGGCGAAAAGGAAAACGGAAAGGCGGAAATTGAAATAACGCTTCCTGCGAAAAATGGGGACGACGCACAGGACGAAACGCGTTCGAAGACGAAGACGACGACGAAGAAGAGGCCATGTCCATGACAAAAGCTTGCCATGCTACGACTCGACACATCAAAAGAATGGCAGTACACACACACACACACACACACATGACACACTCGCACACACACACTCGCACACACACTCGCACACACACGCACACGATACTCACAAAAAAAAGCAATTAAGGACGTTGAAAGCAATCTTAAGCGCTGGCTGACGGTGACAGTAACGATGACAGGGTGGTAGGGGGATAAGGGGGGTAAGGGGGTGCAGCATGTGAACTGTGATGTCTGTGTAGCGAAAGCGAAAAGGTCCTTAAGGATGTGACATGAAATGCTTATCAGCAAACGCAGGCACAACTCACAGCACTGGCACATCGAACGCACTTTTAACACAACATATGTGTGTATCGATGTGCCTGTGTAGTGTTTCCCTCTTCCCACACTCCACACATACACACACACACACACACACATGCATAGACTCAACAACACGCCTATGAAATTAGTTTTCCCACAGATAAAACTGTGGGTGTCAATTAAGCGAACTCTCCACAAAACTGGCAATGTTCGAGCCAAGCGCATCCAATGAGTTCAATCAAAATGTAACAGGCGTCTTTGCTCTTTAAATGCCACACACAAACACACACACACAGAAACACACACGCATACACACACGCACACACACACGCACACACAGCACATGAAAGCAAAACTCTTTTCGGCACGCCGAACATTTCATACCCTTGCAGAGCATTGCAGGTTTTTATACCCTGCACAGCGATATATTAGCTTTGTGCAAAATGTGTGTAACAGACCGAAGGAGGCGTGGCAGACCCTATAAAGTATATATATTATTGTTCAATACAAAAGCTGAGTCTGTCTCTATACCTAAATTAACGCGTCGATCTCAGCAACTATTAGATCTAGAGACAACAGATTTGGCAAGAAGGTTTCTGTATACCGTCCAAGTTTATTTAAAGTAATGGATACTTTCCAGCCTTCCCCCGCCAATTGAATACTACTTAACCAATACTACGTAGCTACTTCTACAAAGAAATGCTGTAAGTTTAAGCAAAATCGATCTATAAATAAGAAAGATAATCAGAAAATAAATGTTTGCATTGCATCGCTTGCGCTTTGCTCTTTGCGGGTAGCATATGAGTGTGAGCGAGACAGCGAACGACTGCGATGTATGCATATGTAAATGAAGTGACGTAGCAGGCAGCTTTTGATCGAGCATGCAAAGAATTCATATGTTATATGAGTGTTTCCAAAGAGAATTGTTAGTTACTTACTGCTCTTAGAATCAAAATACTTAATTCAGGAGACTGCACAGGGTATTATACTGTCGTGCGCGCTCGACTGATTCATTTGTTTTGAATTGCTTTAATTTAAAGTAACAATTAAATTAAAATTGGTTAAACTATTATTAAATATTTAAAAATAGAAGTTATTTATAAAAAAATTTAATTATCCATTTTTCCTGTGGTAAAATGTATGTATAACTTGTGAATTTGTTGTGAAATGTCTGAGTTAAAGGCAAACTTGTTTTAAGTAATAACTTAAGGATAATATTATAAATGCAATATGTGAGTTTAATTGAGATATTTCAAGAAACAACAAAATTTTTCTTACTAAAAGTGGATTTGAGTTTCATCAGGATAAGTTTAAAAGCGAGAGACTATTTTACCCAGGTAGATGTTTCGATTCAGCTCATCATTCTTCAAGCTTAAGGAATATAGACTCTTTATAGACTCTGCCACGCCTTCTTTCCGACGTCACACGTTTGCTAAGAACAGTATAAGACCCGCTGAAAAGGGTATAGAGAAACTCAGACACACGCACATTCCGTTGCTATTTTGTTTGTCTAGAAAATTATTGGACTGCCATCGACTAATGAATAATGCTCCTGATTTTAGCCCCTTTTATTGGCCCGTAGGCAACTCCTGCTCTCACACTTGCCCCCCACTAAAGTTGCATGTCGTCCATACAAATGAAGTTGAGTCCCCGTTTTGTGGCAAGCACTGGTCAAGTGGCAAGCTACCTTTCTTTTTCTTTCTTGCTTTCCTTTTTTTCCCCCTTTTTTGTGGGCCATTTCAACGGGAATTGTGTTAACTATTATTCCCACATTGAACTTAATTGCAATGCAAAACGAAGAAACAATAATGGACAATGGCTAATTATGTATTCTTGAACAATGCGCCAAGCATCACGACGTGATTTATTAGCCATTATATACTCGGATTATGCTCGATAGTCGCCCATACAGCTCAGTGCAGCTCTCAACACTCACTGAATGCATTCATCTAGATGATTGAATACTGCTGAGCATTTTTTATTGATTTACTTTGCAAATTGTTTAAGAAACTCAGTTGTTGCTCGAGAAACTGTGGGAATGTTAGGTGCTGGGCGAGAAACTATAAGGAGACTTTAAATATTACTTTAGAGCTGTAAGACTTTTAGAGAAAGTACTCGAGAAAGTCTATGATTCTCAGATGTTGCTGGAGAAACATTGTAAGATTATCAGAATTTCATGTAAGTAACATAAGAAACTACGGAAAGCAGAATCTCAGTCTGCTGTGAGACGCTCACATGTTACTTAGGAAACTGTAAGAGACTCAGATGTTGCTCGGGAAACTGAAGGAATCTATATGAATGTTACTTGGGGAACCCTTGTAATCTCAGTTGTGACAGAAAAAAACTTTGTAAGAATCTCAGAATCTCATGTTTATTACTTAAGAAACTATAGGAAACTGAGATGCTGCTAATGAAGCCTAATAAGAACCTAAGATGCTACTTAGAAAACTGAAAGAATCTCAAATGTTGCTCGGGAAATTGAGGGATTCCATAGGGAATCTTAGATGTTACTTAGGAAACTATATGACACTCAGATGTTGCTCGGGAAACTGAAGAAATCTATATGAATGTTACTTGGGGAACCATAGAAATCTCAGATGTTGCTCGAGAAAACTTGTAAGAATCTCAGATATTACTTAAGAAACTCAAACATAAAGTGTAGGAATCTATGGGAATGTTACCTGGCGAAGTATACGAATCTCAGATGTTACTTAAGAAACTGTAAGAAACATAGCTATCGATGAGTAAACTAAAGGAATCTGTAGGATTCTCACTTGGGAAACTATAAGTCTCTCGATAAGTCTTGAAAGATTGTTAAATGTAACTTTAAAATCTGTGAAGAACTCAGATGAAACGAATGAAATAAATTGTTTAGCATATTACAAAGTTATAATTGAATGTACGTTAAAGTTGAAAATTGTTGCAAAGATAAAAGTTATTTTCTTTCTTTTCCGAATCTCTTTTGCTGAATTCTTATGAAACTTTCAGAATTGTTTCACAAAGCATTTCTTTAAGCAGCTGTTAAGTTGGAAGTGTCTTACTAGAAAATTATGGCAATAACTAGAGTTTTTTTCAATTTACGGAGAAGAGTATACAAGAACTTTCCTGCCAAATTTAGCTCCCTTATAAGGGGGGGTGTATTATTCAAAATGGAAAGACTATGTCTCAAAGAAACTTTAGCATATATATTGTAATGTTAGTTAGTTGATAAACGGACAAAAGGAAATCAATTGAAATGTTTAGCTAGATGACTTTTAGCGACACATTTTCCACATAAGGGAGTTAATTTTCGGAAATCGTTGAGATAAATGTAAAATTATTTCTGATATAGAACGATGAAAATGAATTTGAATTTAGATATGTATATGGAATATATAAAACATATATATATATATATATATATATATATATATATATATATATAAATCTTAATCTGCATACGTTCTACTTCTAGGGGTACTAATTATCCGATATGCCTAAGAAACTTGTCGATTCATTTGTCGATTGCATGCTGAAAGTTGAGAAACATCCAACTGAAACATAAAAATTCAGACACATTCTGATATTTCCCATCCATAGATGTGCTTTTTTCGAAATTGCAGAAGCAACTACAGAACAAGAACAATAGAAAGAGAAACAAACAGCAGAAACATCAAACATTGCAGAAGTAAAACCTTAAAATAAGATTTGAAGCTGAGCAAATAAATGAAGAAACAAATTTCTTGCAATATATTTGCAACTAAGTATTTCCACTTTATAGGTGGATTAAACAAAAACTCGTCTTAGTTTAAGACACATTATTAAATAAACTGGAAATTAGTTGGCAAATGCTTATGCACATTTATTTACATATATTTATAGAGAGAGAGAGAGCGAGAGAGAGAAAGAGAGATTTGAGAATGCTGCTATAAGGCTGTTTAATGCTTGGGATCAGAGTGTCCGTCACATTTTGTTGTGCCTTTTGTTTTTCTTTTGAATTTTTCATAACGAAGGAAAAACACGAATTTTGTGGACATTAAAATGCCACAAAACGTTTTATAGTAATTTTTCATCTTTTCAGCGGGTCGCGTTGTCTCGACCATCAACTGCGGAGGGTTTTTCGCTGGCGCTGGGCATGGACTGTGTGTGTGTGTGTGTGTGTGGGTGAGTGGGTGTGGGTCGTGTTATGTTGGATTGGGTTGGGTTGAGTTGGGTTGGTTTGGGAATGTTGTCGACGTTCATGTTGAGCTCACGCTGTGAAGTAACACGGCACACGCATCTAGGCTGATAAATTTTTATCTTTGTATGACAAGTTAATAATGTGCCAGCCCAGGCGCCGGATGGACGGACAAGCGGCAGGACGAACGGGCGCACGGAAGGACATTGACCGAGTGGGGGGAGAAAGTCATACGAAAAGCGTTAACGGCATACAGTTGATGTTTATTGAAATTTTCCGTGGACTTTTCACGGATTTATTGTGATTTTAAGGTCACGTGACTGTTTAGGAATGCCGTTACCCCCGCGCCCTCCTCCCTCCCACCCTCTTCCTTCCTACGCCACTGGCTTTGTAATTGCTTTCCTTACATTTGATTCATGCAACTGATAAAGCAACAATTTGTAATGATTGCACAAACATTTGCATACGCCTCGGTGTACACAGTTTCTAGGGTATCTATGGGGGTATGTAGATTTATTGAATATCGATTTCTGGCAATTGACCAGCTCCATTGAGAGTAACAAATTAAAAAGTAACGCACACTCGACAGTTTCAAAGCGCCAAAAAAAACAGAAAATAAAAAAAAATTGTTTTACATTCATATCTCGAAAATTACGACACCCTGGGGAAAAGTTCCGTTGGTCACTTAGCTCTCTCGCCCTCTCCCTCTCTCTCTCCCTCTCTGTACGCACACACACACACACGTCTCGTCGATACGTTGAGCGGGTGGAGGGGTTGGCAACGTTAAGTATAAATCTTGCCAGAAAACGGAATCACAGGATGTTGATGTTTAGTATTCACAGCACATCCACATCGATGGGATATTGGAAAGTGAACCTCGACCTCAACCTCAAAACTAAACCTCAATCTCAAGCTGAAGCTCAAGCTCTACCCCTCATGCCTCATGCTACAGTTTGAACGTAATGCTCTATGGTCGTAAAAATTTTTTATATCATTTTCCATTTCATGTTTTTTTTTTTAAGGGATTCTTTTTCAATTTATTATACATAGTTGCGGCCCCATCAATTCCACTTTATGAATTTATCTGCAGCTCGATAGAAACGAGGAAAGTTTAAATAAATTAAATTACCAAAATATGTGAAAATTGTCTAGAAGTTGAACTTGGCAATGCGCTACCTTCGGAGGCAGCTCTACGTGTACTTTGGTAATTGAATTTAAGCCATAATATCTTCATTTCAAATTTATATATTTTATATATTTTCTTTGTTGGTTTTACTTTTGTATTTTTATTTGGAAAACATTTATAAAATGTAATTTTATATTTAGTTTTTTATGTTCAAGGAACTTCAATTGTTTTGTTAGTGCATTTCTTTCAATTTATAGCCAACAACTTTAGTTAAATTGTTCATTTTTTAAGATATTTAGAAAAATGGAAAGCTATGGAAAATTAGCTAACAATATAAATATAAGCATTAGTGAGTTTATTTTAATATAATATTAACAATTAAAAAAAGAAGAAGGTGCATTTTTTTTTTGCTAAAACTTCGTGATTAATTTGTGGATGATTAAATTTAATAATGAATAATTTAAGTTAATTTTATTATACAAATATATCATTGTGAAAGTACGCTTCTAAGCATTTTAATTTGTTTTGTAAATTATATAGAAAACAACAAAGGAAAACTTAAATAATAAGAATAACTATAAAGTTTTTACAGTAGCAAAACTTGTTAGAAATTTTGATTAAGAATTTTTTCTATTATAAAATAATTATGAATATAAGGAAATATATATAAATATATATATATATATATATATATATGTGAAGTCTTTTATCGTTCAAGCTACTGCATTAACTGATATACCCTACTTAACATTTCGCATAGCTGGACAACTCAGCTGGCTTGAACTTTGTAGAGGATGGAGATGCTTAGCCCTTTTTTTATTGTAGAGTCGCAAATCATATTTACATTTTATTGGCACGTAGTTGTTATTGTTTTGCAGCAGAAAATATGTATGTGTGCGCATGTGGACATTTATGCATAGTTTATGGCTTATGGTCAAAGGGCAAGTGGAAAGTGAACACTGGACACTTGAAAACTGGACACTGGACACTGGACAGAGGTAGCAGCTGGTGTTTGGGAAATTAGCTTATTTATTGGCATATAAATCGATAAAAGGGATTGATTGTAAAAGATCACTGTAGTCGGCTTACTAATATCACATTCGTGGTATGCCCCAACTGAGAAGTGGGAGATTGAGAGTTGAGAGAGGAGAAGTAAGTAGGAGAGAAGAAGTTGCAGTTATTGCAGGGAAGGAAGTTTCAGAGAAGTGAATTGATGATAATTACATTGAAGGCATTCTCTCATATCGAAAGAAGCTAAAGAGAAGTGAGAGATTGAGAGTTGGGGGAGAATAAGTAGGAGAGAAGAGCCTGCAGTTATTGCAGGGAATTGATGACAGTTACATTGATGGTATTCCCTCACATCGAAAGAAGCTTAAGAGAAGTGGGAGACTGAGACTTGTGAGAGAATATGAAGGAGAGAAAAAATTGCAGTTACTGCAGGGAATTGCTGAAACGTATATTATTGGCATTCCCTCAAATCGGAAGAAACTTAAGAGAAGTGAATTGATGACAATTACATTGATGGTATTCCCTCACATCGGAAGAAGCTTAAAAGAAGTGGGAGACTGAGACTTGTGAAAGAACATGAAGGAGAGAAAAAGTTGCAGTTACTGCAGGGAATTGCTGAAATTTACATTGATGGTATTCCCTCACATCGAAAGAAGCTTCAGAGAAGTGAGAGATTGAGAGTTGGGAGGGAATAAGTAGGAGAGAAGAGAGAAGAAGTTGCAGTTATTGCAGGAAATTGCTGAAATTTACATTGATGGTATTGCCTCACATCGAAAGAAGTTTCAGAGAAGTGAATTGATGACAATTACATTGATGGTATTGCCTTACATCGAAAGAAGCCTAAGTGAAGTGACAGATTGAGAGTTGGGAGAGAATAACTAGGAAACTTTAATGGAAAGTAGAGAACATGCGTTCGATAGACTGAGAGATTACGACTTTCAAAGAGTTTAAGAAGAAGATATAATACCATTGTTGCCACTACAGTAATACCTGTTGCTCTAAACATAATGTAAAGGTAAATAATATAAAAAAATATCGAATCATCGAATTATAGTTATAAACTCATTCGAAACTCCCCATTTTCTCTCTCATTTGTATAACACAAATGTTAATGATGCATGAGAAACTTGTGAGAAATTTGTTTGAATTGTGTTGAGTGCATCATAGTGGGTGACAACTGTAGCTCCAGGCTTGGGCATCTGCTGAGTCAGTAATTTGAATATTGCGTTGGCTTATCAAAATGTTGTTGTGTGTTTACCGCTTCATTGCGATGTAGATGTAAGTAATAGAAACAATTTATTGTATGCCCTCCCCTCCCCCTCCTCTCAACTCCATTATTCCCTTTCGTCCCCCCTCACGCAATAAGTCTGTGTTGTTGCTTAAAATAAATGTAAATTTGCATTGCCCAGAAACAGAAGACGTTTCCTTCTGGCCATAATGACGAGAAACGTCTACGCAGCTTGTGTTGTTTGTTCCTGGTCTTACTGGGCGCATGAGCGCAACGAGAGGGGGGGTTGCGGGTGTAATGCGGAAGACGAGCTTTGTCCTTTCTAAACGTTCTATAATTTGCTTATTATGCGCTTCATGCTGCTCGCTTTTATGTTTTGCCACTTTTTCTCGGCACCCAAAGCATCAAAATACGCACCCTCTGCATACGCATTCCCCTTGCTTTCCCCTGCCACCTCGTCACCCCTTGGCGGCAGGCATCAAGCGGAAGTAAGGCCCCCGTGGTCCTTGCCACGTTCAATGGTTCATATTTTGTCATAATTTATGTCGCTTTGGGTGTTGTTGCTGATGTTTTTTTTTTTTTTTTTGGCCTTAACTTTGCCATTGGCTTCTGTTGCTGCCGCAGTTGTTGCTGCTGTTGTTGCTGGTGCCTGGTCGATGTGGCATCATCAGTGGCATCAGTGGCTTCCTTGGCACCGCAAGCCAGGACACCTTTTTTGGCAGTGGTTGATTTGCTTGCAAATTTATTAAAAATCTTCTGGTTGCTTCATTTTATTACGGCATATCCGTCAGAAGACACTGACTCGAGGGATGCCAGCCCGAGGGTTGCCACAGCAGTTGGCACTGTTCAGACTTCAGAGGTGCGTATACCCTGCAAGCGCTTTGTATGGGTAGTTTAAAGTTCAGAAATTGATTGCACTGTGCTATGCCGAAGGGTTGGCACATAAGTTGTGATAGCTAGTGCATACCCTGTAAAAAAAAGTGTTGATTGAAAACGCTCATAATCAAGTGGAGCACATGTTCAACTATGCAACATGCAAGGGCATTGTAGCTAATGTTATCTATCAATCAAAGTTATCGATTTATCGAACTATCGATATATGTATATATTTATTTATATAACAACGACAGCTGTGTATCTCCTTTGTTAATGGAAAATGCGATCATGTCTTTAATGTTATCGATGTATCGATATATTTATTTATTGTGATATTCAAAGCTTTGCAGTATGAATCGTTCAATCGTATATTGAGTGGCTGTATGTATTGTTTCATCGATGTATCGATTAATTAATGGATGTATATCGATAAGTGTCGGTATATACATATAATTTCTAGTTGAAGATGAACAAATGATAAGGCTTGTGTTATCGATTAAGCGATTTACCTGCTTTGGATTAGACAAATCAATTATAAATGTTCTTGGGACCTTAAACTTAAATCTTAAACTAATTTTTTACACTCAATTAACATTTGTAATTATTTTTAATTTAATTATCATAAGAGTTTGATTTTATACTTGGGTCAACTGCTGTTAGTCGACGTTAAATAAATAAATAATCTTAACACAAACGATAACAGATAACTCTTTTCTAAATTGTCAATGTAAAGCTCCAAAAAGTATGCTACATAAATAGCTGCTAAGAGAATTTAATAAGTTGAATTTTCAAGATTAATCAGTTAAGGAAATTTGTTTAAAGTGTGAAACAAGTGAAACTTTGGTGGCAACCCACTTAGCACGGCTCAGTAGCTCAGCAAACTCAGCCGCTCAGGTTGTGCTGCCTGGTGGGTGCTGTTACCATTTTGCGCTTTTATTCCCCGTTTCCGCAACGCGATTCTCTCTTTCCCTTTCCCCTTTGTCCTCTTACCACTTACCTCCGCTCCCCAGCCCTCCCCCCACTCCCCGATGATTTTTGCGCCCTTTGCGTGGCCGTCGCATTCGCATGTTACGCATTTCCTCATGGGATTCCGTGTGGCATCCATTGCTGTTCTTCCTGTTCTTTTGATATTGTAATGTGCATAATAGGATTTTTATGACACCTTCACTGTGGCTGTGGCATTGCCACTGGCAGTGCCGTTTAACCATTGCCACTTGCCATCAGATGGCTCCCAGTTTAACTCCCCTCCCCACCAATCTCATGGTCTTCCCCACCGAGTGTTCATCAGCTTCATCTCCCATCGCTTGTCACCAAAAGTTGCAAATTTTATCGGCCGGATGTGTGCGTGGCATGCGGATTGTGTGGATTTGCATGAGATCATGAATTTCACACGATGGTAATGGCCACATTAGCATTGACTACACGCATTTATTGCCCAGTTTCAAGCAACCACAGTCCCCCCTCTGCCAGGCAATAGCAAAAAGCGAGAGTGCGTGCTGCGCCCCTGGTAAAGTGCATGTGCTAAATTTTTAATATGCAAATTTCGCTTTTTGGCGCCAGCTTACCTTTAACATTTCATTTACACTTGTGCTGCATATTTTATTGTCTACACTTGTACACCTCCCTGTATTATTGCACACAAATTGCCAGTTACACATTAAGCGGCATATAACACACACATTATACAAACATACCAACAAATGTATGCATATATATATGCGCTCTCCTACCATCATAACATATGGACTGAAATGCCGTTTCATTCGGGCGACACATGATAAGGCTCCCTTAGGAAATTTCCTGGGTACTTTAATAAACAATAAGATTTAATTTTCGCAACAATTTTGCTTGCTCATTTGCTCATTTGCTATGCGTGCCCATAAACATAACAAAGATAAACATAAACGTAAACATAAACATAAACATAAATGTGAGCATAAATATGTGGATTCAAGATTCAACTATCTTTCACTTATTATTCCTATTGGATTTTCTTAGATTTACTTCGATTTTCACTGATTTCTTCACTCAGACACTTTATGAATTAATTGTTAATTGTTGTATTCAATTACTGTTTAATTAGTTGGCTTGAATAGTTATAGTTAACTACAAAGGCCATGAGAAAAGCATTGTTCAATATGTAACATGTAGTTGTCGAGTTTTGAAACTTAGTACTAAATTGCCTTGGGGGGTAAAACCAAGCTGATAGACTAATGCACACTTATCACATATTTATGTATATATTTATATAAATTCTATTATTCCCTGTACAGTGATATATATATTTATACATACATTGATAAAAGCGCTTTGTAAACCCTGTGAACAAGTATTTAATACTCTTTCAAATCACATCGGAAAATTTCATAAAGATCGCTTCCGAAATAAGAAAGCTATGCAGAAAAGAAAGTAGAAAGAAAAGAACTTTTTGCATACATACCCAGACTCAATCAACAACTGATTGCTACATCACTCGAAATACAATTGAACACTTTATTCTAAAATTTACCAACACTATCACAGTTGCTGGCAATTACGTTGCAAGTCTTATAAATGTATATTTAGATATATGCAGATTTATATTAATTATCAATATGCAGAGTATTTCAATGTTTTGTGTGCTCAACTGATTTGCTAATGATAATGTATAGAGTTGTCTTATACATTTCTTGCTTATACAATTAATGGAAATTACCTTTCCTATTATAGAAAAAATGTGTTAAAACTAAGAAAAATGTACATATATCTTATAGAGGAAAGCTGATAGAATGTTGTTATCTTGATAATCTTTATTAAAGGGATTGTAGAGCAAGTATTGTTTGTGGTACATTTGAGTTTTCTATCTTCACTTTTCATATTTTCTATTTCCCATTCTTTATATATTTCAGTAAAAGTCAAGAAGTAACTTAATTAATTGGTAACTTAAGCTGGAGACTTGAAAAGAGTAAAAGAGTATGGTGAAGTAGAAAATGCTCAAACTATACTAAGTTTGTCTAAAGTATCTTCAATCATAGACCAAGTTTGGTAAATTTATGAGAACTCAGTGAAACCATAGAGTTTAGAGTCTATGTTTGTTTGTTGAAAGAACAGCCAGGAATAATTGTAGAACTGGGATGAATGCATCTAGCTTTTTGTTTGTTGACTTACTGTAAGAATTCCCAAAAGAACTGATTACTTGGAGTGTTCTAAAGGAAAAGTATTTGATGGATGACTTAATATTAGACTAAGATATAGATATAAGTAAAAATAAAATATAAAAATATAGATGAAAAATGGATTGTTTTATCTACAATGTATTCCTGCTCTACTGCAATGTCCATTCGATAAAATTAGTTTTTTAGTGAAATTAATAATTTTATTATGTTATTTATTTTATTATTTTAATTATTATTTACTTAATTTTATTATTTATAGCCTAAACTTCATGAGATAATATTGAATAGATTATATTATTATTTAAAAATTGTTGTGTTTTCTTTTGAAATAATGAAATAATATTGAAGGAAATATATTATTATTTAAAATACATTCATTGAGCAACAATTGCTTAATTATCTTACTATTATTACAAAATTTACATAACAAAGTATTGAAACGAACTCTTAGCGAACTCTTTGTAAAAGAGTTCCATAAAAGTGATATATATAAATATATATATAATATTTGTGGCTTATTAAAATACCTGTTGCAGACGCGTTGCTTAATTTTAATTAATTTTTAAGTTATTTTTAATCAAAGTGCGACGCTCTCCGAGTGATTTTGTTGACGTTGTTCAACTGGGATTGTGCAAATATTTTAGGCGTAACAACACGTAGTTGAACTTTACGTAAATGCGGTTAACAATTCAAGAGGGTGAAATCAGTCCTCTGTAAATAATATCACGTCAACGGCAAATACAAAATTGGGCTCACAACAAATTGTCGGGTGATAAATGGTCTTAACGGGATTTTATTTATTTTGTTAACTTTCTGTTCTTTCTTCTCGTTCGCTTCTTTGTAATGTTGTTGTTGCTTATGGGTAAACATATTTCGTAGTGCCTCAGAAGATGCCAAAGCATTACTTAATTTTAGCATAAAAGTGTACATAATTTGACATTGACAATAGACAATACACAATAGACAATGGGGCAGAGTATATGGCCTAGGGTTGACCTGGCCAAATGAAGAGTGGCGAACGGTAATTGCAATAGAAATGGGATAGCATTTGGATGGAGTAAGGATAATGTAAAGCGGGAGCACAGCAAACCCAAAATTGATTAATTGGTTTGTGAGCGTCTAATTAAATAAAGCGGTTCTCCTCTTTCGACTCGCACGGGGGAGAGTTGGAAAATTGGCACACCCGACAGGGTAGTCGAAGTGTTAGACCCACGTCAGCGTCAGCGTCACCACGGCAAGTGCCGAGAGAGTGAGAGAAGAGCGAAGAGTGAAGAGAAGGGGATGAGGGGTACTGCTTTACTTTAAAAGACCGCATTTTTACTTGTTTTTTTTTGTTGTTTGTTGTTGTTGTTTTGTTTTTATTAATGTGACGGCTATTTGTTTCTAGTAAGCAATTACAAAGCAATTTTATAGCAATTACCTTCTTTCCCAACAGCTTGGGACAAGGCTTTTAATGCTGTTTAGGGCAAACCACACCCGTCCCTCCCTCCCCCATTCCCCAACCATCCGTTCTGGCCCCACAACTGTAGCTGAAATATATATCGTTGCCCCGTTGAAATATGCAATTCACCCTCCTCCACCACCGCCAACTGAACATCGTCTAAAGTAAAGCAATTTTATCCAGACTCTGGGACAGATGTGACCATGCCATGTGCTGTCAAATGATTTTTTCCTTCACTTTCACTACCATTTTCCTTGCGCATTTTCCAGCTTTTCTCGTTATATTACAGATTAGTCACCTACTGTCTGCTATAATTAGCCTTGGTCCTTGACCACAAAATTGCCACAATTTTTTTCCAACATTTTCCCACTCATTTTCCCGCTTGCAGCTACAGGTTACTTTATGTTCTTCAAGTAAGATAAATGTTTTCATTTCTTGAGATTATTTTTCCCTTTTTTTTCCTCTTTGTATTTGTAGTGGGAAAATGCTGGCAACTCTAGCGACTGCCTCAATGATCTGAGCTATCAGAGAAGCTAAGTAATTGATACTTTATGTAAATTTTTAATACAGAATATATTTAAATTTATTTAGATATCTAATAGTTGATTTTATATATACTAAATTTATATACCTCAATATTGTGCATTAAATATATTTGAAGTTTACTTTCAAAAATTTATATTTTCAGTTTTTGTAGTTGCTGAGATCCGTCGCATTTTATTATTTGTTTATATTTTACTGTAATATTTTATATATTTTTTCTATAGAACAATAAATATTTGTAATCCACAAAGGGAGCCACGCATCCACGCATCTAACAGCAGTCTTATGCTTTTCTTGAGAAAATCAAGAATTTTTTAAAATATAAAATAGTTTCATTGACCTGAATGATATACAAGCGGATCAGTCGAGCAAGCGTGGCAGTTAAATACCCTGTGCTAGTCTTTTAATAAAGTATATTGATTATAGTAGAATTATACATATTATTATATATTATATATAAATAAATATATAGTATTACAGCTGAAAGTATAAGTAAATGGTAAAAAAAAAATCATTTCAACATTTAAATAATTGGTGGAAGCCAATGCCAAGTCACTTTATCAAGTCATTAAAGGCAAATAAGCAACATAAAAATTATTAAAATCCAAAAAAACTTAATTCTTTTTCATATAAAGATAAAAAATTTGAAAATGCACTTTAAATTCTTCCCCCTGAAATATAATTATTTAATTAATTAATATTATTATTTATAATATAAAAGCAATGAAAATTGTAATATTTTGGTTTTTGTTTCTATATATTTGTTTATTATATTAAGTACTTATTTTTAAGAAAATATGCATTCACTTATACTTTTTTCCCAGAAATAATGTATACATTTTTTGTATATTATATTATATTATTATTTTATTCCCCATTCAACTGAAAAAGTTGACAAAAAGTCGAGTGAATTTATATCACATCGATCTATCGACAAAAGAGCAGAGATTATCGCTCTGTTAGTATACGGCTTACAGTGTTGGTAAACTTAACTACGGAAATTACAACTTATAGTATTGGTAAACAAGCTAACTGTGAAACATACTACTTATAATGTATAATAAGTATGGAAAATATCGAGTTTCTGAGAGCAACACAGTTCAGCTGTAGCTAGAGAAATGAGAGAAGAGATTATCGTAGCGTAAACCAAATTAGTTGCTAGTAGAACACACATTTAGTATGCTAAACAACACTATAAATAAATGTTCTCTCTTTCCAAACAAAACAACAAAACAACAAATTGTAATTTTGGGATGTTTTTATCAATGTTCTTTTACTGCTTAAAAATGCAGAGCATTCCTTTGATGTAGTTTGTCGCATCTGGCTGTGGCTTACTAGACGACTTCCCCTACCACAAAGGGCGAAGTACAAACAACGGGAGGAGAGGGCGCTGAGTTGACTTGTTAAAAGGCCCAAAGGCTAAACGGAAGTTGAAGAAGGAGACGAAGTTTTTCCAAAAAATTTACCGATAATGCGTAAAATTCCATTAAATCGGGTGTAATTAAATGACATTTACTTTGGCCACATTAAAAAGAACATAAATCAGCGACTGCTGCAGAAGCGAAAGCGGCAAAAAGCATATTTGGCTCGCGGCCCTCGGACTTGACCTGGACCTAGACCCGGGAAAATTTCACAGATGAGCTGGAGAGGTGGGAGAGGGAGTTGGTGGGGGGTTAGGGGGGGAGTTGCCGCTAAAAGTTTCGCCCTCGTTTGCGTACACAAAAGCCAAAACAAATATAGGGTGAATTGCTTTTGCCGCATGCCGTCGCGAGGACTTAAATGGATACTGAGACGACAACGACGACGACGACGATGGAATCTGTAAAGAAACCTAATTTATTGAAAAATTGTTGCTGCGGGGTGAGTCAAGTTTCCTTGACTTGTTGTTGTGGCTGTTGTTGTTGTGCTGAAGGCATGCTGTGACCTTTTCTTTGTTTGTGTTCACAGTGTTATAAAGACAACATTCTACTACTTAATGTCCGTCGCACCATTCCCGTTGGCAGTTACCACACTCCCCTCCCACTCCCCCTTCCCCACCACTCCCATCCGCGCTTTTGTAGAATGTTAAAGAAAAAAAAAAAATACAAATGGTGCATCAAAGAACAAGTTTTGTCCATAGCTTCTACCTTCCTCCGCTCCAATGTTTATGACGTCCAGCACTGGGGACCGTCTAAAAGCCACAAAATCTTGCATTAACAAAATATTTGAATAAAGTAAAAAAAAAGAAGAAAAAAACTGGAACAGGATAACCAAATATTACTTTTAAACATTACTCTCTTTGATTAGAAATTACGGCGAGTCACTTGCATAAATAGGCAAATTTATGTATCTCTGCATGTCCTAAGGTGACTTCAGGGTAAGTGAATCGGAGACAGCTAACGATAACTTATCAACATAGACTTATTTATATTGTCAGCTCAACTCGATGTTATCTTTAAATTTAAGCCAAATCAACATGTGAATAAATGTAGATTGCAAAGATCTTGAATCTTTCATGCGATAACTTATCGATTTATGATATAAATGTTACTTTTGCTCAACTTCAGTTCGATTTTAAGCTTAATGCACACAAAAAATATATTAAAATTTGCTCTAATCAAGAATATACTTAATTCTTTAATTCGATAACTTATCGATTTATTACATATATGTTACTTTTGCTCAATTTCAGTTCGATTTTAAGTACCTCAAAAATATATTCAAATTTTGCTCCAATCAACATGTGAGTAGATATAGAAAAGAAAGAGCTTGATTCTTTCATATCCTTATATCGATAACTTATCGATTCATATTTATTGACACTGTCAGCTGAATTTAAATACGATTTAAGCATGTAGATTACTCAATTAAAAATGGAGGAGTGTGCATACTTATTTCGATAATTTATCGATATATGCATTGATTTTATCCTGAAAATCCCTCCATCATATACTTATATTTATATAATAAAATCTGTAAGTAAATGTGATTTGTAAAGATAATGAAATGTTAAATCGATATATTATCGATGTGTTCTTATTGACATGGCCGACACCCTGTCAGTGATATTAACGTAATGAGAGTGTAATTGAACATAGACAGAAGAAGGCAAACAAGTCGACTGCGACTGAAGAGAGATGCAATTATTTGGTTTCATTAGTTATCGATAAATAGTTATCAGTTTGATTTATTGCTGACATCGATTTCCATCACTTTTGAAATAAACTAATCGAAAATAAAAGTGAAAAAGTTAAGAACGAGCTAAATGACTCGTAAGTAAGGCTTGAAAGAGCTCCCACTTGTATGAGTGCAGGGTATCTGCTAGTCGTTGTTGACAGCGCCAACTGTTTGCATAATACAAATTGATAAATTGTGAAAACATTATTCAAAGTGACAGTGAAAATACTTGGGGTAGATCCGCCTAAAATTTATAAATGCCTTCGCACACATATGTTGACTCGAATGTGGCAGCAACGGGTATCAATTGAAGGGGGCCGGGAAGGGGAAGGGGATGGGGATGGGGATGGGTAAGGGGAAGGAATCAATATGCTATAGAGTTTGCTACTTGTATGGCAGACGCCAGTTAATCGTACTCAATTGCCTCAAAGTAACTTATACACGCTTTTCACGCACAAAACACGCCGAAAGCGAACCCACAACAATATTTGTCTTTTGACCCTATTATTTACTAAATTACCTTTTTCCTTTTGGCAAAAGAGCTTACCGAAAAGTCTCCGCCGCCCCCGTTGCCGTGCTTAACGGGGCTATACAGCAAACACCAGCTACCCCGCTAACGCTGACTCCCCTTTGCTCTTTCCGGGCCACAATGCCTCCATATGCGTGTATTGGCATTCCTTGAGCTTAAGCATACGAGCCAAAGAGAGAGAGAGAGGGGGGATGGAGGGGGAGGTAGAGGTAGTTGAGGCTGAGGACTATCCACACTCGCCAAGGTACTCTCGTCAGCATCTGCAGGTGAATTTATTTCTTTTGCTCGGGTTAATCCACTACAAAAACAAGTGAACTGAATAGCACAGCCCAAAAGCCTCGACGACAAGGACGTGAACTCAAGGACTCGAGTCCTCGATTCTTCCCTTGCCAGAATACGGCAGTATGAGTATTTAGTATTAGCTGTGCAAAAGTGAGCAGCCCCGAGGAGTTAAACGTGTGTGTACAAAGTGATTATCATTTCTTTAAGTGATTTCAACATTACCTTAAGGTATTTCGCCTTAATTGAAAACGTTTCCTTAAATGCCTTTTCCTCTATGGTGGTTGTCTTTTGTGGTTGAATGCGCCAACACAAAACTTTGGCTACACACACACACACTTACACACACACACACACACACACTCACACACACACACACTGCGAGTATTCACTGTGATTAACTCTATAGAACATTTATTGTGCAAATAAACTTGCATCCCTTCTCTCTCTCACTCTCTCTCTCCCTCGCGATTCTCATATCTCTGTCTCTCTGTGAGTTTCTCGTTTAGTTTTAGTCTGTGTCTCTGCGCTCACAAGGACAACTTACTCGTGCTCGTAGTTCCTTATTGTATTTGGCTCTTTGAGTGCATTTATAGATCTCCAGTTTGGTTTAATTTCATTTTCATTTTATTGTTTTTTATCATAATAATATCATTTAATAATAATTATATGTACAACATATTTTCAGTTTATTTTGTTTTGTTTTTATCTCTGTCCAACTTGTCATTTGTAATTGCAACTTATTGATTTAATTCATATGTTTAATTGTTTAAAATATCTTGAGTTTATTAAAGGTTTGGTAGTTTTTATACCCTGCACAGTGATATATTAACTTTTTGTGCGAATAGCATAGAGCAGAATAAGGGCCGCATGACAGACCCTACAATATATATATATTCTTGATCAGTATCATTAACCAAGTCGATTGAGGCTTACTCGTTCAACTCTCTGACTGGCCATCTGTAAGAATTTCAATACCTTTCCCCTCCTAATAACAAAAATATTTTAACGGAGACACTTCTAATTCGGCAGATACTTCAAGCATTGCATTGTAAAACAATCCTGAAAGTTTCATAAGTATCGCTTCACAATTAAGGAAGTTATTCAAAGGAGAAATTTTTTCGTTGAATCGTTTGGGCTCTGCTCTCTGTGTGCGAGCGAGAGAGCGAACGTTAGTGATACAAGCATGCAGGTGCAGTCAGCATTATTTTGATTATATTATTTTATATATATAACGAATGAGAAGAGCGCGCACGACAATATAATACCCTGTGTCGGTCTCTTTAATGTCAATGGAACTTCACATATATTGTTTTTATAAGAGATTTTTCATAATTATTATTTTTTATATTTGTATTGTGCTTAAATATTTACTAAATTAATTGGATTAGCTGTTTCTCTTCTATTTTTAGAGTCTTTAAACTCTTTGAGAGTGAGTTCTTTGAGTTTAGTTAAGGTTAAATATACTCTATATTTCAGTTTCTCCTCTTGTTAACTTTTCAGTGATAGTTTTCATTTGCTATAGCTTGTAGATTTCTTTTATAATTATTGAATTTATTTATTTGTTTATCAATTTAGACATTTTTTAATTTCTTGAGTTCATTGAACTTTCAATAGTTGTAGACTTCAGATTGGTAAAAGAAACGTTGAAGATGAAGGGAGTAATTTATTTATAAAGCAATTTCGCTATAAATGTTGTACTTATCTTCAGTTGCTTTAAAACTTTAGCACATTCTTTGATTAATCTCTCGTATATGTTTATTATTTCGACTCATTTGGATGGAGAATTTTTGTGAATTTGTTTCTCATTTCGGGTCTCATTTAATTTCATCTGTAGTTGGGCTACATAATTATGCAGAATATTTATGAACATGTTGACCCTTTAGCGAGTGGGCCATAATTCCCTGACAACGGTTTCTGCATGCACATAAAACTTGATGGGCTCCATTCGGAGGCGGGGCGGGGCTGTGTTGTGAGTTGTGGGTTGTGGGTTTTGCTGTTGGGTCTATGCGCTTTAAACATTAATAGGTGCATAATTTAAAAAAAAAAGAAAAAGAAAAAAAAACAAATAAAGAAGCTGGCACAAATGAGAACGCTATGGGCTAACAACGGGTTAATTAATAATGCTCCGGCCTGAAAGCATAACCTGTACTTATTTGGGAATCCATTCAACAAATGGCAACTCTTTAAAAGGGTCTTTGTCTTAAAGTCCCAGAGCTGCCACCCTTTTTTATTTTTATTATTTTTATTTTTTATTTTGCGTCTTGTTTTTGCAGCCAGAAACTTTTTTATTTTAATTATTATTACGGATAGTCCGAGTTGCAGCTACAGCATCAGCCTTGGCTTCAGCTTTGGATGAATCCAAAATCTAACCGGGCAAACTTTCAAGTCCCGGCAATTACTATCTGCCTTCCTAATGAAGCCACCCAGAAGCAGGAGCAGGAACAGTAGCTGTAGCTGTGGCAGTAGCAGTCACTGTACCAGGTCCAGATCCACAACCACCAACAAATACTCAACCCATCACGTGTCTCCCGAATGTCGTCGTTGCTGTTGGCGGGACTACCTCGAATGGGGGGAGGGGAATGGGAGGACTGCAGGCTCAGTCTGTCGTCAGGAGTTTGTCGTTTTTAATCTCCAGCAAGGGTAGCACTCAGACAGAGGCAGGGGCCGGGACAGGGGCAGGGCAGTAGCGGGTGTCGGTCGGTGTCTGGGGGGTGCCAAAATGATTGCGAAATTGAATTTTCAATTTTATTTTTCAAATGAAAAATTCAAAAGCAGCCACTGCGCTCGCCCCGCGCTCGCTGTAACCAACCAAAATATTTATTGCATATAAACTTTTATTACGATTTGTGTTTATTTGTTCAACCTCTTTTCAATTAGAAGTCAACTCGGAAGAGCCTCATAAAACAAAAGGCCAAAAAAGAAACCGACAAGTGAAAAAAAACAAAAACAAAAGCAAAGGCAAAAACAAAAAACACAAATATGAAAATAAAAAAAATAATAATAATAATAATAAAAGTGTAACAAGTGAAAGCAGAACATTAACTAATGCACAATCATTGAAGCTTTGCAGCACTTTTCGCACTTTTCCTTGCGAATAAACGCAGCTTCTGATTGCCATGAAAATTGAGCAGGGAAAATTTTACCGAAGAAAAATACATATATTGAAGACTTCCAGGTGGTTGAGAAAATGTTTCAAGCAAATTGATTTGTTTCATAAATTGATGGAATTACATTGAATTTTAATACATAAATCTACTTTACAAGTATACTTTAATATTTTATTTATTTTATTTATTTATATTTTAAGATATTTACATTTTAATACATTTATTAAAATATATTATATTTACTTTAAAGTGGTTAAGAAAGTGTTTCAAGCAAATTGATTTGTTTCATAAATTGATGGAATTACACTGAATTTTAATATATAAATATAATTTACTTGTATAGTTTAATAGTTTATTTATTTTTATTTTAAGATATTTACATTTTAATACATTTATTAAAATATATTATATTTACTTTAAAGTGGTCGAGAAAGTGTTTCAAGCAAATTGATTTGTTTCACAAATTGATGGAATTACACTGAATTTTAATACATAAATATACTTTACATGTATACTTTAATATTTTATTTATTTATATTTTAAGATATTTACATTTTAATACATTTATTAAAATGTATTATCTCTACTTTCAGGAGGTTGAGAAAGTGTTTCAAGAAAATTGATTTGTTTCATAAATTGATAGAGTCACATTGAATTTTAATATATAAATATAATTTACTTGTATAGTTTAATAGTTTATTTATTTTTATTTTAAGATATTTACATTTTAATACATTTATTAAAATATATTATATTTACTTTAAAGTGGTCGAGAAAGTGTTTCAAGCAAATTGATTTGTTTAATATTTTATTTATCTTATTTATTTATATTTTAAGAGTTACATTGAAATTGATAGCGTTACATTGAATTTTAATACATAAATCTACTTCACATGTATACTTCAATAGTTTATTTATTTATATTTTAATATATTTACATTTTAATTTATTTATTAAAGAATATTAAATTTACTTTAAAGTGGTTAAGAAAGTGTCTCAAGAGTAGAGATGGAATGAATACAAGGTCAAAATGAAACTGAATTCTTAGACTCTGTACTTAAAAAGTGCATAGTCTACTAAGTTTGACGAAAGCGAAATGTGCGTAACAGGTAGAAGGAGGCGTGACAGACTCTATAAAGTATATATATTCTTGATCAGCATCAACAGCGGAGACGATATAGCCCTGACCGTCTGTCAGTCTGTCGGCCTGTCCAACTGTCCGTCTGTATGAACACCTAGATCTCAGAGACTATAAGAGCTAGAGTTACCAATGTTGGTGATCAAGTTTCTTTTAGACTCACTCCGACTCACCGACTGATTATATAATATAATATGAAATATTATATTATTTGAATTATTATTATTATTTTACTTATTCTTAGATTTTGTATTTGTATTTATTAAAGTATATTATATTTTAAAATTTAATTTCACTGTTTCTTTTTAGTAGCAACGTTACAAACACGATTGCCATTTGAAATCTAAATTTTGTGCTTAAATATATAAAATATAAAAATATAAAAAATATACAATTCTTTGCAGATTTTCTTACATTTTTCGATAACTATGACTATAGCTTTGTTAAAACTTTGTTCATTGTTAATGCATGTATAATTAATTATTAGCATTAGCTTATCTTACAAATGGTCTAGCATTTTTTTCAACATGCTCTTAAATTTTATTTCCAGATATTTTTTAATTTTCATATTTTAAAATTTTTTAAAAATTTGAAACACGAATTGTTAAAAGGATTCTAGTGTTATTTCTTAATTGTTTGAGCATTAGAGAATTCCTTTGTTTACTGTCCATATACTACCCAAGCAACTGATTCTTCTTCCCCAAGATACTCTCATTTGATCCCAGTTCATCTACATCTTCGGTTAATCATTCCAACGTGACACACCCCATCCATCCAAAAAGACGTTGTCAGTACAAGGGCACGCTAATTTGTTCTGCCCTGAAAGTGGATGACCTGTAGCCCTGGCGAGTGTCCCACATTCGAGGCCCTTCCTTTCACCTTCCACCTTCCACTCCGCAATGCCCTCGCATCAGGTTAAACAACACGCAACAGCAACAACACCTAAATGATTGATGATTGTCATACACAGAGCGACGTAGAGGGGGACGAAATGCCACTGAAAGGAAGTGAGGGATGGATGGGGAGGCAGAGTTTTCAATTATGATTTTCACATGGCAGTTGATTGCGTGATTTGGCTTTGTTTCATCTTTGTTTGCACTGCATATTACGTCGGGGACAGTCTGTCATTTAAATCCTGAGAGTTTCCACAAGTCCAGAGAGAAACTAATGGCTAAGTGACAGTAAACACAGTATGTGTGTATGTGTGTGTATATATGTGTGTGTGTGTGTGTGTATATATATGTGTGTGTGTTTTTTTTTTTTTTTTTGTTTGGGGAGCAGACATGAAGATGATTCGTTAAAATCTGAAACATTACCAATATCCGAGCCTCATTGCACAAGTCACTCTCATTAATTAAACCAGACGCCAGTTCGTAATTGCAGATTCAAATTTTTCCGACATTTTGTCAACTCATCACAGCTTGGACCCAACCATAATAATTGAACAACTTTCCTGCGGTCCTCCATCGCTCGTTAGAATTTAAGGAATATTGCCAGAAGAAATTTAAACAAGTTGCCTAGTAATTATCGAGATTATAAGGCACAAAATAGAAGATGTACAATTTACCTAGCCTAACTGAAACTCATGGGAAAACTGATTTAGTTTAATCAGAACAAATTTCATAATAATAATTTACTTCCGTCGACTAAAGTTTCATCCTCAGATAATTCAATATTCTATAACTTATTGGCAACTTCATCTTGACAAGTTGGCAGCGCCTACCCTATAAGTTGGCAACACCTACACTGCTAGTTGGAAATAAGTTACTAGCACCATATTAATAGATTGCCAATAAGTTTCTTAATATTATCTTAAGATACTGACAACGCCTTCTCAACAAGTTGGCAGCAACATTTCATTAAGTTGACCTCACCATTTCAATAAGCAAACATCACTTATTCCAGCAAGTAGACAACATATTTTTATTAGGTGATTTGCAGCTACATATTGACAAGTTGGCAGCATCCACTCTGTAAGTGGACAGCGCCTCTCAGTGGGATGCCAGCACCGTTTCAATAAGTTTAACACACTGTTTCAATAAGCAAACATCACTTATTCCAGCAAGTAGACGACATATTTTTATTAAGTAATTTGCAACTACATCTTGACAAGTTGGCAGTACCCACTCTGTAAGTGGACAGCGCCTCTCAATGGGATGCCAGCACCGTTTCAATAAGTTCATACTCCCTTCTTAATAAGTTATCGATAGTTTCAACAGAATAAGTTGGCAGCACCTAATTTCAAAGTTGGCAGCTCCTGTTCAACAAGTGGACAGTACTTGCTTAATAAAAAATCACCATCCGCGCTTTAAATTAAGAGCGTTAATCTAATATGTTGGCTACAACTTCTCAGAAAGTTGATAACAAATGTTCAACAAGTTGGCAGCACCGTTTCATTGAATAGACTGCCCGTTTCAAAAAGTAAGCAGCAATTTTTCCAGCAAGTTGACAAGCTCTAATCATTTGGTCTTGGCAAGTTGTCAGCACCTTCTCTGTAAGTGGACAGCGCCTCTCAATGGGATGCCAGCACCTTTTCAATAAGCTCATCCTTTCTTCTCAATAAGTTGGCAGCACCTAATTTCAAAGTTGGCAGCTCCTAATCAATAAGTGGCCAGCACAATGAGTCAGCATCCCCGCTTCAAATTGATAGCATTCAACAAGGACAACTTTTCAACAGGCTGGCAGCACCGCGTTTGTTTCTTGCTTTCCTAATTGTATGACAAGCTGGTGGACAAGTTAACATGCAGATAAACCAACTGTTAAGTTGTAGTTAACATGAGAATAAGCAAACAGCAATAAGGTAAAGTGACTGTCAAGCTTAACATGTAGATGAAAAACGGGAAATTTGTTGTTAAAATTATTGAAAGTTGATGAAAATAGAGTAGAATTTTGAAATGGAATTACGAGAGCTATGAGAGCTGAAGCTTTAAGCGATTTATGCGAAATTCATTTGGCGGCAATGTCGGACGCATTCACCGGATATTAAATGAAATGAGAATGAATTTGAGAAAGAATGGGGGGAAAAAAAGAAAATCAGGAACTGTCTAAAACAATCAAACGTACTTGCTACTTGCTTCCGCTTAATTAATTTTAAACCCTAAATTCAGGCTGTGCCAACAAGAGAGTTTTCCGCTGCGAGCCGAAAATGCCCCCGGGTCACATGCGAGTCATGCGAGTGCACAGTGGCCGGGGCAGGGGCAGGAGAAAGCTGTGGATGTGGCACTGGCAGTGGCAGTGGCAGAAAGGAGTCGCATAATGGGAGCCCAATGGAAATGTTGCTCATGTATGAATGCAAACGGTTTTTGTCACTGAGCAGCACCCTGCATTTGCTATGAGTTCGTTATACATATTGGTAACAGCCTTTTTTGGGCCCTGTTCTGTTTGCTGTTTGGTTTTCCCCACTTCCCCTTGCTCATTATGAACAAATTAAAATCTAATTGTAAAGACGACAACGAGCAGCGGGGGGGAGGCTGAAGCGGCGCTGCCACAAATCAAGCAACAAAGAGCAAACGCAGTTCGAGGCACATGCCAGCCGCCCAACGTCAACCGTCAAGCGCTGCCCCTCTCCCTGTCCCTGCCCCTCTCCCTGTCCCTGCCCCATACGTGGGCAACCAGTTGCGGGTACTCAGTGAGCGCTGCCCCATCGAGAGTTGCAAATGCCTATGCGGACAACATTCCTTTATGCAAATTAATTTCAATTGATTGCGTTTGAAACACTTTTTATTTTGACATTCCACTGACGCAAACGCATTATCCATTATCCTTAGATAAACAACAACAACAACAACAACTACAACAACCAGGACAACAACAACTCGAACAAGAACAACTTGAACAACACATTGCTTTGATGTTATTCATGCGAACATTGTATGGCATAATATTGTTATTTTATTGTACAATGGATTGCACTTCGGGCTACTTCCAACTTCCTTTCAGCTCTTCAGCTCGCCAAGTCCTTCTCAACTTTTTCCACATTGGTCAGTCTTATGCTTTGGCCTTCAACTTGAGCAACTCGTAGAGTGTCTCTATTTTGCTTGCCAACACTCTTTCGCACAATTCTACAACACTGGTACAATTTTCTGTAGTCTTCTGTCTGTTTGTAATTGCTTCTTAACTTATATTTATATGCATATCTAATATTTCACAGCCAGCACATGTGTGTGAGGGAGACAGCGAATGACTACGATAGATGCATATGTAAATGAAGTGTCATAGCACGCAGCTTTTGATCGATTCATATGCTATATGAGTGTTACAAAAAAGTATTCTCTGAACACCTGTTAGGTAATTACTTTTATTATAATAAGAAATACCTAATTTAAGAGACAGCACAGGGTATTAGACTGCCGCGCGGACTCGGCTGATCAGCTTTTTAATACTTTTTATTTTAATTTCATATTTAAATATTTAGTTTAATATTTTATTTCTAATATCTTATTGCATATCTTAGATTCGATATATTATATCTTATATCTGCTATTTTATTTTGCATATTTCTTTTCTTATATTAATTTCCTATTTTTGTATATTTTATTTATTTAGCTAAATAATATATTGCGTATTTTATTGCATCTATTTTATATCTTCTAACATATTTCTTAATATTTTATTATTATTAATATTTATTTAAAGCTCATACTCTTATAGCTTATATGCAAGTTTATATAATTTAACAAAGTTCTTATTTTATTTATTTTTATTAGTTGATTTGCATTTTAAATATAAAAAGAAAAATTAATCTTAAAATTTAATTTCCCTCAGGTTGAAACACAGAAACATCTGCACTCATCTGGTCACACTAATTTGTTAGCGCATACACAAACCCAATGATCAGCTATTCGCAGGCGCCATCTATTGGCGTAACACGCAAACTGTCCACATTTAACTGATCTCTAATAAGAAGAGCAGCAGAAGCAACTGGCAGTGGAATCTCCAATTGGAGTATATGATTCGCTTAACTTAGAGGAAATACATTAGCTAATAATAGAAAAGAGTTTTAGAGTCTTATATGCAAGTATGGTCACCCTAAAGTGTGCACTCTCTCTCTCTCTCTCTCTCTCTCTCTCTCTCTCAGTCCTTCCCTCTCTCTTGTTAAAGTGTATTTCGCATCGATTTCAACTCTTTACAAATTGCGTTCTTTATACAGATTTAAATAAAGCGCAATTGAAATGCAGGGGGTGTGGCTCATACCCACCCCTTCGCTTGCCAGGCTAATGAAAAATTTCATTAATAAGACCATCGGAAATGACGGGTTGATAATTTTGAATAAACCATTTGCCAGTACCCCTTACACCCCATACAAAGAAACGCATCTAAAGGGATGCAAATTCCCTGTGCTTCCCCAACTTCCCACCGGTTCCTCTCCTTTTGAAAGCTACAATAATAATTGTTCTCTAATCCAATGATGTATGTATGACATGCCACTAGATTAATCAGTTGGAATACTGCCCATGTGAGTGGAGTTACAGATGAGCAATATGTCAAGTTAATTAAGTTATAGAAGTGGTTAGTATAAATACTTAATAATAATTTATGTTTTACTACAAATAAATTAAGCAATTTTTTATATTTTTTTAAAATAATAATAATTAATTTCATGTTTTTTTATGTGTCTAAATATATGTTATTTAAATTAAGCTTAAACCTTCGTAAACTATATTAATTAATTTAATTTAATTTAAATTTTATTGTAATTTATTTATGTAAATGTCTCAATATATTTTATTTACATTAATTTAATGCTTACATTTGCCTAAATATATATAATTTGAATTAAAATTAAATTAAGCTTTATTAAGTAATTAACTTTTATTTTTGTCTCAATTTGTCAAATTAAGCCCATTTATTTAATTCAATTTTATTTTAATGTATTTAATGCTGTCATATGTCTAAATAGAACTAATTTAAATTCAAATGAATTCGATGTAAACTATATTAATTATTTTAATTAAATTTTAGCTTCAATTTTATGTATTTACTATTGAATTTATATATACAATTTAAATTAAGCTCAATCCTTTGTTTATTAATTATTAAGTACTTTCATTTAATTAACTTTAATTTTATATATATTTTATAAATTAATTACTTTAATGTAATTTGAAATTTAATGTTGTATATAATTTATTAATTAATTACTTAAATTTAATTTTAACATTATTTTTATTTTTATAATTATAATTATAATTATTACATATAATGAATATGATTTTTTAAAACAATTAAAAAAGTAAAAGCTGACTTTACTAATTATAATGTTTTAAATAAGAATAATTAGGCAGTTGAAAGCCTCTAAGTTTGTAAGCGCGTGGAAGCGATCAGGAGAGGTGCAGGGGGAGAGTAAGAGGCACGGAGATTGGTAGAGCAAATCCTAAAATGTTAAATTTATTATAATTTGAATAATATTGTCGTAAAACTTTAATCAAATGTATAACAAATTATGACTTTTAAAATAATTTCAAATATTTATATTTTTAATATTTATATATACTCATAATTCAAATATAAATATATATTTTAAATATAAAAAAGAAAAATCAAAACATAATTTTGACATTTATATTTAATAATACAAATTAATATAATTAAATACATTTTGAAATTCCGCAGACTTTAATTTTAATTTAAATTTAAGTTATTTTATGAACTCAATTCGAAAATGATATAATTTCTTTAGATATTATTGTAGCATCACTAACTTGTACTACTATATCGCTTAACAGTTAAAAGTTAACTAAATTCTATAACAAATATAAATCTAAAGAATTATTTTATTATTTAGACTAGAATTTGTTTAAATTGTAAGGAAAAGAAAAACGAAGACAGAAGGAATGAAAGAGCATAGAAGTTTCTTAGGTTCCTGCTATAGTCTCTGTTTATCCTAGAATTTTGCTGTCTTATTCTATTAAAAAGTTAACTAAGGTATTTAGAAATGTTAAATCTAAGCAACTTTAGACAATTGTTTAATTAGTTGTAATATTAATAATTTGAGATGCGTTCAAAGATCAAAGCTTCAGCTGCAAAGTTGTCAAGTTATGTTCTGAGGAAGGATACCTAAGACAGAGTAAGAGAGAGAGAGAGTGAAAGATAGAGAGAGAGGGAGAGAGAGGGAGGAAGAGAGGCGCTTTTGATCGATCAAAAGTGCTGGGTCATATTTAGTAGATTACTGGAGTTTTCTTGAGTTTTTGTGGCATTTCATTATGTTGATTGACGATGTACAATTTGGAAATGAAATTATGATTTATACGGTTTTCCTTCAAGTGCGAGACAATGCCACACTAACTGTTGCACTACATAAATGAATGTGTGTGTGTGTGTGTGTGTGTGTGTGTGTGTGTGTGTGTGTATGTGTGTGTGTAGTGTGTAGTATAGTATTGACTGCCATTGATTAATCATTCGTGGCGCCGAAACATCGACGCATTTAATGCTGGAAAGTGCAACTAGACACGCGTACTTGGAATAAATTCGGAAACACAAAGGGAAATGCCGCCGCAATGGAAAACGCCCCAAAAGGTATGTAAGTAAGAGTCGGGCAAGAAGAAGAAGAAGAAGTGCAGGAGAGAACACGAGCAGGCTGAGGATGAGAATAAATATAATTAACTGCTTATCGACGGGGTGCGAACAATCCAGCCGATTCATCTTGAGTCCAAAACAAAACAAAAATCATGCCCGATCACCCAATGTGGGCTCATGCATTGCACTTGGATTGGGACTGGGATTGAGCATGGGATTGGGATTGCAATTGGGATTTCGTATTTCGGGGATTTTTGAATTTGAACAGGTAAGTTCTATGTGGTAGTTGTAGTTGTAGTAGCATAGTAGGGCTTGATGTAATGCTGCTATGAATTTGATTGATGATTAACGTATGTTCCGCTGGCATCTGACTAACGCGCTCACCTGACCGACTGACTGATGGACTGACAAACTGACAGACAGATGGACAGACGGACAGGCAGACAGATAGATGGACAAACTGGACAAACAATTTGTTGCAACGACAGTTGCTTGATTTGCCGCTGTCTATCTATCTCTCAATGTGTGTGTGTGTGTGTATGTGTGTGTGTGTGTGTGTGTGTGCGTGTGTGTGTGTGTGTGTGTGCGTGTGTGTGTGTGCCCTATGACCTATGCTCATTGTCACAAACAGTTTAAAACTGACAAACTGCGTGTGCGAAAATGATGAGGCTGCGCTTACCAGTTACCAGTTGCCAGTTACCAGTTGCCAGTTGCCAGTTACCAGTTGCCAGTTGCCAGTTGCCAGTTACCAGTTGCCAGTTGCCAGTTGGCGATTGTCAGGCAGATATAATCGGTAATTGGCTTTGCGTCTACTACTTGACACGGCAGCCAGCAAATTGAAGCTGACAGCAGCGCATGAACAGCAGGCAGCATTAGCTACACTGAGCGAAAGAAAATAGCTGAGGAAATTTACTTGAAGAGAAAATAGAAAATCAAATAAAATACAAATTAGAAAACGGAAAGAAATAGGACAGCAGGGAAAACAAGGTAATTCCACGAGGCTTTATATGGTATAATAATATAAAATATATATATATATTAAACAAAACGAAAATTAAACAAATTATAAAGAAAATCTTTTTTCATTTAAAAAAAATTTAATAAAATATAAATAAACAAATATATTTATTTATATTTTATAGCAAATATATATATATAATATAATAATTATAAGAATATAAGCAGAATGCTATATAAAGGGATATGCTACACTGAGCGAAAAAGCCTTAGAAAACAAGAATAAATGATCAATTTCTAGGCAATCTTTTGTCTTATGAAATAATTAAATAAAATATAAATCTTCAAATATATTTTTTGAATTGGAATAGAAGCGCGTAGAAGTTAACATCAATACGTTAAAATGGGGAATGCTACACTGCGCAAAAAAATATAATAGAAAAATAAAAAGGGATAGAGAAATTGTGATTTAAAAAGTTAGAATATAAAATTTTATAAAACAAAATAAAATATTAATTTACAAATTTATTTTATTTAAATAGAATGGAAGGAAGAATAAGATTACGTCTATTTCATAAATGTAGCAAGTGCTGCACTGAGCTAAATATAATAAATTAAACGAAGTCGTATTCTTCAAATAAAATAGCACTAAAATAAACAACATTTTTTCACATTAATATAATATTATTTAAATAATTTATTACTATTAAAATAATAAATTCATAAGGAGAAAATATGCAAAATGTAGCAACGGATATTATCGAGTTTTAAACTATTAATCGGGTATTGTTTATGTTATTTGATATTTATTAAATTTATTTAGGTTCTCAGTTGACACGGGGGAGTGCACTTATAAGAGATACCCTGTAATTATTTTATAATTATTATATATTTATATTACTCTAATGTATATAATAATACTAGAAATCTAACTTGCAGTATTTCCGATGCCTTTGATCAGCCTAATGTTTTGTAAATTGCTCTAGAAGTGACTGCAAGAATTTGAGATACCCTGCAACTAGTTCTACTTGATTGTTCTACTTATTTTAAATACTTAATTATGTATTATTTACTCCATTGAGTAGTTGAATTATTCAATTTCAATATAGCATATAATAAAGCATATAAGTTGAAGGACGGACAGACAGACAGGCAAACAACAGACGGGCATGGCTATATCGTCTCCGCTGTTGATGCTGATCAAGAATATATAGACTTTATAGGGTATGCCATGCCTCCTTCAGCCTGTTACGCACAATTCGCTTTCGACAAACTTAGTAGACTACGCAATTTTTGAGTACAGAGTCTAAAAGCAAAATATATACTATGTATACAGATATTATAATAGTTGAGCTACAACAATAAAGCAAATCTACTTAGTTAAACAAAATAACTAAAGTAGTTACAACTCTTTTTATTACAGAGTCAACAAAATTTAAGACAACAAAAATAAAAAAGAAATCAAATTTTCTTATGATGAAAACTGAAAAAATAAGCAAGAGAATATATGCATATTATTGCATTTCAGTTGTTCATCAAATTTAAATTAAATATGCTATATGCGACCCTAGTTTTTTCTCAGTGTATTCGCTTTTCCAGAAGAGGATGCTGCTGTTCCTGGGCGTTTGGACAGCAACGCGGCATACGGTATCGATCATGGACTTGAGATCACAGCCAGTGTCAAAGACAGGGAGAGAGTGATAGAGAGAGAGAGAGAGAGAGAGAGAGAGAGAGAGAGAGAGATAGGGAGAGAGCGAGTAATTACACACACTTGATGTGAATAGGATAATTAGTTGTGTTGTGCCCTTTGTGCCTTTTGTAAGCCGCGCAGCTACTGTAGTCCCTTTGATGCAGGCAAAGAAAAGGGTCCAGCACGCTGTTGCTCTCTCTCGCTGTCGCTCTCTCTCGCTCTCGCTCTCACTCTCACCCTCCTCCCGCTCGTTCTCCCTCGCTCTCCCTAAGGTAATGACTGCTCATTTTGGTCCATTGCCATTTCGCTTCTTTTTGCCGTATTTAACGCTTGCTGCTTTTGCCTATTGTTTTGCCTGCTGCGCACAACGCACAACGCTCACCACTCACCTCGTCCCGCACATCACTCACCATACACCATACACCATACACCGCTTACCGTTTGTCGCTTTTGTTGTGCGGTATGGCCAACTCAACGGGTCGATAAAGGCTACAAAAGATTGAGGCGCATGGCGCTACGCAGGCAAACAAGGCACACAACGGCAAACTCGGCAGGATCAATGCAGATCCTTTTGGCCAGATCAACCTTGTACAATCTTTTGTTCAACCTGCCTTGACCTATTATTATAATTATTCATTCGCAACACTGTGCCATTGTGTCCACATTGTGCTCGACTGTTGTGTTTACCTTGATCTTAAGCAGCCGTATCCAAAAATCCGGCGTTAGCCTTTTTGGCCCAGTTCCATGTCCATTCGCATTCGCATTTCACATTTCCCATTTCCCATTTCGCATTTCACCTTTCGCTCTTTTCTTTGCGAATGCTCAACTTCTTTGGCCTAATCCGACGTTGATGGGATTTGCATTGTGAATTCCCATATTGTTTCGTTTGTTCTCCTCTTGCTCTATTTATGCTATTTTGCATTTACCAAAATTATAATTGTCTTAGTTTAACATTTATGCCGTTTTCAATAGAATGCTTAATACTTGCAAAATCTACGGTATTAACAACAAAAGGAAAACAACAAAAAATATTCTTATATCAATATTTTATATATAGAACTTATAGATATGATAACTCAGCATACCTTGACCTTATATGTTTATGTCTTTCATGAGAGCTTTCTGACTCCAATATAGCCCGGACTAGACCCAATTTCGGGAAGGTTCTACATAAGAAAATAGAAGAACTACTAGAAAGAATCGAAATATATAATATTATAATATATACTTATATTTTACAACTATTTATAATAAAACAGATAACTTTTCCCCATTTAGTTATTACTTGTATTCATAGTAATAGAAAATACTTCTGCTCAAATAGCCAATACCCTGTAAATAGTTTTATTCATAATATATAAACGGTTGTCTTCTACAAGGAGTCTCATCTGTTATCTAACAATACAAGTCTTTCAATTCTATTACTTTTCTTTACAGGCAGTGCATTCACGAAAGATACCCTGTACTTATTTACACGAATTCATTTCACTTCTATGTCTATTATCTCTTTAAAAATATACTTCGTAAAATCATAGATGTCTCTGATCTGCCTGTTGCTTAGTAGTTTCCTCAAACAACAACTGCTCGAATATGAAATACCCTGTAACTAGCTCTACTTAATTGTCGAGCTTTTGTATCTATAAAACTAAAACTTAACTTACTTTAAGTGTGTCCGTTGACAATAAATACTGTTAAGTATATTAGATGTGTGGAGTGCACTTACAAAAGATACCCTGTAATTTTTTATAGTACTTTTGGTATTTATAATATAATTATAAAACTAACTTTAAATATTTTAAACGCCACTGAACTGCCTCAGATTCTTTAAAGTGCTTTAGAAGCGAGTGCTCGAATATGAGTTACCCTATATCTTGTTTATATAACTTTTCTGCACATAAGCTGATGATTATCTACCTTATAGTTCCACAGATGACTTTTTAATTCAATTAAATATCTATATATACTGTTCTAGTGACAAATGATCGAATAGAAGATACCCTGTATTTAGATAAAGTCACTTCTATAACAGCGCTGCATACTATTGTAGCAGCTTACACTTTTAGAGAGTCGCAGCCTGTTAAGTGCATTATATGAGAAAGGTTTCATAAAGACTACTCGAATAGTGAGTGCCCTGTACTTATAGCTACTAATTTATATAACTTTTCTATCAATTCTATCTTTCAATTGCTTTACCAGCTCACAAATGTTTTCTTTTGAGGCCGTTACATAATTTCCCACTCACTTAGAATACCCATTTGAGACCCCATTCATTAGGTACAGGGCACAAACAACATTAGAAATTTCCTAAAATTACAAGTATGAATTCTAAAGAAGTTTCTAACTCTGTACTTGTACTCTGCATAGAATTGATATGATTACTCTGATTTAGGTTTGAGTTTCTTTTGCGGCGCTTGTAAATGATGACGCAACTCGATGGCGTTATAATTAAGGTAGACATCAATGAGTGGCACTGCGAGCTGAGTGCCACCTGGCAGGCATTAGGCCAATGGAGCAGAAAGCAACAGACCCCAAAAAGAGCGAAGAAAACAAAAACACAAAGCGGGCACAACACACATAACTTTAGTTCTTCAATTAATCAAGTCGAAAACCAACGACAAAACCCGCGACAAAAGAGATGAAAGCCCCCAAAAGAAATGATCATCAGCAGCAGTAGGCGCTATGAAGATGCGATATGAGCAGAATGACATCTAATTATATACCCTGACAAGCTTGGGGTATGTGTGTTGCTTGGCTAGAGAATGTTTAAGTTAAGAGAACCTATTGCTTAACCAACTTTATTTCAACTATCTTTAATCTTCAAATAAACTAGAATTTAGATAAATAGCTTAAACGCAGTTTAATTTGATATTTAGTTAATAGTTGTGTCTTACTTATTTAATTATTATATTATTTTTTATTTGTTAAATATATATTAATATTTTAATTAATTTCCTTATATATATTTTTCTTAGTTGTAAAATCAATTTCATAAATTTTTTCATATTTTATATTTTATAATTTTGACAAGTGCCCATCTATCACATTAAATAAACAATTTTCTTCATATAATATTTATAATAAAATTCTAAAATAGATAAACTTTTTTCAATTAATACTAATAATATAATTTTTAAATAAATAAACTATTTTTCAATTAATATCAATAATATACTTTTTAAATAAATAAACTATTTTTAATAATATATATTTCAAATAAATAAACTATTATACAACTAAACTAATATTACCTATTAATATATTTTTAAAATATTCTTGTAGCTTTTCTAAGCGGCTTCTGTACTTTCTTAATATGTGTAAAAATGGAGAAAATTGTTTAGCATCCAATTGTATTAATAAGTAATTTATTAAATATTTTTAAAGTATTCATGAATTTATATTGTTTTATTTAATTAATTTATACTTATTATATTTAGAAAAATTTTTCACATCCACTTATTTTATAGGATATTCGAAACTTGTATTTCTTATATTAATTATATACACTTAACTAAATAAACTAAACTAGCTCGACAACTCTGTCTGTAATCAAATTATATATATTTTACTATTTACTTTGCTTAAATTTTTAAATATAAATTGAAAGTAAATAAATTTCTTCTTTTTCCACTATTATTTCCCTAGGCAACTTGACAAATCTGCTCGCTTTTAAAGCATTTTTCTGTATATTTCTATAATTTCTATACATAATACAAACTTAGTTGTAAGAGTATTCAAGTAGCGCTCGTTGCGTCCAGAGTTTTTAACTGTGTGGCTGTCATTATCAATGGGATCATCAAGTTGGCATAAAGCGAAGCTCACGAACCGGCTGGTAACTAATGTGGACAATAAAAGGCCACAAGTCTCATATCATATCATATTTGTATATATATATATATATGATGTACATATATATATATATATATATATATATATATAGAGTTGGGACTCTTAAACTCGTGTCAGTCTTTTGCTGTAATTGGTTTAGAGCACGTACCTAAATATCTGTGTGTGTGTAGAGTTTTTGGAGAAGATCAAGCTGGAAAGTGGTAGAAGGAGCTCGGAGGGGAAAGCAACCGCTAATTGCAGGTTGAAACTGAATTGGAGCGTTGGGCTATAAAAGATTTGTTACCATGCCGACACGAAATGTCATTACAACCGAGGAGACCTTTTTTGTCCGCAGCGTCGCGTCGCGTCGCATCGCATCGCATCTTTATGGCTCTAGGCCCGGAGACTGTTACCAATAATTGTCATGCTATGGCCAAGAAAGTTCAGATCAATGACAATGACTTCCTCTCAACACAACGACATTCTTTCTCTCTGTGTTTTTGTGTCTTTGTGTCGCTTTGTCTCTCGCTGTGCCACTGTTGTTAGCTGTCTGTCTGCATTTGATTGAAAACTGAGTACTGAGTAGTACTCATGAGTACACATGCCCATACTCATACTCATACTCATATTCATGCTCGCACTCTTGTTCATAAAAGAAGCCGACAAAATTGCATCTGAAAGGTAAAAGCATGCAAATATTTGCGCAACTCGGCAAATCATACACATAATTGGAATTCATATACACATGTGTATATACATGTATATATGTATGTATATATGAATGCATATGCATACATCCTATATATATATATATATATAGGAAGTCTCTCCATTGTGCTGACCGACTGATGTATATATCAAAAAAAAAAAAAAAAAAAAACAATGACGTCCCACACACTTTTCGTTTTGCCATCTTTTTATTCAGCGTGCAGCGTGCAGCATGCGGCATGCGGCATGTGGCACGTCCTTTTATGCCACACGACCAACAACAATTTGTATATATGAGTATTTAATTAATCCGCAGTTGACTCACCAATGAAAGCTGTTTGGGGTGCCATGGCCCGGCATTCGCATTCGCATTCGCATTCAGGATTGAGCAGGATGTGCCATCCATTGAGTGCATGGTATGAGTACCCGTGCGAGTGCCCCTGTGCGAGTGTGAGTGGGAGTGTGAGTACCGAGTACCGAGTCTGAGTTCGAGTTCGAGTCCAAGTAGCGAATGCAAAACGAGTTGAACGCATTCAAATTCACGCATGAATCCAAATCGAAGTACGCACACCCTTTCCGGCATTTGCCCCTCTCTACACAATCTGATGTCATCCATGGTTACTTTGATTTTGATCACATTAATTGCATTTTGATTTAATAACGCTATGCTTAAAGTTCTTGAATCTCTAACGCTTGTATGTATATCTATAATATCTATATCTATAATATATAGTATATATATAATACACTTACACGCGTCCTCCATGGTCACTTTAATCTCTATCATATATATGATATTTTCCTTAACTAAATGTAGTTTTTCTCTATTGTTAAAAAGAATTTGAAAGTGCGCATATTTATTATGTATAAGTTAACTCCTGTCCTCCATGGTCACATTAAATGCTATTGAATAACTGTATTTTACATTGCACATTATTTAACGTTCCTTCGTCTTAGGCAAAGTTTAAGCTTATCAATTTAACTATATATTTCTAACATATACAGCATAGCTCTGGTCCTCCATGGTCACTTTAATTGTGTTCACATAAGTTCAATCTCTATTTAACTTTCATCTCAACTCAAAACTACACTTCAATGCGTATCAATATTCAGTTGTAAGTTATATACTGACTGGCGTCCTCCATGGTCACTTTAGTCATTATCGCTTTAAATCGCTTTTCACAAGAGCCTCAACTTGATTTATTCTTTTAGATTGAGTATTCAGCTACGGAAATTGACATTTTTGTGAAATGCTCTCGTAAACAGTCCTCCATGGTCACATTAAGTGATACATAAATAGAAATTCACCAAATTTTTGCCATTCCCGTTGACAGAGTACATTTTAATGGATGTACTTGGATTTAATGAACTCAACAAGCGAGAGGGCGAATCAGAAGAAGAGAGAGAGAAAGAAAGAGAGTGAGAGAGAGAGTAAGAGAGAGTGAGAGAGTTGCAAATATAATATAAAGGAAGTATCCTTCAAATATGGAGGACATTTTGTTTACAGAGCACCCGGCACTCATAATAGTTTAAGGGTGCAATTTTTTATAATCACTCGACGATCCTCATTGTCCTTGCTCCCTTCTAGTATCTCTCCCTCCCACTCTCTCTCCCGCTCTCTGTCACTCTCTGCGCTTGTCACTGCCATTACTCACGCAGCCTCAACAATTCTAAATCAAATTTTCAATCTCCCTTGTGAACTGCGAGCAAATAAAGGCAAATAAAATAAATATTTGCTTATTGGGTTAGACTCGTCCTTGTTCACGTCCCAAATGCGCAGGATGCAGCACAATCCTTACAGCCAAAAGTGCTGCCATTTTGTTTAGCAGATTACACAGGATACGATGATGTAAGATTAACTCATTTATAGAAACATATTCTATAGTTTATGTAGTTCGCCAGATATATAGATGATATTGCTTCAAAGGAACAAGAATATTACAAACTGATGAACAGAATTGTTGATGGGAAATCTATAAATATTAGTATCAATAAGGATATTATATTATATTATATATGGATATTAATATATTGACTTATCTTTAGTTTTGTATATAATATAAGATGATATATTTATAACATTACATATCGAAACAAATTGTATAGCTTTTGTATTTGAAATTTGCTCAAAAGAAATGTTCTACAAGTTGAAAGATAGAATTGTTGATAAGAAATATATAAATATCATTACATGAAAGGATATTATGGATAATATAGGATATTGTATTATCTTTAGTCTTGTATATAATATAACATGATATCTATATCACAATACATATAAAACATATTGTTTTGTCAAAGTTGTTTCAGTTCATCATAGCAAAGTTTAGAAATGTGTTCTCAAAAGAAAAAGCGCATTTCAAGAATAGATAGAACTGAAGTTGGAAATGTTATTGGTAAGAAATTTATACAGGATATATAGAAAAATATATAATTTCTTTAGTCAAAGAAAACTGTTAGATTATGATGGAAAGTATAGTCAATCAACTTATATTTATATACAACTAAAGAAACAATTTTATAATCTATGTAGTTTCATTTCATTCCAGTCAAGTTTTCTTGTTCAAATATTATTATACATCTTATGAGAACCTTGTTGATAGCAAATGAATAAACTTTATACAGACTATAGAAGTTATTATAATATATTTAAAACACTAGACTTATCTATATAACTATAATATTCTATACATATCACATCATATATTCAGACAATTGTCCAATCTATGTAGTTTCTTTTCATTATAGAAAAATATAAACAAGTTTACTTAACACTATTTATATTATGCTACAAGATAAAGCATAACATGAAATGGGAAACTTGTTAAGTGTTGTTAAAGTATATTGTTTTTCTATAAAAGGTTGTTAAATTCATTAAAATGTTGCACACAGCTAAAGTCTAAACTTCAATTAATAAAACATTCAACAAGAGCTCAAAAGATTATTTAAATGAAACTTATATTTATATAATCTACAATCTATGCTCTTTATATAGTAAGATCATAATCTTAACAATAAATACTTGAAATATTTAATAATACATAAATCTCAATAGGTAAATCAACTTAAGTTCGAGCCTTGAAGGGATTTCGTATTTCCTCAACCGATTTGAGCGCCACTGGAATACGGCGGTAGGGGGTGTGCACGCAGTGGGCGTAACTCCTTTAAACAGCTGTACGAATAGTACACATTTTAGGTTGTTATTCACATCCATTCACGAAGCATTCATGTTTATATTCGCATTTTAATAGGCAAGAGGAACAAACCAATTTAGTATCGCTTACAATGGACGCTCTCGTGTCAAAAGCACATTTTTTGTTCGTCTACTGTTAACAGCACGCACATTTACGCACTCACACACCCACAGACACACACACACTCACACACACACACACACGCACATAAGACTAAGTAGCTGACACAAGTAATATACTTGTTGTAGACCAAGGGAGAAATATGTTGTCTTCATTTTAATGGGAAAACGATAATTCGCACTGTCATCCTGTCTTAGATGTTTCTAGGAATATCCTTGCAATAACAACAACTTGTTCATTCTCATTATTGGTTTAGTATTATATTTATTATTTATTAATTCATCGAACACTTTCCCATTTTCACAGTCAGAGAACAACTCTTAAGACGTTTTTTAGACTGTTTAACGCAACTTTCAGTTTGTAGAAACTTATTTTAAGTTTAACTTGTTGACAAACATTTCAAATTTATTTTGTTTTAATTGTTGAATAATATAAATGTGTTTGAAGACAGCTTTAATAGAGAAAAGAGTGGAAAGAAGTAGATTATTGTACATTTTTATACCCTGCACTGGCATATATTAACTTTTTGCAAACATTATATAACAGACAGAAAGAGGAGCGGCAGATCCTAGGGAGCATTCGATCTAAAGCATAAATACGACTATTGAAAGTTTTGTTGATAAATAAGTTTCAACTGTTAAGTAATTTCTATGTTACTATATAACTCAACTCAAACGCTTTATTATCATATTTTATCATATCTACTATTATAACCCAACCTATATACATATGTATTTACATCTATTATATTATTTATAACCACTTTGATATTTGTATTTATTTTATTTTTATTTTATTAATAATAATATAAATAATATGTTTAACAATCATTCTTATTACTATATTTAATTAGTTTATGTTATATAGATCATAAAATGGAGGTATTGATAAGGCAAAGCTTCTACTCTATCTGGCACTCTCTCCTCTTACTTCCTCTCTCTGTAGAAAATATAAGTATATAAATAAATTACTATGTTCTTTATAAATTACTTTTTTAATTATTTGTGACGACTACTTTCGTTAAATAAATAATTCAATATGCTGAATAAAAATGGTTAACAATTCTCTACTCTTTATTTCTCACTCTCTCACTCTTTAGTTGACGTTAAATTAATAATTAACTCTCTCTTATTAATATAAAATTAAATAAATAAATATTTATGTCGACTGCCTTAAGTTGACATTAAATTAATACACAAATTTATTAAAATCCTAAACAAAAATAAAAGTTTTAAATAATTAAATCTCAATCAAAAATTGAAGAATATCAAAAACCGTTTGACAATATGCCATCGTTTGGTGAGTTCTCATTGGTTCACAGGCTGTACAAATGCACATGCACACACACACACACACGCACACATACACACACAAACACACAGGCACGCATTGAGTATACACTCACACATTGTACATGCTCATATGACATTTTGGCATGGGGTTAAATTACAGTTAGTAAAATGCCGCAGTGGTTGCAGCCCCTGCGGCCATTGTATTCAACTCGTTACCGTTTTCCATTCCCATTCCCCTCTCATTGCCAACCCCATTCCAGTTCCCTTTCCCACTCTCATTCGCAGACTTGCACTGCTGCTGGTTCCAGCACTGATTCCGGTTCGTATTCACGAATTGGATGTGGAATTGGAGTTTGTCTAGAATGCTTCGTTGATGATTGAAATTGCAAGTTATTGAGGCGACAATTGACGGACATGCGGCAACAATCAGGACACGCGCAGAGACAATGCCACAATGCCACAACAATGTATTTGCTCGCTTTTGTTGCAGGTGCACAATGCCACAACTCAATGTGTCTGTATGTATGTGTGTGTGTGTGTGTGTGTGTTAGACAAGCAGCGACATCAGTCTGTTTGAAAGCCTAGCTACATCTGCTGCTGCTGCTGCCCCATGGACCTTGCCGCAGTCACTTAGTCAGTCAACTGTTTTGTGGTATTATTGCCGTTACTTTTGTTGTTGCTACAATTGTTTTTGTTGTTGCTGTTTTGCCAGATTGTGTTGCAATTGTTTTCTCAAAAAAATAAAAATAAAATAAAATAAAAAAGGAAATAAAGATGGTGTTGCCCGATTGCCGTCGAATGGTGACGGAAGTGACGCTGTGGCCGCCACAGGCAGTTCCCGTCTTGCGTGCTGTCTCCCATCACCCATCACCCATGTCCTGTCTCCGGCTCTGGCCAACAAAAGCCGTAAAAATTGCGGATTACAATCGCGGATTTCCATCGCACAATTGTTTATTATTGCTGCCGCTTTTCCCCTCGGTGCGCTTTTCCCAATGCCTTGTGCTTTTTTTCGTTCTTAACTTTTTTTATATACATACATATATATTTGCCCGCTGCCTTTTGGGGCACTTAGCTTCCCCCTCACCAATCTGCTCCCACACTGCCTGCTAACCGCCAGGCACTTCAGTGACAAGGACACGACGTTTCATTTCTTACTTATCTTCTTGTTGTTCTTGTTATTCTGCTGCTGCTTCTTCTTCTTCTAGTTGTTGTTGTTACATTTTTATTTCAATTCCACGCGAGACAAAACATTTGTGTTTGTGCGCGCCTTTTGCATGCAGTCCCCCTCCCCCACCCACCCATGCCTTCACTCGCCGTCTAACTGTACTACTCCACACTGTCACTCACTTCCACGCTTTCTCCACTCCCACTCTCTCATACTCACTCCACTGCGCTCTCACGCTGCCGCTCTCACACTCCCGCTCTGTTGCGCCCCCTCCCGCTATCTAGCTGTTGCTGCCCTTTGCGCTTTATTTTGTCTTATTTGTGTTTATTTTACTGTTGTTTTTTTATATTTTTTTATATACGTTCCTTTTCCCCGTGATTCTCAAATTTGCTAATTTGTGAACTTTTGTGCTCGCATTACAATTCGTTCTGTTCAGTTGCGTTTTTCTGTGTTCTGTTTTCTGTCTTCTGTCTTCCGTTTTCTTCAGCTCTGTTCATTGCTGCTTCTGTTTCTGCTTTCGTTTGCATTTTTGCTGTTTGGCATTGGGAATTCAAGCGGAATTTGCGTGGGTCGCCGTCTCTCACAGATCCTGGCTGGCTTGACGTTACTTTTTCTATACCCTGTACTGAGACTGCAAGGAGCTTATTTATAGCTGTTAATTGGAGCTGTTAAGTAAAATCGATAACAGCAATAAATTGATCGATATACTCAAGTTTAATGTGACTGAAGTGTTTGCTTTGTATATAAAATGCAGAAGAATCGCAGATTCAAGCTAAAACAAACTCCAGCTATCATCTACGCTTAGCTTGATTACAGGTTAGCGCCTAGTCGAGCAACCACAATTATCACATTTGTATTTGTTTGTTTTTTTTCATGTTATTTGTGTGTTATTCCAACCTGGCGTCGTCCCTTATGCGCCTTGACTACATTAAGCTGCTCATTTTTTGTTGTTCTTCTTGTTGTTGTTTCTGTTTTTGTGCAAAAGAGGGGGTGAGGGGAAGGGGGTGCGCGGCTTTACGGGTGGAGAGGAAAGCGTTCTCAATTCAATTTAAGACGATAACATCTTAATTTGTATTAATAAATACTTGTGCCGCTTTCACAGCTACCTTGTCAGCATTATTTCGTTTATCATTGATACGCTCCTTGTCTTCTCCTCTCCTTCCTGCCCTCTGCACCGCAAGGTGACTTTGCTGACTCTCAGTTAATCAATTACGCAATACACAATTACAGTTAGATACTGTTATTTGCATATCTGTTTACACATAATTATAGTATAATAAATAAATTGCTATTAATATATTTGATCATTTTGATAGCAGTCAATTGTGAATAGATTTGATCAAAGTAATTTTCCTAGAACTTACCTATGTCACTCTAGTTGCTAATAAGTTCAGCTTGTAGTTCTTAATTCAATAGTGAAGTCAAAATTTTAAAAGTGAAAAGAAAATATCTAAATTTTAATATTATATTGATCTAAGAAACTTAAACTAGGGACAAGCTTAGCAATAGCTTACTTAGCTCTATAAATATTTTAAGTGTTTTTATTTTTATAGAACAGAAATTCAAACTTCTCTAAGTCGAATTTCTCTAACAAAAATTCTCTTCAAATTAAGACTTGTTTAAAGAAAAGAAAGTGGCGAGATGAGAAAGTTCAATCCTTCCATTGATTCTTTCAGATGTTTTAAGTTTTGTTTAAACTTCTCTAACTACAACTTCTCTAAAGTTAAGTCCAATTCTTCTATTGACTTTTTCAGATATTTGACTTTTTCCAGTAAAGAAATTTTTTAATATTAAGCACATTAAAAATGTCTTTCGGATTTTAGGCTTAACTTAATTTCTTAGCTAAGCTAATTATATAGAACTTACCGTTAAAAAGAATATTATAATTAACGTAAATATTATTTTAATTAACTTTAGAAATCAATTGAAAAAAGTTAAGAAACTGTGCAGTGCAAATCGAAAGTTTAAATTTAGAAATTATTTTTTCAAAAAGTTTTCATTTGTTAAAGTACAGTAAAAACTATGTATAATAATATATTAGCTATAAAAATGTATAGCTAATTAAAAGATAACATTAAGCAAACTGAACTACAAATAATAAAATATAAAATGATGTAAAATTATTATTAAAAAAATATTTACAAGAAACTAAAAGCAAATTTGCCAAAGCGAAGCTCCACTGTACAGGGTGTCGCGTTACTTAGAAAGTGCCAGCAGCAGTCACATATCTAATAAATTGGAACTGAAATAGAAATTAAAAATGGGAAGCTGAGACAGAGAGTGGAAGCGGAAGTGGAAGTGGCAGTTAATGAGGACGTAGAAGGAAGCACAGGAAGGGACGCAATAGGTGAAAGCCGAAGCAAAGCAGAAGTGCGCATTAATTAAAATGTGAAACCTAATAAATTTAAATTACAACTTTCAATAAAAACTTTTTAACGCCCCGCCCCGTTTTTGGACGCATCCATCTCCAGCTCCAGCGCCAGCGTCAGCTCCTGCGCCAGCTCCTGCGCCAGCTCCAGTTCCAGTTCCATTCGCGTCTACGGCTCAAGTCTCGGCAGATGCTCCAAAACTCTGAGAGCGTAGAGCGCGGGGTGGGGGAGGTGGGTGCTTAAAAACTTCCATGCGCTGAAATTATTTAATGAGCATGAAAATTGCGGGGCAGCAACAAAAATAATAATCAAAAAAAAAAAGAAAAGAGAACCGAAGAAAAAACCGAGAATATTTTTTTTTTTTGCTTTGGTGCTTTCAACCCCAGCAAAAGCAAAGGTAAAAACAAAAGGGCTGAAAAAACAGAGCGCGACAAAAATAGATAACCTCAGGTAAAAATTAATAAATATCCTTTCTTGCTGCCGTCGCAAGGAAAACATTGCCGGGAGTTTTCCCGGCCCAACCAATTGTGGGGAAATTCGTTGTTTTGCTTGTAATCAAAAGCGTTTTCATTGTTTAACAATTAAATTGCTGGAAAAGGCATCATTAGCAGTCGCAAGTCGCAAGTCGCCAGTCGCCAGTCGCCAGTCGCAGTGGCAAATCCTCGCCGAGTGTTCACTTGAAAGCCTTGAAGAAAGCCAAGCCGAGCCAAGGCAAGGCAAGCCAAGGCAAGCCAAGACGAGGCAAGAACAAAGGAAATTTCGGTTGGGGCAAAACTACGACGAGGGCAAAGTAAATGAAAATATTGTTGGAATACCCCCCACGGTAATGGGTCGCCCCATTAATGGTACATAACGGCACCATGTTGAAGACCCGGGGACACACACACACACGCAGAGCATCCACAGAAGAGAAGAGTCTGCTGTTGCAACTTTCGTTGTGGCACAAACAGAGCAAAGTTCACTTTCAGGCAGACAAAACACCAAACAAACTGTGGCAGACAATCGTGGCACAAGGCGTTTAAGGTGGTTGTACCACGGCGGAGAGCGGGTAGCAGGCAGCGGGGCAGGGGTCTACGCATTAGGTGGAATCAATTTCGAAGCTGGAGAAATTATGAGGATGCTGCAGATACAATTTTTCGCCCACGCCCACGCCCACTCGATTCGACCTTCTGGCTAAACTTTTGTGCAAACAGTTGTTTAAATATCCAGCAAACACGAAAAGGGTTAAATTCATAATATGGCCAAATTAGATACAGCCTGTACCAAGTATACTGTAGAGGGGGAGGAGATGTGGAGATGGGGACAGAGCAGTACGGTCATAGAATAACATAATAGAAACAAGCCTTACCCTCCTGTCCTTGCTGTTCCTCCTCGTCCTCGTTGTCCTCGCTCGTCTCTCATTCCACACGCTAATGAATTCCCAGAAGGAAATTTTCATGAATTCGCTTACAAATTTTAATACTTTTCTTGTCGTTTGCCCCCACCCACTCCAGCTCGCTCTCACTCTCTCTCTCTTTCTGTTTCTCTCTCTCTTGCTCTCTCCTTCCGCTGTATTCTCATTTGAATTAGCTTATATTTTGTGCTACTAATGAAGTCTATGCTCAGCTCCCACTTCAGGTGTTTCAGTCTGACTTCGCATCTCATAGTCCTCATAGCACCCAAAGTTACGGTAGGTCTACCGTACACTCCACCCAGACAGTTAGACTTTTATATATTATCTATATATTTCTTCTCTTCTGCTTTTCTCACTTGCAAGAGACTTTACTAAACTTCCGTTGCTGTTTCATTAACTTTCATTAACTAGTTGGTTTGTTGCTTATATCTATGTTTTACTGTATTGTTTCAGATAAGATCATTTTGGATTTTTAACCAGATTAAAAAGTTATTCAAATCATTAAAAATTACTCTATTTTCAAGTTTTATTCCAAGCTAAACTAATCAGTTAAAAGTAATGATTTGTCTAATGAGATCTCTAATGATATATATATAGTGAAATGATGAATAAAAAGTGGCGTAAAATTTGTATCAATGAATTTTTTAAAATTAATTAAGCAAATGCTTACGGAACTTTTTAAAAATAATTTAACAATTTCAAAAATATAGAATAAAACTTATAATAATAATTAAAATAATAATAATAATAATTTTATTCTTTTTTATATTACTTTCTAAATTTCAATTAAATTTTTTCTTAGCAAAAATATTATAAGCTGTATTAAGAGCAATTTGTTTTTTATAAAATTAAAATAATAATTCTAATAATACTAAAATTAATAATTTTTTGTTCATATTATATTCTAAATTTGAACTTAATTTTAGTTTAACAAAACTTTAATAAACTTTTTAAAAAATAATTAAACACAAAATTTGTTCTTGTAAAGAAAAGTATAATAAAAATAATAATAAATAATAATACAAATAATTTCATTTTGTTTTACATTAATTTATAAAAAAAAATAATTTTTTTCTTAAAGAAAAGCAATAAGAATAATAATTTGCTTTTTATAAATTACATTCATACCTTGAACTAAATTTTGGTTTAACAACAATGTATAAAAAACAATTAAACACAAATTTTGTTTTTGTAAAAAAATGTTTTATAATAATAATTCGAATAATAATATATACTAATAATAATAAAAATAATTTAATTTTGTTTTACATTAGTTTATTAGAAATTAAACCAGTTTTCCCCAAAAAAAGCAACAATAATAATAATAATTTGTTTTTATATATTACATTCATAGCTTGAACTAAATTTAAGTTTGTTTAATTAGTTAAATTAAAGATTATTAATCAAACCCATCAATATTAAATGTATATAATATATAAAACATTATAAATAACATAGAAAAAAACTATTTAATATGTATCAAAAATATTTTGATAATATTTAGAATTTTCGTTGCGACAATTGCTTAATTATTATTAAGATATTCTACATACCTATATAGTCTCTCTACAAAGTTTATGCATAATTTTCCCATCTTTATTAACTAATTACTAATTACTATTACTAATAAATGTACATTTTTCCTTGCACATTGCCAAGAAATGTACATTTTGCATTTGGTAAAAAAATGGAGTAAATCACAATATTATACTTGGGATTATCAACTCATCACAGTCTCAGCAAATTGATATGCGAATTTCCTGAATTCTATGAACTCAGCTTTCTTTAAAGACTATACACTATACTATATATATATAGTAGAAATGTTCCTAAATAGAATATATTCTCTATTAAGCTATTGAAACAACTTTGATTACTCCATCAAAACTCCATTTTATGTGAAGCTTGTAATAATAATGACAATGACAGCATTTAATCCCTTGAAGTGTATGTGATTTGATATACACAGTAAATGTAATACATATACATAGAAATGATTATAATGACACACACACACACACACACACACACACATACACACACGCACACAGAGAACGAGACAGGGGTACATTAAGAGGCATGTAAAATTGGGAGTTGACGACCACACATCAAGTCCTAATAATTATGCATTATTTTTGGGGTAGGTTTCTCCCTAGAGAGAGAGAGAGAGAGATAGAGAGAGATGGTGCGAGAGAGTGTGACTGAGAGGGAGTGAGAGAGGGAGTGAGAGAGGGAGAGGCAGAGCTAGCGGGAGCGGGAGCGGGTGTAAGGCACAATAATTGCTCATAGGTCGGCACAAAACTATTAGAGGACATTAGAGGTTGCACCCTCTCGCTGTAAATGGGTGTGCGTGTGTGTCTGTGTGTGTGTGTCTAATAGATGCGACTCTTCACAGTACAACAACAACAACAAAGAAATGAAAAGGAAGCAGAGGCAAGGCATAAATCTGATGAATTGAGGATAGATCGCAGTTGCTCTCATATGATGGAAAACAACTCTTAATGATGGAACAACCCCATTTTCATTATTTTCCATTGTTGGATCTACGTGTTGTTGTTGTCTATGCTACTATCAAGGGATTATTTGTGTGGTTTACAGTTTTTAATTATGCACCGCGACATGGATGTTGCACAGGCACAGCAGCAGAGACAGAGGCAGTGGCTGAGGCAGAGGCAGTGGCAGGGGGCAGTGGCAGATGAGATGAGAGCTGCCGCAAGATGAACGAGAATGGCAGCATTTTAAGGGGTGAACTGAAGTGGTGGCAACACACACCAACACAAAGAGTATATATACTCACACACACACACACACACACACACACACACACACACAAAATGAAGAACGCTTTATTTTACACAGATTCTAGAAAATTTTGCCAGAAAATGTTGCGGTCGAGCGTCCAACTCCAGCAGGAGCCTGCTGACATTTGGTGCTGTTTCTGGGCCTGGCAACGACTGAAGCCCCACTTGCACCCACAGCCAAGTACAGTGAAAACTCACTGCAAAAGACCGGCACACAAAAGTTCAAGTTAAAAGTGGAAAAATTGCAAACAAAGTTTTGAGCAAACTTCAAGTCAAGTTTTATGTATTTGTTTTACTTTTCTATTAAAGTACTTCTGCGTCAAGCTCTACTGTATGTCGCACATACATATATGCAGCTATATAAACGCTATCTCTATTTATATATCCATTTGTAGAAGCTTATTCTTTTGATAGAAAACAGGGAGCAAACGATTTCAATGCGCAGCGCTTTCACTTGGTTGCAGTTGCAGCTGCAACTTGACTTAAAGGTGCAAGGTACTTGCCACAGATTTGCTGCACGGCAGCAAAGTAAAGCATAATTATACTAAAGATCAGATCTGAGCATCTTTTGTGTCAGATTTTCTATTTACTCAAAAAAGAACGAAGAAATAATTAATAAATAAATAAATAAGTTAACAAATAAGAAACATACTTTTATTTAATTTGTCAGCACAATGTTAAACTTAAATAAAATCAACTACTCAATTTTATATGTCTTAAAAATGTTTATACAAATAATTTAAATATTTTAAGTAATTTAATGGAATTTTGTTTTTTCCTTTTATATTTCTACAAATATTTTTGTATATTTACAATTATTTGTTGTGATATGCGCAGTACAATAATATTGTTTAAAAATTTACTATATTTAAAGCAAATTAATCATTACCTTTTGCTTGAAAAAGTCAATTAAGAATAGACAGAAACAGAGAAACAGAAAGAAAACGAATTAAGTTATATATTTATTTCTTGAATTGAATTTAAGTTTCAAATATGCTCTTAAATTATTTAAAATACTTAAAGAACAAACTAAAAATATATTCAAAATAAATTTTAAATAGAATTTCCAGCTTATTGCTGCAACAATTGTTGCATCAATTCAAAATTTTTGACTACTCATAGCTCTTTAAATATTCATAGCTTAATTTTATATTATTTACATTTTAATTGTTTAATTGAATTATTAAAATTTAAATTTAAATTTAAAATTTGCATTTTTAATGTTAAATAATTTATTTTCAGTTTTAGGTAAATACAGAAATTAAGTGAGCCATAAATAAGCTGTTAATTGTGTCAAAATAAAAACGAAAATAATCTTTAAATATTATTAAGAATAATTAATTAAGTAAGTCATAATTAAATATAATAATATATGTATAACTTTTAAGTATTTGGAATTAAAAAAGAATTAAATAAATTAACAAAAAACATAAAATAATATAAAAATAAATTAAAATGAATAAACAAGTATTTCATAAATAAAATGTATTAAGATTTAAAGAATAGTTATAATTATTTTATAATATTTATTATAATATGAAGTAGATATAATAAATCACAAATATATCTGGATATTTAAATGAATATAAATATATATATATATTTATCTATATCTATCTATAAAACAAAATTTGTATTCATCGAATTTATTTATTTAAAATATTAAATATTGCTTAAAAAATTGTATTGCATAAAATATAAAATATTAATTATTTAAAATAACATTATGAATGTTGTAAAAAGCAACGACACTTTTAGCTGATAAACGAAAAGCATCTAAATGAATCAAATCAGCTTGCAGAGCGAGTATGAAACATGAAAAATATGAATAACGAATAACGAATAACGAATATGATCGCTTGGGTGTGGTCGCCGCTGGGCTTAGATGTGGCATCAACAGTTTTGTATTCATAATTTTGCTGGTTGTTTTCCATTTTCATACTTTTTGGTAACCAAAGATGAAGATCGAAAGTCGATAGAGCTCAAGGATTACGACTTGTGGTCGTAACAATGCGCAATTACGCCATAATTACAACAGACAGGCGGTGGCGGCGGGAGGGGCGCACGGGTTGCAAACGCCGCGGACAATGGCAAATGCAACAACAATGGACAACAACAACAAGAAGAAGAGGATGAAGAAGAAGAACAACAACAAAGGTATCTGTAACTGGGTCTTTGGATTATAGACTGGAACTCAAACTGAAACTCAAACTCGAACTCGAACTCATCTCATTGTGAGCCTTTCTCCCTTTCTCCTCCCTCCTGCCACGTCCCTCGTCCCTCGGCATCTTCATCTGCCGCTCTGCGCTCTCCTATGGGGATCAATGTGGCCGAATATTATGATTGCATATTTGCACTGCAGATGTTACGATCTATTGATGAGGATCAACTGAATAATGTGGGCCAATGTATCTCAGCTTCTATTTCCGCTGCAAATCTCCAGCAACACAATGCCAAACAACAATGATAATAATAATAATGATAATCATAATGATAATGATAATAATTGCGTATATAAGCAATGGGCCACCCACATATCAACTGGGAATTGTAGCCTAGAAATTTCAGTTGTAAATGGATCTGTTAGTTGAACGCCTCAGCGATTCCATTGATTATCCCCTATAAAATGTCTTTGATTCAATTTCAATTAACGCAACATTCGAAGCGGAATCTAGTTTCGTTTCTCATTGAAATTAAACAAATGTTTAACTAATTTAATAAGTTTAATTATATTAACTATTGAAGACTTCATCTTAGTCTCGCATGCAGCTGACTAAATGAAACTCTTAGAAACTCTTAGAAACTCTTCGCAGAACTGCAAAGTTTTTGATTTAATTGTTAATTTATAGAGTTAATTTTAGTTACAGTTTAGATTTTTAGTTTCAATTAATTTTTAATCTAAGCAAAAAGTACTTAATTATGGCAGCTTAAAGTAAACTTTATGAATTGTGCTCTTTTCTACTTAACAAAGAGATTTTGCTCTATTTTAATAACTAAAAATAACTTCAAATTAAACTTAAACTTAAGCTTAAGTTATGCTACTTAAAGTGTATAACAATTTAGCTGAGACTTCATTATAATATTATAAAATAAATAAATTGCTAATTCGAATTACAAATAATTGTTTTGAAATGTAAATAAAAACATACAAATTTCTTTTTAAATATTTTGTTAAGTTAGGCATGGCTTAAATTAATTTTAAAATTAAATTAATATTTACAAAGAAAGGTAAAAAGCTTGCCTAAAATATAATAAATTGATAATAATATTTGAATAATAATTAAACCAACTTTAGGTAACTTTCGAAAAGACCAGAGACACTAGAATTAAGTTTCTATAATTAAGCGAGTACAAATTTAATTACAATTACTCTTCTTGTTAAGCATGTTAGTTAGTTAATTCAATATATAATAATAAAACAAAAATATAAAAGACTTACATAAATTTATATTTTACTTAAGAATTATTCGAAGAACTTTAAAGAGTTGAAATCTAAATTTAATTATTGATTAAGATTCTATTTGTTTAAGTGAAATAAATAAATAATAACCTGCAATCTAAATGCAAATTAAACTTAAAACCAATTTCAGACTTGCTTGGTTAATTCGCTTAAGCAAAAATATAAATAATAAAAAAAAGACAATTTGGGATTTTATTTATTTTTAACATTTTTTAACAAATTCTAAAATTACACAAGTTAAGTTAATATATGAACTATTTAAAATTATGTCAAAACTAACTTTATTTAATGATTTGTTTATTTCTTGTGCAATTAAAGAATTTTTTTTAGTTTAAAGTTGGACAAACGGAATTTGTAACTAGTTATTAATAAATAAAGACTAAAAATATATAAAATTTCATACATTTATCAGGCTTTAAATAGCTTAAAGAAATCAAATGAAGTTTGTTTTGTTTCTTTAATTAAAGAAGCTTAATTTAAGTAAGTTTAGGCTCAACTTAAAGCAAGTCAACTGAGACTTGACTTGGCTTGCTGAAACTTTAAGAAGGATTTGGGGAAACTTAAAGCAAGCTTAATTGTGTGTTGTAACGAGGCTCATAAAGTTGTCATTCGTTGCAAGCGAGTAATCATATTCACACTCGTATGAGTGTCAATGTGAGTGTGAATGTGAATGCGAGTGAGTACAGTGAATACCTGCACAATGCAACGCATTATCTTTTATCGAATCTTTTTATGCTCACTTTGTTGTTATTATTGCAGTTCTTGTTGTTGTTGTTGCTGTTCTTCTTCTTCTTGTTGTTGTTGCTGTTGTCGTCTGCTGTCCATCGTTTTTATTGTCCTCATCGTGTGCTCGTGCTTCTGCGTGTTGTTGCTTTTATTGAGCTTCCTTAATAGAGTTTTGCCCTCGACGGCTACCGTAACCGTAACCTTAACCCCTCGCGGCCTTAACCCTTTAACGGCGGCATCTTCATTGAACTAAAGTTTTTGGTCGCCTCTCGCAATCCTGCAATGGGCTGCATCCGTTATTGTGTCCCCTCTACCCTCTCACCTCTGGCTCTACCTTTACTCACTTTACCTGAGCACTGAGCACTGAGCACTGGGTGTATTTTTTGCCATCATAATAAACATAGCTCGCAATTTTTATGACGACGCGTCGTCGTCGTCGTCGTCGTCGTCGTTGTTGTCGGCCATTATGGAAATATCGGAGGACATGTTAAAAACCCTTTTTCGAGCAAATTTTATCACCCGGTTAGCAAAGTTCTCATGAAGCCATTGTAACCCTTTCACTTAATTATTGGGCACATTATGTGCCATATTCATGGCAACGAGATGCCAGACGAGCAGCGAGACAGACGGACGGGAAGACGAACGGACGGCAGGACGAAAAGACGGAGTGACGGCAAGACGGACAGTCTGTCAGCGCGTATATTGGGCAATGTATTGAAAGGGTGACGCGAAGAACAATAGAAACTATATGCTCACACATACACACACACACACACACACATATATATATACATGTGTAATGATGCTGAGCTACCTGAGAGCGCGAATTGTGCAATAGCTGAACTCTTGCCGACTGCCGACTGCCGCCTTTCGCTTCCCCGCTCCCGTTAGCGCTACCACTCCCGTTACCGTCTCCTTGCCCATTTGCCCTTCCCTTTTCTGTGCAGATTTCACGCATTCATTGAGAAATATTCGAAGGGCGCTGAGCGATAATTGCACCACCAAACCCAAGCGAACGTCTATATAAATGAGCATGAGTATATTCACACTCACACTCACACACTCACACTCACATTCACATTACTAGCATGTGCGTGAGTGACCCAGCGACCAATGCAACCGAACCGAGTTTTCTGCTTTATCGTTTCGTATTTCCCTGCCCAAACCACCCAACCACCCAATGTCCGTGTAAACAAATCTCTACCATTTTGGATTATGTATCCCAGTTCCGCACCCACAGCCAACCCCTCCCGCTCCCTCTCCCACTCCCACTGCCAACAATTCGCTTGACACTGATGCAGCAACTCTTCAAGCCAAATTCATTTCCAGCCCAACTAACTCAACTCTTTAGCTGCCCAGCTTTCCAGCTGCCCAGCTGCCTTTAAGAGCCATGGATATCAAATTTAGATAACTTACCCCTAACAACGAATCATGCTCACGAGTACCCATTCACTCTATTCACTTACTTGTGAAATGCAAACCATTTTCTATTTCAATCTCGAAGGGATTTAATGGACTCTCTACAACAACAACAATAACAACAAGTATTATATCATTGCTTAATAGTTACCAATAGTTATTAGGGGATAGTTTTGAGTTCTATAATTTCAGCTTAAGTTGCTTTAAATCTCAAGGAAAAGAAAGCAATTGAAAGCAGCAAAAAGCATCTGCTTCTTGCTTCAGTTTCATTAATGAATTGAAACTAATAATTATGTAAATATTTATTATTATATTTATTATTATATTTATATTTAAAATATATCTTTATATATATGAAATTCTTCTACTTTTTTTGTCTTACATACATCTAGTATTTTAATATTTCATTTAGCATATTTATTTAAATTTTAAGCATTTATTTTGACATTTAATTAATTTTTAAGCTAAGAAATTTCTAAAATTAACATTTTTTTAGCAAATCTCTAGTATTTTCTTGCATATAGTATTTTTGGTATTTTGTATTTTATTTATTAATTTTCGATTTAAAATATTTAATTTGATCAATTTCATATTTCTTTAGTTTTAAGCATTTTTTCATAAGAATAAGTTTTATTTATTTTTTTTTTAATTATTAAAGTATTTATTTTTATTTAACTTTCAGTAATATACTAAAATTAGTATTTTATGTGACATATTTACTAAGTTTATTATTTTATTGAAACATTTTTGTGTTAAAATATTCATTATTGTTATTTTATTGTTTTGCTTATTATGAGTTAGCTTCTTAATTTGCTGCATCTACCATTTTAGTTATTTATAATATTTTTTAAATATTTTTTAAATTAATTTGTGTTTAATTATATTGTCAACTTTTGATTTATTTCACTTTTATATTTTTATTAATTGTTTTAAGCTCTGTAAATATTTTATTAATCTGTAGATTTATTTCTTTCTAAAATATTTAAAAACTATTTTGAAAATATTTTAGTTAAAATAATTTAATGTCGTGTTATTTATTGTGTTTAATTTTAATTAGATAATATTTGTCTTTATTTTTATATATATAATTTTTTTTAACAAATTCTTGTTTGATTCCACGTGAAATAATAAATGAGAATAAAAGAATTAAATAAATAAAATAATAATTAGAGCTCAAGCAGTGGGCGTGGCCAGGCGACTGTGCACAAACTGAGACTGAGAAGGAAAAATCAAAGAAAAACTAAATGTAATTAAATGCGAGATGTTGTGACGCCTTTGTCTGTGGCAAGTTTCTCGTTGCTGCCACGAACTGAAAACTCCGTGAACCGAGGCCTAGACTTCCCATGGAAGCGAGCTCGGGGCGAGGGCGTCCAATGGGGTTTCTAGAGGTACAACAACAACTTCAGAAAAAAGAGTCCGACCTAATCGATGTGGACTACAGATTATTAATGGATTTTTAATATCATTTGTGTCGGTGTAAATTGTATTTCTCAAGCAGCAAGCAAAAGAGCAAAATGGGGGGTGAGGGGAAGGGGGGAGAACAACTGAAACGATTTATTGACACGAAGTCAAGTACAGGTCTCTGAGAGTGCGGTCACACTGATTTACATGCTACAAAGAAATATGGTCATACGAAAATCATAACAACAAAATCATGCATCTGTAGCTGTGGCTCTATCTCCACTCCACAGGCCCTCAAAGGTCCCTCTCCCTGTCTCACTCTCTCTCAGTCTGTCTCGCTCTCGCTCAGTTGACGCTGGGCCAAGTGTGAAAAATGATTGATCGATTTCGATTTCGATTTCGATTCGTGCAACATTCACAAAGGGCGCCGTGCTGTTTATAAAGAACTTCGACATTAGCTCAGAGGCCAAGAGGCCTGAGCCAAGCCAATGCATTGTGGGGGAGGGGAGCGCTGTGGAAAAGATTGAGAGAGGTGTGGGGTGGGGGACAAAGGACAGACGACAGACGACGACGGCGGCGGCGACAGCAACGACACAATCGGCATAATAAGATAGCAATTATTTATCTCAACTGAATAAAGGCCAATTTTTGATTAATGAAAGCAACAAAATCAAAATCAAAATCAAAAGAAAACAAAAAGAAGAAGAAGAAGATGATGATGATGAAGAGGAGAAGAAACTGAAGTGAAGTGAAAGGAATTGAAACGAAAGTGTTGACTGGCAATAGAAGATATTTCCATTTGTCCCCCTAATAGTCACCTTTTACCTTAACAATCCGTCTCACACTCACCCCCCTCCCTCTCCCTCTCCCTTTCTCTCCCTCTCCCGCACAACACTCGATTTATCATAACTATTCACTTGATGACCTTTTGATTGTCTTGCAAACAACAACAAAAGTCAACTCAAAGCGAATTTCATTTATCTTTTTTTTTTGATTTTGATTTTATTTTTATATATATTTTTTATTTTTATTTTCATTTTCTTTTATTTTCTCGATAAGTTTACAAATGGATTACGCTTAAATGCAAAAGTTAACAGAGCATTGAAAACATTCGAAATTCGCATGTTTCGGCAGGTCTAGACACGACCAGACATGATTCTGCAGGCGCAACTGATACAATTTAATGCATGAACTATTATATTTAAGAATTATTACAACAATAATTATGTAGAATATTACAAACTTTGGATAGTTTCTCATTTCTCATGTGCTTTGTGGAGAATTCTCGATTTCCGGAATGTTCTTCCAGAACTCTCTGAAGTTGCTGCATTTTGTTAGCAGTTGACTTTGAATAATTTATTCATATTTTATAAATTTAAATTTAAACTTCTCAGATTCTTCTGAAATTTCAAGAAAATTTTATTTAATTAATTGCAATTCAATACTATTAAATTAATTGTAATATATATTAAATATATATATAAATTACTTGCCAAATTTCATGTTAAATAATTATTGATCAATTTAACAAACTTATTGATAGCAGCTTCAAGTCTAGCGATGTCATTCCCCCGATAAACTATTGCACAAACATTATGAATGTTTTTACTGAACTCAAATCAATATTTTTCACCTTGAAAACGATTTGTAAACAGCATAAAATAACTAATTTATATGACAATAATAATTTATTAATATGTCTGCACATTAAATAGCAATAAAATGCGAAAATTTAAATGAACTTTGCTGTCAATGAGAATTTACATAAAATTTGATATATTTTTGAATCAAGTGTGAATGTATTTACGAATAGCTTGTTCTTTTTTGGAATATTGAAAATAAAATGCAAATAATTTAAGTAGTTTAATGGTTCTTTAATGCATTATTTACCCACAGATTGAACATAATTTATTTACAGTTTTGCGCAATGAGAAAAAAAAATATTAATTTTGTGGCTGGAAAAATGCGATGAAATGTATAAATCATTTAGGTCTCAACAGCTTGTAAATATTTTTGTTAAATTCTATTAAGTAATTATTGTTTCAATGTCTTAATGTTAACTAATCTTTTAACAATTAAATTCAAGTTTTATATGAAGTTCCAGATATGTTTTAACATGTTTAATACGATCGAAGTTCTCAAACTGTTTAAAGCAAGCGAAATCTTAATTTCAGACATTTTTATAAGATAAACGAATAAATCTTTATTTAGTGCAGATAAAAAGTTGTTTAATTCAATTTAAATCTAATGATTCACTAAGTTATTACAAATAGAATCGTTTAAATTGATATTCACTTGAATAGATTAATTGCAACAACAATAAAAGTAAATTGCTTATTATATTTGCAGCTGGAAATATTTAAAGCAATTCTAAAGATATTTCCAGCAATAAACAGCAAAATCAAGCTTGAACTTTCACACCTGCGAGACAGATGAGCTGGGAATTAAGTTAATGCTAGAAAGTGCTTTGTGATTGAATTAATGTGCTTTAAGCGGTTTCCATAGTTCGCCAGCTAAAGTTGCTTTATTCAGCTGTGCTTAATTAACGGCATGCGAATGCTGTGGATCCTGCGAAAAGTCCTTAAGCTGTTGATGGTCAGTTGGAAAAAGCTGTAATTGATTGCATAAGCACATGTGAATACATATACACACATAAAAACATGTATATACATAAATATACATAACTATATTTATAACAATATAATTTATACATATCTAATTTATCTATATGTATGTTAATGCCGCTATCAAAAGGACAAGCGTTTGAGATTTGCCATCAAATACATAAAAGAATCTATGTACATTATATACATACATATACATACATGTATATATGCTTGCTTTACATAAGAAACGAGATGGAAAAAAATGAAAGCAAATCGAATGAAGAAGCAGCAGCAGCAGTAAGAGCAACTTCGTGGCCTGAAACTGTGGTCGGGGTCGGGTGCCTTTGTCACCAGAGCGGTGCTCAAATACTATTGGTGCAGGAGACAGGAAAAATCGCCCCCATGTTAAAGTGTCGTTTCATGTGACACCAATGGCACACATATACGCACACACACACACACACACACATATATACATATTTGTGGCGCAATCGCATAGCCAGTAAAGCAAAGTCGTTGTTGCCGTCGCCGTTTGCAGCAAGCGAGAGGTGTGCTCACACATACACACACACACACACACTCGCATACATAAATAGAGAGACACACACATACAGTCGCACGGGCAGGCCATTCATTGGTGTTTACTAAAAAGAGACGGACACACACTCTCAGGCTCTCAGTCGCAGTCGCTGCTGCCGTCGCCTTAGCACAGTGGACAAGACATCAAATGACAAAAATTTTAAAAAGAACGAACGAAAAAAAAACGCATACAACAAGTAACGTGTGACGACGACGACAACGACAACGACGACGAGCAAGCGAAGGCGACAACAACAAGCAGAATATCAGCAGCAACAGCAGCAGCAGCAGCAAGAGCTGCAACAACAACATTGCTATGGCCCATAATGAGACGAAGACAAAACGATGGCAATTTCAAGTAAGCTACAGCAGCACATGTACGCTCAGCAGCGCTGCTGCAGTCAACGTCGCTGCCGGCTGCCAGCGGCAGCAACAGAGCGACATAAGCAGCGACAACGACGAATTGGCTGGCCATTGCCATTTCATTCGAACAAATGATGGGGCCAACTCGTTTTAGCTCTGTCACACGCGGACTGGCTAATGGGACGACACTCACAAACACACACAGATACACAGACACAAATACACACACATATGGACACATGCACATATACCAAGCCCCACGAGAGAGCGTACTGGCGCTCTTTGGTTGGCGAGCAAATGACACTGTGTGACGCTGTGGCCGATTGCCAGAGAGCAGTGCAGAGAGCGGAAGAGTGAGCATAGCAAAAGGTGCGTGAGCGGGCAGGTGTATATGTGTGTGTGTGTGAGTGTGCTGCTGCTTCTGCTGCTGTTGCTGCTTTGGTCGCTCACTCGCTCGGTCAGCAAACACAAATACGTCGCATGTCAACCACTCGTCCACTCAGACGACAATGTGCAAGCAGGCCGGCAATAACCCAAAAATATATTTACTTCCCTGCTCTAGCACATGCCGTTTGACTGTGGTCGTGTCGTGGTCCATGTGGATGTCGATGTCGATGTCCCACGAATTATTTTTCCCTATACTTATACACAGTTAAGCGTTGACCATGCGTACACTGTCCGTGTGTGTGCGTGAGACTTTAGACTCGCCAACGCCCCCGCCATGGGATCAGGCAAAAGCATCTGCAGACAGTCTACATGCTCTTAAGCCGTGCCTTAAAATGTATATAACAATAAAGTGATTTTGACTACCAGGCTTTAAGCTTGTAGTCCGACAAATATTTTAAATGCTACCGTTAAGCGGCGACTTATTGAAAATGCAATCAATATGCATATGTACGTGTAGATTTAAGTACATGTAAAGCACACATTGAGCAGCAAAGAGAGTCGAGTTTCTCTTTAAACTGCACTGCTTAACCGACTGCTGCTGGCAAGCAAAAGTATGTGCGAGAGAGAGTTACAGCTGCCAGTAGTGCTATCCCACTCGCTCTCGCTGTGTCTTGCATACAACTGGATGAGTGTGGTTGTGTGCGGCTGTGTGATTGTGTGTATGTGTGATGACCCAACGACGACAATGTGACACAGCCTAAACAAGCAGCAACAGCAACAGCAGCAGCAAAAGGCATCACAAAGGCCGCGGCAACAAACACATACACATACACCTACAACTACAACTTACAACTACAGCTACAGGCCAATTCCAATAGCGCAAGCAACAGCGCTGCGCTCATACTCTTGCTCTCACACAACACACGCACACACACACACATATACACACACACACACACATACAAATACAGAAACGCACACAGAGAGCCATACACAATGCTCAGTCGCTCGTTGGCTGGCTGACTGCGCTTCAGGTAGACATTTGTGGGGCAGTTACGTTGAACTTGTCCGCTGCTGCGTGTCTGCTGTTGCTGCTGCCGCTCGCTGCTGCTGTTGCTGCTGTCGCTCTTTGCCGTCGCGAGAGCAAAGTGTCACCCACCCCGCTGCCAGAGACTCAGTCGCAGCCGCTGCGTGTGCGTGTGTGTTAGTATTGGTGATTTTGCTGCCGCTGTCTCTGCTCTTGTCGCTGTCGCTCTGTCGCATTTTGTCGTCGTCGTCGTCGTTACATTTTTTCTGCTCGCAGCCGCACGACAATCAGTGTCACCCACGACTTTCGAAGGAGTGGATCTCTTCTGCTTCTGCTTCTGCTGCTTCTGTCGCAGTCACCGTCACCGTCACCGTTATCGTCACAGTCACCGTCTCAGTCACTGTTACAATAATAATAATACTGTTAATAACTGTTTCATGCCACATTCGTCGTGTTTTCCTCGTCTCTTAAGTGTGCGTGAGAACATACAGCGTTGCCGCCGTCGTCGTCGTTGCCGTCGCGTTCGGTTTTAGCAACAAAATACCAAACAAAAACATTTATTTATTTTAATAAATATGAAAACAAAACTCAACTAAAAATATGTGCAACAAATTGAAATTTTTTTGGTGACAAAAACAAAAAAAAAAACAAAAACCAAACAAAAGTTACAAGCAACTACAACAACAACAAAAAACAAAAACAAATACTCAGCAATTGAAACTGCAACAACAAATTAAATTGTAAGTAAATTTATTAATATTTTTAACTTTTGTTTTTGGCCGTCGGCAAAACGATGATAGAAGAAGACAAATGAAAATTTTTGTGTTACATTTGTTATGCGCTGCTCAAAGCAAGCGGAAGAAGAAGAAGAAGAAGAACATTTGCATTAGTATTAGCATTAGCATTGGCATTATCATTTGTATCGTGTTTGCCAGCAGCTTCGTTCATTGCTCCGCCATTTGTTGTTACTGTTGCTTGTCCGCTGCTTATATTAATGTGTACTAACAACAACAACAACGATAACAACAACAACTACAACTACAACAACGACAACAATAAACAGGAGTTGTTGTCGTCTCGTCGTCAGCTCTTGGAATTTGTGACTTTCAACATGCCGATAATAAAAAAACATTCGACGCTGGCCATCAAAACTTGTGATTGGTTTTTTGTTGTTGTCGTTGTTGTTGTCGTGGTTGTTGTCGTTGTGGTTGTTGTCGTTGTGGTTGTTGTTGTTTCGTCTCTTAAGACATTTAAAGCGTTTGACAAAAATAATTACCCCATGTACACACTTCCACACAAGCACACACACACACACACTAGCACACACTCGCACACACACACACACACACACACACACACTCGCACACACACACACATGCCTGCTGGCATTACACTTTTAATGTTGTTGTTATAGTTACTATCGTTTCTAATGAGTTGTACCATAAAACAGTCGCGCTAACCCAGCAAAACACTGCGATAAATCACCTATCGAGGCATCACTGTACTTTAGTTACCAGCTTAAGCTTCACATGCATGTGCTGACACTTGCCCTGACCAACTGCAGCAAAAGTCATGTGTTTAGCTTAAAATTCAATAGCTTCTGTTGATCTGCAGCGCATTTTGATGGGTAAACTAAGCTAACTACTACAAGTTGTGCCATTTTCCAACACTGCCTGATTGTTTACCTTCCAAACAGTGGGAAAAGTCATGTGTTTAGTTTAATTTTGATACTACTATGATAGATCATCTAGTAAACCAACTCAATTTCTTAATTGCACTTCAATTTGTGCTTCACAGCCATAGAAATGCAATTTTCCAACACTTTGCTGATTGTTTCCTTTCCAAGTCGCTGAAAAAGTCATGTGTTCAGTTTAATTTTAATCGCTTTCTTTATAGAACAAAACTGTATCTGTTAATCTAGCGTATGCTGCGTGATTTTTACTTAGTTAAAGTTACAAATTGAGTGGAAATGCATTTTCTGAGACTCATGCGGAAAGTTTCCTTTACCAACACCTGCAAAAGTCATGTGTTTGGCTTTGTTTTGTTTAGTGTTTGTTGAAGAACAGCAGAATATGATTAATTTTACAGATTAGAAGATTGAAAGTTGAATTTTCCAACTTGGAATTGCGATTTTCTCGAAGCATTTTCCTTGCTTAAAGAATTTTCTTTATAAATAATTGAAAAACAAAGTAAAATTTCTTTGTTGTTGCTTTGGGGCTTACAAATTACTTGTTGGGTGTGTGTGTGTGTGTGTGTTGGGTGTGTGTGTGTGTGTGTGTGTGTGACATTGGCGAATGTGTGTTTGTTCGGCGGGAACATTCAAGATCGATTCCAGTTGATAGCCAGAGACGGACACCTAAAGTAGTTAACAAACATGGCCAAGATGCCAAGATGATGCTGAGGTTGAGGATGGACAAGTTGATGTTGCTTTAACTGAAGTTTTGTGGCCAAGATCCCCATCGCGTTGCGTTAACAATTGTCCCCATCATTTTGGTCGACAACAAGCAAGCAACTGGCTAAAAAGCCGCAGCACTTTTTGGCCATCAATTCAGCGTCGCTCGTCATTCACAATTACAGTAGCAGCAACAACAACAGCAACAACAACAGCAGCAACAATAACAACAATAAAAAGTCACTTGGCGATCACAGCATGTTGTTGTCGTGCTTGTTGTTGTTTTAGTTGTTGTTGTGCTTTTTATAGGGGGGCCCCCAGCAGCCGAAAAAGCTGTAAAAAAGATTTTGGCCAAGCAAATGAGCCAAATGAGCAGCAGAAGGCGGCAGGCGAACACTTTTTGTGGTTGTCGTTGTTGTCGTTGTTGTTGTCTTTTATAACAGCTCTCGGCGCAGTCGAATTCAGTCCAAGTCCAAGAGATAAATGTGACATGTACGCTACGAGCTGTATCTCCTGTCTCTATTCTGCACAGTGGTCTGAAAACCATTTGTCTGCAATTGCCTTGAAATCACTGCTTGACTTCACTCGCTTGAATTGGTTGCGAATTCGAAATCGAAACATGAATTTCGCATGATTTCATTTTGTTGGCAGCACTCACTGCATTTGGCACCACTGTGCGCTCACAGTGTCCCCGCTATTTAATTGCGCAGCAACAATTTTCAAATCTCAAATTGGAATGGACATTGACTGTCATAAGTTTGGTCGCTGCTGCGAGGGAGTGTTGCCGAGGGGTATGGTAAGGGGAGGGAGGGGGTAAAGTGGAGAGGGGGTAATGGCAAAGGGGTGGCGGGGGTTAAACGTCCATCGATGATAACGCAAAAGTCGCAAAAGTTGCGCAACTTTTGCAGCTGTCACAGCAGCTACCCTGCCCCACTCCCCACTCCCCTCCTCCCCCTTCCAGCACTCTTCGCTGCTCCCCTTGGCCGCCTCCTCAAGCTCTGCAATCTTTTTCCCCTTCATTAGTTTCTGATTAGGATTTTCCCGCTGTTGCTGTTGTTGCCTTTAACCTCCCCCCTCCCCTCTCTCCGTCTCACCTCCCCGCGCACCCTCTCCTCGGCCCTCGCGTTGTCTGATTGACCGAGTGACTCGCGTTTTGATTGACATCCTCGGCACTTTGGACCTTTCGAGCTGCCAGTTGACAGTTGACGCTTTTCTGAGGACCAATTGAGGACAAGCTGTGGTGCTGTGTGGTGCTGTGTGGTTCAATGCTCTCGAATTCGATATTCTGGCTACAGAATTTGCAAGCGTTGTGCCGACGGCAAGAGAAAACGCATAAGAGATACTTTTGCAAATGCAAGATACATTTGTATCTTTAAGATACTTTTGTAAGGCATAAATACTTTTTTATCTTCTAGTTACTTTTGTAGCCATTTCATCTAAAATCTTCTTTTGTTTCGTAGTATTTACACTTTTTCAATCAAAAATGCATTTGTATCTTTAAGATACTTTTGTATCTTTAAGCTGCTTCTGTATCTTCGAGTTACTTTTGTACGCATTTCATCTCAAATCTTCTCTTACATTATTATATATTAACGGTTTCCGATCAAATGCATTTGTATCTGCAAGATACATTTATAGCTTTAAGATACTATTGTATCTTATAGATATTTTTGTATCTTATAGATACTTTTGTGGACATTTCACCTCAAATCTTCTCTTACATTATTGTATATTAATTGTTTTCAATCTAAAATGCTTTTGAATCTTTAAGATACTTTTGTATCGTTGAGATACTTTTGTATCATAGATACTTTTGTATTTTTAAGATAGTTTTTTTTATAATTTTAAAATACTTTTATATATTATAGATACTTTTGTACCTCATAGATACTCTTCTATCCCATAGATACTTTTATATCTTATAGATACTTTTGTATCTTATATGTACTTTTCATATTTCATAGATACTTTTGTAACTTCGAAATACTTTTGTATCTTATACAAACTTTTGTATCTCATAGAATCATTTCTATCTCACAGATACTTTTGATATCATAGATCCTTTTGTATCTCACAGATACTTTCCTATCTCATAAATACTTTTGTATCTCACATATACATTTGAATCTTCGAGTTACTTTTATATATCATAGAAACATTTGCATCTCATAGATGCATTTGTATCTCATATATACTTTTGTATCTCATAGATACATTAGTATCTCATATATACTTTTGCATATCATAGATACTTATGTATCTCATAGATACTTTTCTATCCCATATATACTTTTGCATCTCACAGATACTTTTGTATCTCACAGATACATTTGTAACTTCGAGATACTTTTGTATATCATAGATACTTTTGTATCCCATAGATACATTTGTATCTCACAGATACTTTTGTATCTCACAGATACTTTTCTATCCCATAGATACTTTTGTATCTCATATATACTTTTGGATATTATAGATACATTTGTATCTCATATATACTTTTGCATCTCATAGATACTTATGTATCTCATATATACTTTTGCATCTCACAGATTCTCTTGTATCTCACAGATACTTTTGTATCTTCGAGTTACTTTTGTAGACTTTCAACCTAAAATCTGGTTTTGCTTCGCTTTATTTAGTCTTCTCCAATCAGAAGTGCACATGTATCTCTAAGACTCGCGTGTATCTGCCATATACTTTTGCATCTCGTGACAAGTTGACTAATCCAGAACCCCCTTTACCCCACTTGTATCTTTGCAGCGTCGAGCCAAGCAGAAGACAAACAGCAAACAGAACATAGCAACAATGGAGCACATTATGAATCCGTTCATGCCACCCGCTTATCTGTTGGGACACCCGCATCCGCACTCGCATCCGCATTCGCATTCGCATCCACACTCGCATCCGCACTCGCACTCGCAATCGCCACTGAGCTCGCCGGGCACTGCGGGGGCACCGAGCGGAACGGCAAATGCCGCTGGCTGCAACAACATCAACATCAACAGCAGCAGCAGCAGCTCCAGTGGCAGCACAAAGCCCAAGCGCTGGGGATCGCCACCGATAAATCTCGCCGGGCAATTCATCAACCCGGCGACGGGAAAGAAGCGCGTCCAGTGCTCCATATGCTTCAAGACCTTCTGCGACAAGGGCGCCCTGAAGATCCACTTCTCGGCGGTGCATTTGCGGGAGATGCACAAGTGTACGGTGGATGGTTGCAACATGGTGTTCAGTTCGCGTCGCTCGAGGAATCGCCACAGTGCGAATCCCAATCCCAAGCTACATTCGCCGCATATTCGCCGTAAGATTTCGCCGCACGACGGACGCACCGCCCAACAGTTTCCCGTTTTTCCGGCGGCCGCCGCTGCGGCTGCTGCATTCCCTGGCCTACTGCCGCCACCACACCATCCACACCATCCACATCATCCGCATCATGCGCATCATCCCGGCGTGGGCTACAATCCGGCGGCAGCGGCGGCTCACGTCATGTTCGGTGGCCAAACGGGATTGCATAATCTTGGCCTGCTCACGAGTCGGGCACAGCACGAGCGTCTCTTTGCGGATGTGGATGGGGAAGGAGAAGGGGATGCGGATGCGGATGGAGATGCGGAGGGAGATGCGGAGGGAGATGGCGATGGCGATGACGAGGGCGTCTATGTGTACGTGGATATGCATGCGAATAGCTCCAGTCCAGCTAGTCAGGATTGCCACAGCGATGCGGATGCGGATGCGGATACTGAAGCGGATGCCGATGCCGATGCGGATGCGGATACTGAAGCGGAGCTGCACTGCAGCCTCAGCCTAGCCAGCAACAGTCTCACCAGCTGCGACGAGGAGGAGCGCACAGAGCAACCACTTGACTTCTCGCTGCACAAGCGCCGTGAACCGCAGCTGGAACGGATGCGGGAACGTGAACGTGAACGTGAACGTGAGCAGGAAGCGGAAGCGGAACCGGAGCCAGAGCCAGAGACACGCATCAAGCGCTCGCCGAGCCCCTGCGGCGGCAGCGGCTTCTCCATGGAGCGCCTGCTCGGCAAACGTCGCCGGCACAACAGCAGCGCGTCCAGTTGCCAGGAATCCGCCAGCCATGTGACGACTGCCATTAAAATGGAGCTCGACTTGGACAGCGGCGACAGTGGCGACAAGGAAGCTGAGCAACAGCATCCTCATCATCTCCATCATCCCCATCTGCATCCCCAGCTTCAACTCGCTCACGACCTGTCGACGCCACAAAACCGTAAACACCTGACGAGCAGCCGCTCCTCCAGCTGCCCCTCGCCGCCAGCCACTGGCTGTGGCAGTGGCAGCGGCAGCGGCAGCGCAACCACAACCACAACCGCAATGAGCCCCAACGCGGGCAACCTGCTGACCAGCGCCCCATCCTCGCCAGCCCTGCTCTTCGGCCTCGATCTGGAGGAACAACATCATTTGCGGCTGCTGCAAACGCAAATGTTTGCGGCCGCTGCCGCCGCCGCCGCCCAATCGACGCCCAACGCGGCCGCTGCTGCAGCTGCCCCATGGAATCTCCTCTCCGAGGTCTATCGCTCCATGCTGCTCAGCAGCGGCAACCTGAAGGCTCCCACGACGGCGACGGCAGCTGGCGCACAGTCGGCGCAGTACAGCGAAATGCCGCCGACAAATGCCGCCATTTCAGTCTAAGCGTGTCTAAGCGTGTCTCAACGTGTCTCAACGTGTCTAAGCGTGTCCAGCAGTGTCTGGGGGAATCCTCGCCACCAGCAGCAATTCGCTTGGCTAATTAGAAAAATTAATAATTTGTTTAATTTTGGATTTTTACTTTAATTTTTTTGTGTTTTTTGTTTGCCATGAAATGGCCGCAAAGTGGGAAGGAAGTAGCAAAGGGAAAGAGGCAGAGAAAGGAAGAAAGAAAAACTCTTGAAACTGATCTTGATGATGACCATGATCATGATGATGATTATGTTCATTATGATCATGATGATTATGATTACAATGCTGGCAGTCTGCTCTAGAGGCAGCTGCGATTACTAGCTTTTCTACTCGTACTTGTGTTATATATATTCGATTTTTTTTTTACATACATTTAGATATACATATGATTAAACTATATATATATTTTTTTTAATATATATATATTTTTTTTTTTAAATTAAATTTAAATTTAATTTTAATGCGACATCTAAGTGTAAAGTATTCAATCCGTTCCTCAGTGCAAGCAGTTGCAAGCAGTGCGGTCCACAATCAGTGTGTGTGCAAGTGTGTGTGTGTGTGTGTGAATGTTAGCCACTCTCCAATCCCTTCACCTACCTACCCCTAGCCCCCCTCAGTCGCTCATTGTGGTCCCACTGTGCGGCGTACAACGAAGTATTCAGTTATTAGAAGCGAATCAAACGAAGCAACAAAAACTAAGCAACTAAATACTAATTAATTAATTAATGTTAAATGCAACAACAACAACAAATGAAAATAAACTTAATTATATTATACAAATATATTATGTAATGTTTAAGTGCAACAGCAATTTTTTTTCATAGCCAATAACTATTTGTATTTGTAACTAACTTTGCATAAGTCTAAACTATAACAATAAACAACAACAAGAAAAATTACAAAAAAAAATGATTAAAAATGATTAAACATATCTCGTGTGTTACCCCCCGCCCCCCACCTTATCACCTAATCCTGTACCAGTCCCCCTCTCCCCCCAGCAAACCCTTTAGGCTTAGAATACTAAACGATTCTTGAAAATGAAAACAAAAAAAGAAAAAAAAAAAACAAAAGAAAAAGAAAAACAAAAACAACAAAAAATACATGTTTAGTAGAAATGTTATTGCTCTCTCGCTCACACTCACTCTATCTCTGTCTGTCTCTTTCACGATGAACATGCAAATTTGCTCCTTAAGAGATTAATTGTGTATTTAATAATGATTTCCCATTTTATTTAAACAAATAAAAATGCAAATTGTCAACAATATACAACAACAAAAGTATTTTATTTTCTCAGTTTCTCGAATTTGTTTCTATTTCAGCGAACTCCTTGAAATCAACTGGAAATTGTTACAGTTCGGGGGGAACATTTTCCTTTAGAGTTTTCAGCTGCCCTGGAAAACTTTCAGCATTGAACTTGGCCAATTGGCAACGTTATGAGGCGCTCAATGGAAACGCAAATTATGCATATTGTGAGAACTTCGTAATGATTAAATAATAACAATTGTGCATTGTTTTCTCAATGAATTTGCTGAAAACATGCACAGTTATTGCTGGATATACATAAACAATTCCATTTAGTAACTAAACATTGTTTATTTACTGCTTTACTTTTACTTTTATGGAGGATTTTAGAGAATTTTCAACAGTTTTATTAAATTAAATGAAATTTGAGAATTTCATTTTAATATATATTTAAATTTTATTGAATATTTATAGCTAAGAATTTAATAAGAATTAAATATATTAAAATTTTATTAAATATTTATAGCTAACAATTTGTCTTTGTGTATAGCATTATAGTTGCATAAACTTTCTGAGTTATTTTGAAGTTTAGAAAATATTTTCTATTTATTTTTGATTTAATGTTATTTTAGAAAGATTATTTTAAAAGCAGCAACTTTGTTAATCATTTTTAAATAAATGCTAAAACTTAGTAAATTAAAATACGACAAAATTCAGATGGAAATTAATTGCAAAAAAATATATAAAAAATATTGTATGCTTTGCTTAAGAGTTTTCAGCGATTTCCCAACAGTTTCACTAAAGTCTAATGCTTCATATGAAGTATATTAAATGAAGCATAGAAATTTGATATATTTATAGCTTAAAATATTTATTTTTTATTTAGCATATTAACGCTTAAAGTCTATTTAACTTATAATATTATAATTCAATTAATTATTTTGAAGTTTTGCAAATATTTTCATTAAATGAAAATATTTTTAAAAATGTATTACAAATTTTTTAGGAAAATCAGAAACTTTTGCTGCATTTTTAGTACTTTTTAATTTCATTTAAAAATAAATGTAAGTAAAATTAATATTGAATATAATTGTAGAAATTACAATTAAAAATTTGCTTAAACTACAAAACAATTTTATAGCTGAAAATAATGAAATAAAATTATTTGATTTCACAAATATTCTTAAGATATTTTGTGTATTGATTTTTATATAATTATTTATTATATTTAATTCTTCAAATTTGTAATTTTCATCTCAATAATTTCTTTAAGATTTTTAGATATTTTTTTGAGCAATTTAAAAATGATTTTAAACTTTTTGCTTTGCTTAAGAACTGAGCATTTCTAGGGTATTTACTAGTGAGCAAAACTCTTAAGAGTTATGTTAATTAAATGGCTAATGAATGCTGAATGTTTAATTAGATTAATTAAATTAATTACATAATTTTTGAGGCAATAAAATTAACAAATTCTTTATTTTTATTTTATTTATTTATTTAACGTCGACTAACAGCAGTCGACCCAATTAAAAATCAAAATCTTAAGATAATTAAATTAAAAATAATTACAAATGAAATTTAAGTATAAAATGAGTTTAAAATTTAAGTTTAAAATAAGATTAATTTAAATTTAAAATTTCAAATCTGGGGAAATCAAAAAAGCGTTGATTGATCCAACATTTGTTGCGGGGATTGGGGAAAACCCAGAAAAACCCAATCAGATCACAAAGTATATAAATGTAGTTAGTGTATACTAGCTAAATAGTTTAGGATGAGCAATTTGATACTGGGAAGAGAGGACTCTGAGCTGAATACATGAAAAAGTTTATTATAATCAGCACAGAGTACTCGAAAAGGTTCATGCAGAGCGTAGTTAGTAGTACATGCATTAAGAGCGAGAGGCATAAAGTTGCGAGTAGGTCTATAAGGAACAGAGAAATTAATTCTATTTAATAACATAGAGGAGTCAATTTCACCATTGATTAGTTTGAAAATAAATAACACACCTAGCATGATGCGTCGATTAGCTAGAGATGGAAGGTTGATTAGCAAGAGTCTACTGGAATAAGAGGGCAGGTCAATACCAGCAACCCAGTTAAAGCCGCGAAGCGCGAAAAGTAAGAACTTCTTTTGTACAGACTCTATTCTGTCCTGGTGTACGAGATATTGGGGAGACCACACACAAGATCCGTATTCCAGAATAGGCCGAACAAGAGAAATATAAAGTAGTTTTGTCGTATAAGGGTCGTCGAATTCCTTAGACCATCGTTTGATGAACCCAAGTACTTGAGTAGCCTTACTGACAGTATAAGAAATATGCAGATCAAATCTCAATTTAGGATCAAGAAGGATTCCTAAATCCTTTACCTGATTTAAACTCTCAAGAGGCGTCCGATCGAGCGTGTAATTAAAAATATGAGGCCTGCTCCGATAAAACGACATCACCTTACATTTAGAGCAGTTTAGTTGTAACAAATTAGTTTCACACCAGGTATGAAAGGAGTCAAGATCTGCTTGTAATAAATGATAAGAGTTGATGTCATTATATGTTAAACAGAGCTTCACATCATCGGCGTACATAAGAATATGAGAGAATTTGAAAATAGATGGAAGATCGTTAATAAAAAGGTTAAATAGAAGAGGACCAAGATGGCTGCCCTGAGGTACGCCAGAGGTTACAAGTACGGGCTTAGAAAGAGAGGATCGAAATATAACTTTTTGTGTTCTAGAAGTGAGATATTCGGAGATCCACATAAGGAGTTTATGTGGAAAACCGATAAGATTTAGTTTTTTAAGTAGGAGACAGTGGTTGACAGAGTCAAAAGCCTTACTGAAGTCAGTGTAAATGACATCAGTCTGCATCTTATTCTGAAATCCTCTGATAATTAAAGAACAAAGTTCCAGTAGGTTAGTGGTAGTAGATCTCGATCTCACAAAACCATGTTGGAATGGCGATATGATAGAGCTACAAAAGTGTTGTAGTTGAGATGTAATAACTTTCTCAAACACTTTAGGCATAGCGGACAATTTGGAAATACCTCTATAGTTTTTAACATCTAGCTTAGATCCATCTTTATGAAGAGGAACAATATATGATTCCTTCCAAATAGATGGGAAAGAGCAGGAGTTAATCGAAAGTATAAATAGGGAAAGCACTGGTCTGCAGAGAGATCCAGCACAATACCTAAGGATACATCCCGGTACTCCATCAGGGCCAGGAGAACAACTGGGCTTAAGCGAATTTAGTTCGTTTAATAAAGAACTTTCTGAGATCAGAGGACCAAAAATGCAGTTAGACTTTAATAAACTGTAAGGATAAGGTGAGTTAGAAGAGGAGTTAGTAGTTGAGTAAGTTGTTTGGAAGAAGTCGGCAAACAAATCGGCTGCAGCCTGATCAGAGTTGGCTTTTCTATCTTCATAGGATACAGAAGAGGGTAAGAAGGAGGATTTTCGTTTCATATTGACAAAATTATAGAACCGCCTAGGATTTTGAGCAAACTCCAATCGACAACGATTCAAATAATCATTGTAGCAACGCGAGCTAAGCGTAATAAAATTGGATCTGGCTATGACATAACGCGAAAAATCTGAAGGATTTCTCGACTCCTTATATCTTTTATAATATCGAGATTTCACATTCTTTAACATTGTTAGCTCTCGCGAGAACCAAGGGGGTCTATTAGACCTCACAGGGAACTTACGGGGCACACACTGCTCAAAAAGTGAATTTAACACATTATAAAAGATAGAAGTGGCAATGTTGATGTCAGTACAAGAGTACAGATCAGACCAGTCAGTGTTTGAAATGAGAAAGTTAAGCTTGCGATAATTTGATTTTTAGATTTGATTTCCTTGCTCTAAACTTCAAAATTTCTTTGACTTTGTGGAGATTTCCATGTGAATAGTGTTCATATGCAGAGAAGGCGTTACATTTGAGTTGGATTGGAGTTGGAGTCGATTGGTGGCAACCACATCATCATCATCAACATCAAGATGATCATCATTATCATCATTATCATCATCATTATCAAGAAGAACAACATGGATAGGCAGCTGTGGCCACTTATGGACAGATTACAAGCATACAGAGACATAGACACCCATTAGACAGACAGACAGACAGTCGGACAGTCGGACAGGCACTCCAAAATGCTTATGAATAGAAAGAACATTTGCCGAATATCCGAAATGGAGTATATATGAGTATATATATGAATAAGCGAGTATGAAATGAAAAAAAAAATAAAAAATATGAATTTCAAAATGAAGTTGCGTGAAAGCGAAACCGCAAAATTGACAGTGAATGCGTGAAGACTGTGAAAATGTCAAGTGTCTGGCTGAAGAGCGCAGAGTGGGGGGTATAAAGAAAGGAAGGGGCCAGCGGAGGGGGAGTAAAGGATATGTAGGTTGGCAGCGACTGAGGCAGCGGCAATACGTCAGAAGAGACAGCTCAATGCTTGCCACATTATGAGATGATCCTTGGCAGCGTTGTCACTTGAGACACAACACACACACAGACAGACAGAGCAGACAGAGCAGACAGAACAGACAGACAGACAGAGCAGACAGAGAGACAACCACAACAACGACATTGCCATGAAATGGCTGCTCACATCTCTGGGGATCTATTTACTTTTAAGTTTGCTGAATTGGATGATGTCACACGACTGTGGGGCACAAAGGAGACAGCAGTTAGGCAACAGAGGAGGAGGGAGGTGGGGGAGGGGGTTGGGCATACGGCAAGTGGGTGACTTTGGCATTCAAGTGGCTGCGCTGCGACGGAAGCCGGCGAAAAGGTTTCGCTTCGTGGCGGCATTTTATGAAATATTAGAAAAAGAAATTTACAATGCGTTAAAAATTAACATTTCAAATGGGATTGCGATTGCGATTGAAATTTTTATTCATTTGCCATGTGTGCGTGTGTGTGTGTGTGTGTGCGTGTGTGTGTGTGTGTTTCGTTGCTCCGGGGAGGATGCAAATGCGTTTATTTTTGGAGACAATTGAAAACCACTCGAGGGTTATTGAGATGTGACAGTCAAGTAGTCGGAGATGTGAACGTGCACGCAGATGGGAGACGTAGCTGGGAGTTGGAGACGCTGTAGCTGGAGTTGGTGTTGTGGCTGGAGTTGCTGATCCAAAGCTGGCAGAGATATCAAGTTGTGGCACGTCGCAATGTTGCGCTGCGTCGAGTTAACTTGACGTTTGAAATAGGATCAAAAACTGTTTTGCAATTTGTTGTGCCGCACACACACACACACACACACACACACACACACACAGAGAGAGTAAGTGAATTTATTGCTCTAACAGCTACGGATATGGCTATAAATATACAGTTGTTTAGTTACAGCTACAGATACATTTAGTTGCCACCCAAAACAATGTCCAATGCCACACATCAACATGTATTGTTGCATGTGGCATATACGTATGACAGCCGCCTGACATTGCCACAAAGAACATGTTATTCAGTTAGCTAACATTAAGGATGATCAGTGCGTGGGGTGGAGGGGGGCAGGGGGGTTGTTGAATCTATTGTATTATTTGCTATGCAAATTGCACAGAATTCATTTCAATGGTCAAGCGAATCGAATAAGATATTTAGCATAAAGTAAAAAGAGAGAGAGAGAGCGAGAGAGCGAGAGAGAGAGATAGAGAGAGAGAGAGAGAAAGACAGAGAGAGAGGGACAGAGAGAGAGAGAGAGAGAGAAAGAGAGAGAGAGACAGAGAGAGAGAGAGAGAGAGAGAGAGACAGAGAGAGAGAGAGAGGGAGAGAGACAGAGAGAGAGACAGAGAGAGAGAGAGAGAGAGAGAGAGAAGGAGAGAGAGAGAGAGAGAGAAGGAGAGAGAGAGAGAGAGAGAGAGAGAGAGAGAGAGAGAGAGAGAGAGAGAGAGAGAGAGAGAGAGAGGCAGACAGAGATAGCTGCATATTTACTTCCCACCCGTAGGGGAAGTTCTGCTCAAATTCTAATTCTGCTCAATGTTTAAAAACCAAAGTCTTCAACTTGTGCAGAGATTTGTTAAATAATTAAAGACTAAAAATTATAAATTATAATTTTTTAAGCTATCTCAAGGAGCACAATTTCCACCTAGAGGTGTGGTATTTCCAAAAACAATCAAATGTTGACTGACTTATTTGTCGATGCAGTTTTTTGATAGCAATCTTCTTTGATATCAATCTTCTCATAGCAACTCTAGCTTCAGTTATGTTAAATGTTAAATTTTCCTCTTCATTTCCACACTTTTCCGAATTTTCTTCTTCCTGTATGTCACTCAGTGAGACTTAACTAATTAAAAAATTAAGCAATATTTAACACATAACAATATTAACATAAATAAAACTAATTGTTGCTCGGCATTATAGTGTTGGAAAGGAGATTCCTTGGCAGTAACGTTGTCAATACTAATGTTGACAAATTGCCATAAAATAAGAAATACGTTTTTAGTAGATAGAAGAAGCCATACAAGTGCAGAGTAATTTAATTAATTATGTAATTCCATTTAATATAATTCAATTAAAACATTTGAAGCAAAGAAATTACGCGTCCAGAGGAAATAGTTGCATAATTGTGGCACTTGTCAACACTGGAAATTGTTGCGCTATCAGCGATGAAATCTTTGTCATTAGCTTGATTTGAATGCAGTTCACAGAAAGTGCGCAGTGAGTTGTGGGCTGGGAATACCCCATTGTTGGGGTCAGTCTGACAACTGATAAGCTTCTGTTTGTGTTTGGGATTGGAGAGTTGCAGCAGTTGTTGTTGTGGTTATTGTGGTTGTTGTTGTTGTTTTAATCATCATAAAATGCACTGAGATTTGGGTAATTGATGCTGACAGAAGAAGAAGAAGAAGAAGAAGTGTGTTTAGCAGCAAGAACAGGAGAAGAAGAAGGAGAAGCAACAAGCAAAAGAAGTAGTTGTAGATGAGCAATGAGTGATGAAGTTGAAGGAACAGTGGAACGACATGAGACAACTTCGATTCCAAGTAAGTAAATATACTTAATTTTAATGACATAGAAATTGCTGGTAAAGTGCTCGCTGATTGAATCTCGTTAGTTGCTCGTGTCGGAGCGGAGCGGAGGCTGGGAGAATACCAAGAAGCGGCCTCGCCACTCGCTTCTCTGTCGGCGTCGCAGTCGGAGTTAGCAGTCAGCAGTCAGCAGTCAACAGTCACCAGTCAACCAACCCCGCCAGACGCCGTCACCAGTCGCAATACTTGGGCAATTAATTCGACATTTTAATTTACATTTCATGGGAACATGAAGCAGCCACAGGTGAGTGTAATTCTCTGTGTGTGTGTGCGTGTGTGTGTGTGTGTGTGTGCTTGGCTAGAAGTAAACGAACAACTTTTGGACAAGTGGAAAATACGCTTTAACTACAAGTCGAAGCCAAAGACAACGACAACGACAACATCGACGCTGCCTCATTTAACATATCTGCAGAAGTAATTGAACTTTTGATATTAACGTATTATAATGCTTGAACTCCATAGATATAACCATATATCAAGGTCATGCCACTATTATACGCACAGTCTTCTGTTCTTTTGTCCACAATTCGATTTACTATGAAGGTCACAACTGAAGCGAATCAACAGAGTCTAGCTAAGTCGTCTCTGTTCAGCTGTAAGCTACATAAGTGATCTTCTATATCATATATTATTCATTGATCTATCGATCTCTATATTATCTATTTATATCATTATTTCTCCAGCTGTTTCTCTAGCTATATCTATCTCTATCTCTCGCATAGCTCCGTCTTCTCATATCTCCAACTTGACTTAACTTACTTGAACCTTCTGCGTCTCTGTTTAGCTGTAAGCTACATAAGTGATTTTCTATAACATATATTATTCATTGATCTATCGATTTCTATTCTATCTATTTCTATCACTATTTCTTTAGCTATATCTATCTCTATCTCTCGCGTAGCTCCGTAGCTCTTCTTCTGCTTCTCTGTTCAGCTTTAAGCTCCATAAGTGATCTTCTATAACATATATTATTCATGGATCTGTCGATCTCTATATTATCTATTTATATCATTATTTCTCCAGCTGTTTCTCTAGCTATATCTATCTCTATCTCTCGCATAGCTCCGTCTTCTCATATCTCCAACTTGACTTAACTTACTTGAACCTTCTGCGTCTCTGTTTAGCTGTAAGCTACATAAGTGATTTTCTATAACATATATTATTCATGGATCTATCGATTTCTATTCTATCTACTTCTATAACTATTTCTCTAGCTGTTTCTATAGCTACTTCTATCGCTATCTCTCACATAGCTCCTTCATCTCATCTCTTCAACTTGACTTATCTAACTTGAACCTTCGGCGTCTCTGTTCAGCTTTAAGCTACATAAGTGATCTTCTATATCATATATTATTCCACTTCATATACATGGATCTATCGATCTCTATTCTATCTACTTCTATAACTATTTCTCTAGCTGTTTCTCTAGCTACTTCTATCGCTATCTCTCACATAGCTCCTCCATCTCATCTCTTCAACTTAGCTTAAATATCTTGAACCTTCTGCGTCTCTGTTCAGCTTTAAACTCCATAAGTGATCTTCTATATAATATATTATTCATGGATCTATCGATTTCCATTCTATCTATTTCTATAACTTATCTATTTCTCTAGCTACTTCTATCTCCATCTCTCACATAGCTCCTTCATCTCATCTCTTCAACTTGACTCACTTGAAACTTCTTCGCTTGTGTTCTGAGAATATTCGAATAAAATGCAGACAAATCTCGTTGGCTTCTCTTTGCCTCGTGTAAATCTAATTTATTACAACTAAATGCAAAGTAATATCATGTCTCCTGGTAGTTGAACTCATGTAAAGCATTTAGCAATTCGTTTACATCATAAATTTGCTAATTTGATCTTCATAGATCGTATACTGTCAATAGGACTACACTCAAGTGATTGGCTTCATTAAGCGATGCTCTAAGGAATTTGACGATACTTATAGAGATCTTTTATGTATGTGTGTGTATGTGTGTGTGTGTGTGTGTGTGTGTGTGTGTGAGTTGAGAACTTAGTGCAGTCTGGGCGGGTCAATTCGTTTCTCCTATAGATTCTTGTCTCTAATCGCTGTAATTGACTACTCTGAGTTCTGTTTTATTATCTGAAGTTTATCGAGTGCTCAGTGCCGATAACAAATTTATCGAGTGCTCAATTTTGAGTTCTCTCTTCCAATTATGAAGTTTCTTATTTTAAAATTATTAGCTATAGTAATAACTAACCCGCCTTGAATACTATTGAATTAGCGGGGTCGATTGAGCCATGTCTGTCTGTATGTCTGCCTGTCCGTCAATTATAAGAGCTAGAGACACCAAAGTTGGCATGAAGCTTCCTGACTTTATTTTAGATTTTCGTTAACTTTTCCCTTCCTTATGGCCACATTTCTCCGCGTAGACGCTTCTAGCACAAACAAGTGCTTGCAGTTCATCATTTAGAAGAAATTCTGAAAGTTTCATCAAAATCGCTCTATAAATACGAAAGATAAGCAGAACTTTGCTCTTTGCGGCCAGCACATGAGTGTGAGAGAGACAGCGAACGAACGTATGCATATGCAAATGAAGTGACGTAGCACGCAGCTTTTGATCGAGTATCATATTCATATGCTATATAAGGATTTCAAAAGAGAATTCTTTAAGCAGCTGTTAGGCACTTATGAAGTAATTTCTTGTAAAATAAATTAAATAATTAACAATTAACATTAATAGAAATTAGTATATGCATTAATTAGAATATTATAATAATTATAAAATTTAATTACTTCCTCTTATATCAATTAATCTGCAGCTTCATAAGTTCTCTTCAGCATAATTTAGTTCCTATTAGAGTTATCCTAGTGCCCTGGGTAATCCCCATGTAGTACAGCTATTGTCAAGTTCTTGTACAATTAATGAACAGTGCTGGATTGTGACACCTGTGGCTGGCAACACCTGCGGGGATGGCATAATTGTTGTGTGATTAAACAATTGATTAAGTTTTAATAAATTTGTAAAATCAATATTAAAAATTAAGTGCAGTAATTACTTAAATGGCTATTTGCTTGCCAGCCAAAATAAATATTTTGCGAACAACCATTTAAACACGGTACGGCTGCTGCGCCTGCCCCTGCCACTGCCACTGCCACTGCCCTTGCCCCAGCAGCTGCTGTTGCCACAGTTGCCACAGTTGCCACTGTTGCCTGCCCCATTCCTTGAGCTTCTGCGTTGCTGCGAAATGGCCGTGGGCGTGTGTGCATATGCATAAATGTGTATGTAATCACACACACACACACACACACACACACACAGCACACACACGCGCACACACACTCGCAGAGTTTCGCACGGACAGCATAAATTTACCTGCTGCATTATATAAATATTTACGTAATATACGTAAAATGCGTAACGCCTGTTGTCAACAACATAATCAACAACAAGAACAACAACAACAGCAACAACAACAGCAACAACAACAGCAACAACAACAACAACAACTGCGGCACAACAACGCACCACATACGCACAGCCAATGGGCTGTAGCACCACGCCACCACACGGACCAATCGGACAGCCAGTCAAGCTGACGGCCCATGAGGCCAGCGAGGGGCAGCGCGGTGCGGCGCGGTGCGGCGCGGGACGAGCTGCCACAAGCTCTTCCTCTTGCGACAGGTTGCAGTTGCTACTGTCTCTCTATATAGGTGTTGGTGGTGCGACACCCAAACCACAGCTCCAACTCCAACTCCAACAACAACACCAACTCCAACAACAACACCAACTCCAACAACAACACCAACTCCAACTCCAACTGCGTCTGCGCCTCCAGCTCCATCTCCTACAAGCAACTCCACCTGCAGCTGCAGCTTCATCCTTGTCCAGGCGTACGACACATAATACAAACGATTTGCATATTTTTTCCAAGCTCGTCGTTCTTGTTGTTCTTGTTGTTGTTGTTGTTGTCATTAATTAAATTACATTGCGCAAATTGCAGGCAGCTCGGCACACCGCAGTCTGCCCCTGCCCCTGTCACCTGCCCCCACCTGCCTTGTTGCACATGCATAAGGGTAACAGCGACAACAATAACAGCAGCCGTAACAGACTCATTTCTCATACCAATTACTCATGTGCCAAACTCACTCTCCAACTCCAAACCCAAACCCAATCCCAACTCCAATCCCAAACCCAATCCCAATCCCAACTCCAATCCCATAGACCCTTAACCCATTGCCGCGTCCAGCTCAAGTTCCAATTCCAATTCCCAGTCAAATCCAGGGCACGCATGGTTTACTTATTGTTGGATCTGCTCTGAGCTCATCATTCAAAGTGTTATTAGGTTGGCTTTGTGGGGTATGGGGATTCCCCCCGCCCCTTTCTTCTCTTGACCAAATTGCATTAATTTTATTATGTTACTTTATTTTAAATGAATATGTTTAATAAAATATAAATTAATTAAGTTAAATGCAACTTTTCTAGCATTTTTTCTGAGAAGAAGAAGTTTGTTGCTGCCTTTGAGGTCAAGCTTGGTTCAAGCTACAATCGCCAAGTTGCTTCTACTTCTACTACTTCAAGTTCAAGTGCCTAAAAATTGTAGCAAAACATATCTTAAAGGCATTTTTTAGAAACATATTTCATTTAATAATAATTTAATTTTTTAAGTATTTTATTGCAAAGAAAAATAATGAACTTCGGCAAGAAGAAAAAGTGTTTGAAAAGTTTTAGAAATTTCCTCAAACTAAAACAATAAAACAAAGTTAACCCCAATGTAAATGCTAATGCTAATGCTAATGGCAAATGATATTGTTAATGCAAATGATAATGATAATTATAATGCTAATGCTGATGCTAACGCTAATTTTAATTATAATGCTAATACTAATGCTAATGCTAACGTCCAATGCGTATGCAAATGTTATTGTCAATGCCAATGCGAATTTGAATGCTGATGCTGATACTAATGTTAATGCTAATGATATCATTAATGCTAATGCTCATTTAATAATATTTTAATTTTTTAAGGATTTTATTGCAAAGAAAAATAATGAACTTCAGCAAGAAGAAGAAGTGTTAGAAAAGTTATAGAAATTTACTCAAACTCCAGCAGAAAAACTCGAGAAGAACTCAATTAAAAACTAAACAATTTATAGAACAATTTAACTTAAGTAAAAGTAAGTAAAGCATAACTAAATGCAAATAACTAAATACAGGAATGAAATGTTTTATAAGAGAACATAAATTCCAGAAGAATTTATGTAAATCAATAAATAAATAAATACACAATTTAACAAAAAAACAAAAATTGAGAACAGTAAACCAAAATAGAAATGTGTCTGAATGTTACAATTTAATATTAAAACAAAATACACAAATTATAGAATAATTTAACTTATAAACAATGAGACAAGTAAATAGAAAATAAAAAGAAAACATAATTCTAGAAGAATAGAACTTAATTAAATTAAACTTGTATTAAAATAGAAATAATAATACTTAAGAAAATCTTTCTCGGAACATTCAACTCAAGTAAATAAAGAAAATGAATTGAATATGAAATTACATTTATTTCAATGAAGCAATAAATATAAGCAGATAGAGAATGAGAAGTAAATAGTTGGAAAACTGTTTACAAATTGGATTTCTAAAAGTTACTTATTTTATTTATTATTATATTATTATTAAAATATGGAAATAGAATATATTGCTTTAAGGATTAATTTCTATACGATGGAGAAAGGAAATTAAAATGAACAAAAAACAATAACATTATAGAAAGTCAGACATAGATTTAAATAATAAATAATAAATAATAATAAATATATTAATTTAAATAATATAAATTAAATCTCCTAGATATTTAAATTGTTTGCTAGCATGAACTGCAATTTCTTTGCGTTCCTGTAACATCAGCAACTTCTGCTGCAAGCTCTCAATTAGTTGGGTCTTATGTAACTTACCGAGTAGCACAAATCCCTTGATGATTCCTAGAAACCAGTTCAAGGAACAGCCGACAGTCGCGCGTTTCTCGTTTCTCGTCTCTCGTCTCTCGATTCTCTTTCATAATTAGCAGTTCCATAAAACGAAACACACAAAACAATGCCCAAAGAAAGCCTCGTAGTTGGTAGATGCTGAGGCTGATATTGCCGACTCAGCCGACTGATGTTGTCCGATTCCCGGTCGGGGGTACCGATAGCACAGCTACCGTAAATACGTGGCCAAAACGCAGGTCAATGCAAACAATCAAACAACAACAGAACGGGGTTCAAAGTGTGACACAACATGGCCAAGGAATGGAGGACAAACCGGTTCACATTTAACTAGCTGCGTTTCAGGAAGCATGTCAACAATCCTATGATCTAATGGACAACCAAATGTTAATACCTGCTTATAGCTATATTATGTGTCTAACGAAAGGTTTCAGCTTTGAAACATGTCAGAGTTGGAAGAAAGCAACGCATATTGATGGGAATAACAGGGAAAAACAGAATGAGAACTACAAGTATAATAATTATAATAATGAGAACAAAAATAATGCTAATGCTAATGATATGGCCAATACTAAAACTAATATTCATGCTGCTGATAATACTAATTCTAAATCCAATTTAAATTTCAATTGTAATGCTAGTGGACTTTTGCTGCTAATAATAATGCTTACACTAATACTTTAACTAATGCTTACTCTAATTATAATGCCAATGCTAGTGTAAATACTTAAACTTGTACTAACTAACAATGTTAAAACTAATACTTGTGCTAATTCTAATGCTGATTTCAATAAAACAACTAACCCCAATGTAAATGCTAATGCTAATGAAAACGTTTATGTTAATGCGAACGCTTCTGCAAATGATAAAGTTAATGGAAATGATAATAATAATTCTAATGCTAATGCTGATGCTAACTCTAATCCTAATGATAATGCTAACACTAATGCTAATGCCAATACTAACGTCCAAAATCTTATGCAAATGGTATTGTCAATGCTAATGCGAATTTGAATGCTGATGCTAATACTAATGCTAATGCTAATGCGAATACTAATGCTAATGCTAATGATATCCTCAATGCTAATGCTCATGCTAATTATATTCCTAATGCAACTGATAATGCTAATACTAATACTAATGCTAATGCTAACGCTAATTCCAATGATAATGCTAACACTAATGCTAATGCTAATGCTAACTTCCAATATCTTATGCAAATGATATTGTCAATGCTAATGCGAATTTGAATGCTAATGCTAATGCGAATATTAATGCTAATGCTAATGATATCCTCAATGCTAAAGCTCATGCTAATTATATACCTAATGCAAATGATAATGCTAATACTAATGTTAATGCTAATTCTAATGTTAATGTTTTGTCACTGCTAATGCTAATGCTTACATAATTAGACATACTAATGTACAACAACAATTACAATGCTTATGATGCTTCTAATGATACTGAGTTGAGAACATATGGCATATTAATAATGCTAATGCTAATGATAATTAAGAATGGTAATAGTAATGCTCATACAAGTACTAATATCAAGGCACCAATAATGAAATTCTTTAAGAATAATAATAGAATAAAAATAGAATAATATCACTAATCTTGGGCATTTCCAGGGTATGCCAGCGTCTTAGCCACCCGCATATTAAGTGATCCCCATCTATGGTCATATTACTCCGAGGTTTTATTATTCTAATGTCAAAGGTCTGGTTTGCTATGTGACAGAGACGTGCAACCAACGATGCTAATCATAGATGGAACGACCGAGCTATTACAGGGAGAGACAGGCAGATAGAGAGAGAAAGAGAGAGAGAGAGAGAGGGTTGGAGAAGAAACAGCAGCAGAAGAGGAAACCGTGAAAGGGTAAATTGGGCGACATGTTGTGAAAACATGCTACCGTATTTGAGTTAACAAAACATGCGACACAAGCGAAGAAAAAAAAACACAAAATCCAAAATCAAGCCATATCTATGTTTTCCATTTTCCATTTTCCCAATTTACTATTCTTTTTTTTTGTCCAAATTTCCAATTTGTGTGATCTGTGCCTGCTGTGTTTGTGTTGTGTGTGTGCTGTGTGTGTGTTGTGTGTGCGTTGTGTGTGTAGTGTCCCAAGGTCGTGCGTGTTGTCGGCAATGTTGTTTAATCTGACATTATCCATAGGCCATATCCATATCGTTATCGCACTCGCGTTCACGTTCGCGGTGCAGTAGTCGTTGTCTTCGGGGCCAAGAAAAGGATCAATTTTCAAGGAAAACATCGGCCAAGTGCAATTAACACATTCGAGCAGCAGCGGCAGCAGCAGCAGCGGCAGCAGCAGCAACAAATATGTTAGAGAGCTCTGCCTTGAGGGCTTGGGGGAGGGGGTAACATTCCCTTCTATATGCACAAAGTAAACACTTTGATAATGATAATGTGAATTGTGATCTGTGATCTGGGATCTGTGATCTGGGATCTGTGATCTGCTGGCGGTGTCGCTCCTTTTTCCCGACTGTCGGGATTTTCCGAAAGTTGACGTGCGGCGCGGCACTTAAAGGATTTTTCAATTTTACAATTGTGTGTGACTGTGTGTGTGTGTGCGGGTGTGTGTGTGTTGTGTCAACATAAACAAGAAGACAACTACCAAAGATTCGTGTCCCACAATATATCGTAGATAAGTGCTAATTGGGTTTGCCAGAACTAAAGCAAAGGCAAGCAAAGTAAAGGGCTGCAGTCAGCTGGTAATAGACACCCTACGCAACTGGCTACCCCTGTCACAAATACACACACAGTCGCACACACACAACAGCAAACAGCAAATGAACCCATCAAAGTGGTGCCTCTTGCTAACCTCTGCCACTGCCACTTGCCACTTGCCACATGCCACGTCTGATTGGGGAGTCGCTTTGGCTTTCGCTTTGGCTGCCGCTTTTTGTAAAGCTCAAGTTCTGTTTTTCCTGTTAGCGGCCACTTTATGCACTTTACTCGCTGCAGGCCAACAAAATTAGTTTTTTTTTTGTGTTTTTTTTTTTTTTTGTATTCTTCTCGTTGTTGTTGTTGCTGCTGCTGTTGGTGTTTTTTCTGCAATTCAATTGAAATTGAATGCCATGAATATTGAAGGCAAATCGACAACGACAACGTTAACGAAGAGGACGAGGGCGAGAGGAGCAGGGCGAGCGGAGCAGGGCGAGGACGTCGAATCGTCGAATGGTCAGTCGAGTGTGCTTCTTTTTCTGCCGTTTTTAACAAACATAAAATCAATTACACAAGCTTCATTAAGCTTATCCAGCTGCAGGTGTGTGTGTGTGTGTGTGTGTGTGTGTGTGTGTGTGTGGCTGACTGGTTGTGCAGGTCGATAAGGTCGCCCGCCAGCTGAATGGGCAAATGCGAGCGGTAAACGGCGTATGATGAAAACGCCTCAGGTCCTGCCACAATTCAACCGCAAACAACACAACTGAATGCTAGCGATTACACACACACACACACACACACACACACACACACACACACAGACACACTCGAGTGCGACTACACTCACACAAATGATTCAAACTTCAACTCACTACTTGAACTTCGACATCGACTTCAACATCAACAACGACTTCAACTACGACTTTGTCTCAGCTGATTGGCCTGCCCGAGGTTGCTTTTGCGGAAGGTCCTTGGGGATCCTTTTGGCATATGTCAACGGCACGGTGAGCCGCTAACCTTTAGCTAAATAATTGCGGTTGTACTTCCACTTCTCTCTCTCTCTCTCACCCTCCTACAACGCTGTGCTCACTTGCACCCGGTAGTTGCCTTAATTTAACCTAAGTGATTGATGCCAGTTGCAAAGTTTGATGTGGATCCAGGCATAAGCACAGTTGACAGTAGTAGGGGAGCCGCACAAAGCGAGCACACATATCATTCATTAAAGTCCTGCGAGATTTATGCTAATTCACACAGTGCCACATAAATTGCAAGTCGGCAGAAAATGCCAAAACTAATGCCAAACTCTGTCCAGCCAGGACTTTATTTGCAACAGCTTGCGGAAGAATGCTCCAAGAAAGGGGGCACAAACTGAGTCTGCACTAGTTGTATAATATAAATATATATATAATAATATAATATAGTAAAATGATAATAACATATATATGACATATATATATATAAATAAACGCTTCATAAACTTAATAATCGAATAAACATTTCAATATTAACAACAGATTATTTATTTAATTAACGTCAACTAACAGCAGTCGACCCAAGCATAAAATCAAACTCTTATGATAATTAAATTAAAAATAATTACAAATGAAATTTAAGTGTAAAAATGAGTTTAAAATTTAAGTTTAAAATAAGATTAATTTAGGTTTACATTTAAATTTAAATTTAAAATTTAAAATTATCCTAGATATATGGTAAAGTCATAATGAAGCTATCATTGAATCATTTAGAGCTTGTTTAAAACAATGCTATCAGCAAATTATAATAATTAGTATTTTAACTAAGAATCCAGCTTGAAAACTATAACTCACTTATCATGGAGTTCCAATCAATAAACCATTCCTAATTTTTATGAAATTAACTAATAATGAAGTCAGAGCTATGCAAAACTATCAACGAATTATCATTAACTCATCATTAAATAAGCGTGAAACTATTTCAACTATTATAACAATTGATTAAACTATCTTAAAACTGTAGGAATATTAGAGAAAACTTTAACTGCAACAATTGTTCAATAATAATAAATTACAATACACTTAATTCTAACTCTTTCATAATAAGTGTAAACTTTATATTAAATATATATATCAATTTCCTTATTCATTCAAACAATCTATTCAACTCAGCTCTTATGAATCGATCTATTCACATCTCTCCTCAATTAAACAGCATATTTAACTTTAATTTGTCTTCTTTCTTACTACTCTAGTTATATTTGCAACTGTCTAAAAACAATCTTTATTGATATATTTATTATTATTTATTTATTCTTTTTTGCGCTTTATTAATCTATGATTTCTCTACCAATCTTTACATATATTTCTCTCCTCTAAAACTTATAGTCAGGGATTTCTGTAAAAATTACATAAAATCAACTGATATTATAATAAACTTACTAACTATTTATCTATGCATTTAGCTTTGTAATTATATTTTAACATTCTAACTTTTAATTTGTTTACTTATGCAATTTATTCTCACAACTTTTTAACAAACTATTTGACTATCAATCGGTCTAATAAAATCTGTATCAATTCTAAGCATATTTGTAACTAGCTAATCATTTATTAAATTCTTCATTTCACTACTCTTTTCCACACTTTAACTAACTATCAATTCTTCAACAATCTATTTAATAATTTCTTAATATTTAAGTCTATAAGTCTATACTATAACTATTTAACAATCTTATTCTATATAAGTCTACTCAGTCTAACTCTTTGACAATCTATCAACTCTCCATTAATCTATATATCTAACCTCATAGAGAGAGAGAGAGAGAGAGAGAGAGCGAGAGAGAGAGAGTGAGACTTATGCTGAAATTACATTATATTAACTGTGATTCTATTAGAAATGCAAAGTAAATATTTGATTTGGTTCTTTTATGTCGTTTAATTCAGAATGCAGCAATTGTAACCATTCGTAAATTATTTCTATCAATAGAGCTGCGGAGCAGATGGAAATTGTTGTATGTTGGCGGGGAGAGGGTTAGTGGTATTTTCCGGATTTTCCGAGTCAGCTACTGCTGCTGCTGCAAAAGTAAATGCTCTGTCCACAAATATTTGACTGGGCGACCGACCGCGCAAACAATGTTATTCCTAGCCAGGAGTTATGTTTTTAGTTTTGTGGCATTCGCTGGATGCGCAGGCATGACCCTGCAGACTCAGAGAGAAAGAGACAGAGAGAGAGAGAGAGAGAGCGAGAGGGAGATAGATTGTGGCTGGGGTTGGGATTGAGGTTGGACTCTGTCCGGGTGTTTACCCATTAACTTGCTTTTATTGACAACGACTTCAGTGATGAAATGTAAGCAACATCAAAGCCAAATACTCGTACTCCTCAACTGTCCAGACCCCACCCCACCCCATCCCATCCCATCCCATCCCGGCCTGCGCTCTCTCGCTCACTGTCTTTGCTCCCCTTCTGTTGTCTCCACACTCGCCTTGTGCACTCTCCTTAACTGTCCTTGGCTTTTCATTTTGTTGCCTGCCCGCTGCTCCTGCCCCCCTGTTTGTTTGGTTTGGCTTGGTTTGGTTTGGCTTGAATGTTTACACATTGCTCGCTGTCCTGGCTTTCCACTCTCCCACTAAATACTGCGACGAATGCGACAAGGAGCATCAAGCCTGGCAAGGGATTGAGTGAGTGAGTTGCTGGTTGGGTGGCGGAGTGGGGGAGTGGGTAGTGGAAAGTATTATCCCTTTTGACGTGCGCGCATTATAAAAATCAATGAATTAACATTTACATGCAAAAGTATTTGACCACAAAAAAGAAACAAATGTACAACCACGCTTCAACCTATGTCCATTTGTATACGGCTGCGCGGGGGGTGTCGGTGTGTGTGGGTGTGTGTGGGTGTGCGTGGGTGTGGCATCCCTTGTGCATCCCTTGTATGCATACACTTGATTACTGGTGTCTTTAACCCTGCTCCCCCCTTCTGCACACAAGCCCAATCCCATTGAATATTTGCTTTTTATGCGAGTGTTTTTTTCCCTATTTTTCCCGTTTATTTTGTTGCTTTTTTGTTTTTTTTTCTTGTTTTTTTTTTGTATTTTGTGTGGCAACATTAAAGTCAGAGGGCACATTCGGACTTGACTGCGATTCATACATCAATGGTTGCAAGTGTGCGTCGATAGGGTGGGGAGGGGTGGTGGGATGACAACAAAGCCGAAAAGAGACCTATGCAAAATCATTTCTATTACAAATTTAATCATCCTAAACAGTTTGATCCCTCCTCTTTCCCCCCGGCCAACCATCAATTGATTCATTTCAGTGCCTTTCAATTGGCTTTTAACCGATTAGCAGCACTGTTAGCCGCCATCCCCTCCCACTTCCCCTTCCCCTTGCCCTTGCCTTGCTTTCTTTGCATCTCTAACCCCATCCCCCCGATCATCTCCTTGCAGGAGCTGAGTCGGTACATTAACCCTTTCGTGATTTCTCATACCACTTCATTAGCATAAAACGGCAATATTTGACAACACTCGAAATACGCTGGAGTTGCCCAAAATATGCAGACTTCATATGTCCATGTCCGTGAAAGGTGTGTTGGGCATGCCCGACTATGACATACCCTGTTAACTGTTTACACTTTTGAAAGGGAGATACAGTATATATTTTATATATACAAAATTATGGGAACAATACAAAATAAAATTATTACTCCGAAACTTTGTCCGAAAGCATTAAATACCCTGCAATTGTGCAAAGCAATTGCAAAAACTTGGATTAACATGATTGCTTAAAACTTTAATCTGCTTTTAGCTTCGAAAGTTTGACAAATTTTCCGAAAAGTCACAATTTTACTCCGAATTTTTTTCCGAAAAGAGTTTAACTTAAGTTCGAGCACTTATTTGAATTTCTCGACTGAAATATCAAAATTGTAGCTAATTTATTATATTTCATCACTCCGAAATTAAGTCCGAAAATCTAGATGCGACTTGAACTACCATTAACGAGATAATTACATTAAAAATACACTTACAATACAATTCCTACCACAAAACGTATATACCCCATTCAGTTAAACCCATACACTGGGTATGGTACTTTAGCTGGCCTTTTAGCCAATTGTTTAGATAGATTCGAATTGTGAATTGCCATTAAGCTGAGTAAAGTCGCAGCTTGTATGACACTTGGGACTGAGCATTGAATCGACTCAGAGGCAAATAGGAGAAAGGATCTGCATCAGGCATCAGGCATCAGGCAACAGGCATCGCGATTGAGACACCGACTGAGGCAGAGACTCAGAAACTCAGATTAGATCGAGGCAAAGCGACAATGGAACGTGCTGTGTTCGTTTGCAGCTGATAAGAGCATCTTCGCTCTGGATAAACGTCGCAAGTTGTTGCTTGTTGGGCCAAAAGGCATTGGCCAAGACCATGACCATGAGGCAAGACCAAGACGAAGATGGAAATGGAAATGGAAGTGGAAGTGGGAAGACGCCGACACACAGAAAGCTACGACTTGCAGTTGGAGTTGAACTGAGACTGAGACTGGGACTGAGACTGGGAGTGGGACAGGGACTGGGACTGGGACTGGGACTGGGTCTGTGGTTGCTGCTGCTGCTGTCAAAGACAAAGTGTCTGGCATAATGCTCATGGGCACTTTGAAAGCTGAAACGAGTACGCGAGGCTTGCAGATGCAGATGCAGATGCTGAGGCCCAGTCTCAGTCCCAGTCGCAGTCCCAGTTGGAGAGACTCAGTTGGAGAACGAGCAGCGTTTCCTGCTTGTAAAGTTGGCCCCTTAATCTCGCTTTCGGCACGTATCGAGGAGCCGACGCGATATGTTGGCGGTCGCAATGCTTTTGCCAGTAGTTTTACATACAATGCCATGCAGCTACCGCCTGCCACAGGGCTGCAACTACACAGCGAGAGAGAGACAGAGAGAGAGAGAGAGAGAGAGTGAGCGAGTGAGAGAGTGAGAGGTAGATCTTTTGACTGGGTTGTAGGCTGATCGCATGCGATTGCGATCGGCGCGGTAACAAAGCGATAATGCGAAAATCGTGTAATCCATTAGCGTAACTTTTTGCAAATTTGTGACAATGACAATATTAAGATAACACATACTACTCTCGTACAACAAAGCTCTCAGCTCTCAGCTCTCAGCTCTCAAACTAGCGACTCTTCAAGCACAACAACAACAGGAGACCTCAATTTGGCCTGGAGCCCATTGTTTGCCCAATGAGCTGACTCGTTGCCAAATTAATTTGTCGTCACACAAACGAAATCTTTGGCTTCCCATCAAGTTTGGTGGTCTGCAAAGTAAATCTTTGCTGCTCCTGCTGAATGTCAAACTGGAAATTGTTGCAAACTTTCAGCTTGCAACACACAAACATCTCAGCTCTCTGTCTCTCTCTCTCTGTGTGTCTCTGTCTCTCACTCTGTTGATCGTATTCAGCATATGCCTTTAATTGAAGATGCGTGCGCGCATACTTAAATCGCGCTAACAACACTTTGATCTTAAAAGAAGTGACGTTTAGTGGTAGTTTTATGGTGATAATGATCTTTTGCATGGGACAGTGATGCCATTTATTATGCAGCCGATTATCGGGAAGCTCTGCACACAGAAACAGTGAAACAGAGCGACAGAGAGGGATAGAGAGAGCGCATGCCTCAGTCCAAAAGGACAAGCCATAAGCCCACATTATGATATCCCAACCATGACCACAACAACCACAACCACAACCACAACCACAACAACCACAACAATGACAACAACAGTGCCATTCACTGATTGTGACACTGCTCTACAAAAGCCACAATATCCATGCATTACATTAACTACCTAAGTAATCCAACAGATTCCAGATACTCAATGTTTACTTTGGATTCAAGTATATTCTCTGTTGTAGACTTACAGTAGACACTACGCTGAGTGGAACTGCAAATCAATTACCTAAGCTGGCAATTTGAGTGCTTGTTCTCAGGCTTTTAGCAACTCTTTACATTTCTTGAGCATAGATGGAAGTTAATATGTAATTGTATATATATTCTCGAATTAATATAAATATAAATATAAGTAAAAATATATTGATAAATAAGTAAATATTCAGATTCATCAATAAATTTTATTTATTGCTTACTGAGCATTTACAAATTAAAGAGCAAACTGTAGAATAACTCTTTGTGATGAATCATAGCAAATTGAAGTCGCAAAATTAGGTTCATTCGATCTAAATACATTAAAATAAACATTAATATTAGTCAAGGGATTACTATAATATAATAATAATAAATATACTTATTAGAGGTATTGCAAACCTGTAGAGTTATTTGTAGACAATGGAATTCCAGCGCTGTTTCAATAGTTTAAATATGTTTGGGAAATTTTTAAAGAACAAATTAAACATATTTTATAAAGAAAACAAAAAAAATTAAATTGTCCTTGCATAGAAGACGAAAAGTCATATTAAAAGTGCTTAATAATTTATTATAATTATTATATTATTAAATTATAAAGAAAATAAATTAATTGTTATTATAATTATTAAAAAAATATGATCAAAATAATAATTATTTATTTTATTATGCAAATTTTGATATTTATTATTTACCAACACAATAGCTTAGCAAGAATAATATTTCTTATTTTGTTCACTTGTCAGGAAATATCTAATATATTATAAAGTTAAAATATAATAGTTAAATTATAAGTTAAATTATGAAGACAAACCAAAGACTCTGGGAAAATGAAAAGTGTTTGGTTTAAGAGTTAATGAAGTCAAGTGAATGAACCATTAATATAATAAGCTATATACATTTAAAATAAGAATTGTGCTGTTAACTTATTCAAGATTAGTTAGTGCTATCAGTTAGATGTGAAACACTTTGTTTAAGTTAATGATTTAATTGTTAATCGAATTTTCCCATCAAGTCGATTGAATTGTCTCGCAGTTTGCCTGTAACTAAAAGCTAAACTCAATGACTAATCATATTCATAATCGATTTGTAGTTTCATTTATTCAATGAACATTCATAGCTGGTTTCCGGCTAACTTTGTCTCACTCACTCTTTCTCTATCTCTTTCTCTTTCCCTGTCGTTGGTTCACTCGTTCTACGCCTGCAGCGTCAAGTGATCGATCCGAGGGTATTGCCCTTGTCATTCTCTCGCAGCCATTTGGGGTTTCTCCCTCCCACTCTCTACTCCCTACTCTCTACGCCTTACTCTCTCCACTCTCCAACTAGCTTGGCTGCCTCCTCCATTGCGTTCACATCCATCGGCTGTTGTTATGATTTGTCACCTTTTTAATTTTTAGATGGCAGCAAATGTAAACTATTGTCGCCCGCGATGTAAACACATCGCAAACAAAGAAAACAAATAGCAGTCCCAGTTCCAGCTTCCCAGTCTACGGAGTCTACAATCTTCAGTCTACATGCGTCATGTCGCTGTCGTCGATGTCGATGTCGATGTCGTCGTCATCGTCGTTGTATTCAGTTCCGTTTCATTCTCTATCGAACAAGTGCAGCTCCAGTCGACTGTTGTATCACCTGCAGTCTGTGTAGGGTATAACAGCAATTGGGAATCCCTTTTCCGATTGACTTCAACAAATGTCAAGCATCTGGTTTGTGGGGTTTTCAGGAACTTCGCTCAGCACCCGAAGCAGCAGCACAAGAAGTCGAATGCTCACACACAAACCCACATCAAATAACAGTTTATGGCATTACACCACAGCACACCACAGCACAGCACACCACAGCACAGCACACCACAGCACAGCATGCCACTGCCACACATTTCCTTATGCCTCTGCGCGGTACACGCACATTTTAGAGACTTCTGCGGCAGCTAGCGATGGTCGCGTGAGTCGTGTGAGAGCAGCTTAATGCAGCTGAACGCTTAACTAGCTGCAATTAGCTACTTTTAGTTGAATTCGCTTTCATGGATGTTATTCACAGTCAACAGAAACAAGTTATCTTTTCACGAAAATGTAAATTAAGTTACTAACGTGTCACGACTATCGCAAGTCGCACTAAATAGTTGTCTCACAAGTGCAACAATGTTCAGACTGCAGTTTGTTCAGCTGAATACAGCTAATTGATGCTGATTTCTATAAGAATATTCATACTTTATATAGTCTATAACTGGTAACATAGCAAGAAACAGAGTGCAAAGTTCAACGGGGATAGAACAGGAATAGAACAGTAGATGTTTTCCCACTTTGAATAGCTTGTAGACAAAGATATATAAATTTATATATATATGCATTAAAAGAGAATATATTAGCTACGCTACTCACTTTACTACTTAAGTCAGTAGCGTGTTTGTTCAAGCAATCACGACTATCGCATGTACAACAAGCTCTCTCTCTCTCTCTCTCTCTCTCTCTCTCTCTAATAAGCTAACATATAATAACATTTAAGCACTTGTCTTGTAACAAAGACGTGTTGCAAAATTGCTGAAAATGGTTTTAAGCACTTGCACGACTATCGCATATAAGGCACGCCCATCTCTAATTGAAATGCAGTTACAAGTTGTACGCTTGCCACCTTCTCAATGCCTGATGCTGAAACCTCCTCGCTATTTGCTCCCATTGCTCATTTCGCCCTTCATCGATTACACACACACACACACACACACACACACACACACATACACACACATACAGTCGCATACATACACACATATATCGTATTTTTAGCTAGTGTTGATGTCTTCAATTAAAAAACCGCGGATGCTGCCAACAGCAATTAGATTGCGGTGCGTTTTGGGCTATTGCGAGTGCGAGGCGATGTCTGTTGGCAACACGAAAGGGGGGCAACCGGCATTATGGGGTAGCAGCAGGGAAGCGGGTGGGTGTTGAAGCGAAGGAGCAGCGAGTACAGTGCAAGGTGTCGCTGTTGTTGTCATCGTTGTCGTTGTCGTTGTCGGCACCTCGAAAATTAGTTGTCAAATGGCTTTTCAGCAATTTTGTGTGACAGACGGCTTTTACCTCGAATGTGAAAGTCGCAAAGTGAGAGTGTCGCCACATCAACAACAACAACAACCTTTTATTATATTGTTGTTGGTGCTGTAAATCATTAACATTTGACAACGTATTTGTTCTTGTTAATAACTTACACATATTTATGATTTGTCTCTCGACATTTTTGTCTCGCCTTTTGCTGCACACATCCCACTGTATTGGCTTCCCCTTGACAACCACTGGAAGGAAGGGGGAATGGGGTGTGGGGCAGGGAGTGTGGGCTGTTTTGTGGTCTGCTTGTGCCGCCCCCTTGTCAATATAATCGATTTAATATGAATTTTTCCATTAGTCGCATTCTCCAATTTTAGACGCGTCGTTTTCATAACACAGTCTCCCATTCTGCCCCCAGTCCCCAGTCCCCATCCCCCATAACACACTATACTACCAGTGCTGCTGTCCCTCCCGTTTTCTCCACGCGCTCTCTTCTTGTACACATGCTGCAGTTTAGACTATGAATACTCGCATATTCGAAAAGTATTCATGGGGACCACCAATTGTGGAGTTTCGTTTGCATTACAGTTTAAATAAATAAATACACACACACACACACATACACACACATGCATATATAAAATTATATATATATATATACACGCACTTGTATGTGGTCAATCTGAAATGCGTGCGTTTTACAGTTTTATAATCCAGATTCTTTACTTGGAATGCTCGCTGAGAATAGGAGAAGTTGCCTTAGTCCATCTCCAACTTCAAATCGATCTTTCTCTTTCTATCCCTCTCTCTCTCTCTCTCTCTCTCTCTCTCTCTCTCTCTCTCTACCTCCTCGTTTCACATTCCACATGGCATTTCCTTTTGCACGGTGGTCTCCCTCCCTGAACATTTAGGTGGCATGCCACATAAAACTGGACCCAGTTGTGTGCGGCAAGAGTGGGTCGCCCGCCACATTCCCTTTCTCATTCCCAATCCGAATCAGAATCCATATTCACTGACCATATTAAGCACTTGGAAGCGTGACTCTCCAACCAAATGGGCATCAGATTAACCAATGTTCTGTGCTCAGTTTTCAGTCACGAACTTCCCCATATATCGCATAATACTCGCACTCTCGTCGCACTTAGCTATGGCACTATATATTTATAGATCTTTTCTGAACATGAGCCTACTGCATTGGACCCTCACATAGCGCGTGCTCGCCAATTACAATTACAATTATATATTTTGCACATTTCCATATTGTTCCAATCGACAAAATCATTTTATTGTAGTTGAATTAAATTTAGATATTAATATGATGCAATTAATTCATGACGACTTTTATTTTCACTGAATTGATTAGTTGAACTATTATTTTAGATGACTCAAGTAGCTCGAGAATACTTTATTAAATTTGAAAATGATTCTTATATCTAAAATCCAGCTGTAATGGACGTCTAATCAGATTTCTAGTTATTTGGGTAAAATATACTAAATCTCTTGAAAATTTCAATATTCTTAAAGCATTAATATTAATATGTTTTTTCTTAGTTTATTCAAAATAAATAAATATTTGAAATAATTACAATCGCAATTTGCTTTTATTTTTTAGTGTAACCAAATTTATAAATTATATGGAATGACTCTTAGTTTATTTAAAAAAAGTGTATAAATTCAACAAAATTTAAAAAATCTTCCTAATTGCTCAATAAATTCATTACAAATTTAATAAAGAAAATTTTATATAATTAAAAACATTTATAATAATCTCCATAAATTAAATAGATCCATTAATCAATTAAGAGCCAAAGAACATTTTTGATTCTATTAATAAATTGTTAAAAAAAAATTAATCGAATATTTAACAAATTTCAATAATTATAAAATAAACATTTTAATAATTAATTATAAGATCCAGGAAGCAATTTAGAATCAAAGAAAACTTGAAATCAGTTTAATAAACTATTTACAAATACATTAAATATTACAGAAAATTTCGATTAATATTAAGAAATAAATGTTGAAAATTTCCAATTCCTAAAAAAATGCGTTAATATAATTTAAAACTAAAACTTAATTGTTAAATCAGTTTAATAAGCTGCTTACAAAATTAGTAAATTATTTCAGCAATAAAAAAAAGTTAAGCCCAATTATATAAATTAAATAAACATTTTAAGAATTATTTATAAGATCCAGAAAGCAATTTAGAAAATTTCGATTGATATTAAGAAATAGCTGCTTACAAAATTAATAAAATATTTCAGCAATAAAAATAAGTTAAGCCAAATTAGAAAATAATTTAGAACTAAAAAAATTTCTGAAATGTTTATTATTATTATTAATATATTATAATATTTATAAGAAAATAAGTATTAAATAAAAAATGCAGTCTTCTATATTTGTTTTCTTAAAGTTTGCCATGCTGCTGTCCAAACACTTTCTTTAACCGAATCGTTCTTTGGAATTCCCAATTGCCAATCCCAAGGCAAGGGACATGGCCAGCTAGGGAAGGAACTGAATGGTGAGGGGGCAGTGGCAGAGAGGGTGGGGCTAGCTAGTTGAGAAGCCGAGACGGAGAGGCTGACATTGACGTTGTAGCGCATGGATATTAAATATTTGACTGGCGTTTCAACAAAGTGAAAATTTATTAAACTTCTAAATAGTGTTGACAAAGATGTACGAGAGTGTGACAGACATGACAAATAGTTTAGCTCGTGCCAGAGGCCCCCTACCATCCCACTCCTGTCACACTGCCAGCCTCGCACACACCCACACGCACACACATACACACACACACACATACACAGTGTGTCGCCTTTGACAGCAGCAATTTAAAGTGACGGGGAGCCGAGAGGGTGGGTAACTGGTACAATGGGGTTTATTTGCTGGTGTCACAAAGTGGCGTGAGATTTGTGTGAAATGTGATGAGTGGGGGGTTGGGGGGGGGGGGGAGCAGCGGCGGAGGCGCCATGACATACTGCGAGCCCATTATTTGTCAGCCTCAATTTGAACATCATTAAATGAGTTAATGCAATTTAAAACTCTCGACATCTGTACTCATATCTCTGCCCATTAAGCAACCCCCCCGTCTCTCTCTCTCTCTCTCACTGTGTGTGTGGTCCCCCTCTCATTGTGTGTGTGTTGCCAATATGTATATCCTGTATATCCTGTAACAGTTGTATCCTTTATTTTTCTGTGTTTCCTTTTTTTAGCCTGTTTTGTTGCCAACACATTTGTGTTACATCTTTACAATGGCATTTACAATTTTCCTCTTTTTTTTTTTTTTGAAACTCTATTGTTGTGGTGTGTGCATGTTTTACACCAGCAACTGCTGTTTAATGTGTTGTTTCGCTGCTCTGGGGGTTGTTGCCTTAGCGCTTTGACGAGGGGACGTGGGGAGTGGGAAGAGCGGGAAGAGTGGAGAGAGGGGAAAGCGTCATTGTGGGGTAGCTGAAGTCAAGTTTTGCATCATTCTTCAAAACGTTTAAGAATCAATTTCAACACAATACTCTCGCTCGACATCTCTGACAAGCTGGGACCCAAAATATACACCACCCCCGCCCCCTCATCGGTCATGCCTCACACCCTCCCAAGGGTGTTGGCATGCAAATGCCATTGGATTAATTTGTGAAACATTTGACAATGTGACAGAGTGTTCTTTGGAGTCTGTGCTGCGACCTTGGCTCTACTTTTCAGCCCGTACGGTTCATTAAATAACGCAAAGGGTTCCCATTTGCGAAAGCAAATCCCGTTTAAATCTCTAGGAGAAATTGTGTTAGAAATAGATACACTTGTGGTTCGGTTGGGATTGAATTGAATTTGAATCTATTTGTTCAAGTGAAGCTTTAAATATTTCAAGTGACTTGAGCTCTTTGCAAGACATTCAAAAGTTTAGAATTGAAAAATGAATTTTCAGTAAACCTTCTGGAATTTTGGGAAATTTAATCGATTTACGAAGATGATTTGTCTTTGAGTTGGGTTTGAATTTATTAGCACAAGCGACAATTTAAATATTTGAATAATAAACAAAAATGTTGAATTAATTTTGACAAAATCTTTCTTAAATCACCAGGCGATAAATATACTTGTAGCTTGTATTTTTTCAGTGAAATACTTGATATTAATAAATAAATTTAATTGCTCAAAATTTATTAAGAAAGGATGTAAAGCATAAATCTGTTTAGTTCTAACTTAAAACTCCGTAAGGAATGCCTTAAAGAGTGAATATTCTTTACATTAAGATGTAATTGAATAAATTTATTAAAGTATCCATAAAAATACTTGAAGCTTAATCTAGTCAAAAGTTATGTAACTTAAAATTAAGTAAATCTGTCTTTAATCTATAGAAATGGAAATAGTGTCTTATTGAATGAATAGTAACAATATTTAAAATTAACTTTAGCAATATTTCGTAGAAAATGTAATTTCTTATAAGCTAATTAACAATTTCTAGAAATTATAACTCACATTTACGACTTGAGAAATTGAGTTCGAAAGGAATTCATAGCAAAAGTGACCATTGAAACACAGTGGCTCCTTGATATAATTAGCTATTATAACTAAACTAAAAAATATATAAAAGTAATATTAATACTGTTAATTAGATTAGTGTTTTAACTTACTAAATAAAATTGCATTTATTTTTCAAATATTTTTAAAATATTTTTAAGCAATCTATAACTAAAAAGCCAACTAAAAATTATGTCAAAGCTTATTTCAACCACATACTTTGCAGCTGTGCTATTATCCGTTATTATGAACTATAACGGTTAATTCTTCTTTTATGCTTTGCTCATAATTTTCGCAATATGTTGACGTTTATTTTCGCAGACTAATTCAGTTGTACAAGAGAAAGAACAGATATAAAATGATATACTATAATCTTGTTAATCCTTAACAAAGTTTATTCTGCTTCAATTGAATAAAAGTTTGTCAACTTTAGCATGAGATACATTCAGATTTCATTATAGTGTAGTATGACTGTAGGCAATAAGGCAATATTGATATGGTTAACGCGTGTAGACCAACAAGCTTAACAGCTTGATTAGCTGCAATTAAAAACCGATATGTCTCCATCTACTTGTGACCAACAAGCGTTTGCCTCTGTGTGTGTGTGTGTGTGTGTGGCAAGGGGATGGCAAGGAGTGTGTGAGGAGGAGGGGTTGCATGAAGTGCGTTTGTTAGCTGTCGCTGTGCCAGTGCCGGGTGTCGTGTATGCAAATGTTTGACAGTGTCGCTTTATTGTTCCGCTTCGTTCCATATGGTTTAGCACTCGGCCAGGCCGCCAAGTGGCAAGAACCACTTGCTGCTGCTGCTGCTGTTGCTGCTGCTGTCGCTGTTGCCACTACGGTTGCTCCACTGGGTGCTCTGACTCTGGCTCTGGCACTCGCACTGTTTAGTTGTGGAAAGTCACGCTGCCATATTGCGTGTTTTGATTGATGGATAAGCGCGGTATTTGTTTTGCAAACACTTGACAGGCGGCTTGATTAAAAAACTTCACTGCTCACATGGGACTTGGCACTGCCACCAACAACTGTTGGCTGTTGCCTGTTGGCTGTTGGCTAAATGGCAACGTCCTCGACAACGACAACGACAACGACGACGACATGTTTGAGGCGTGTCCCCGTCCTGCCCTGTTAATGCTCTGACAGACCTGCTCAATTACCAGAGGGCGGCAAAGATACAATTTACATGACGCTTACGGCCTGTGTCCTGATTTGTTGTCCCTATTTATTTCACGACCTTTGTTCAACATGCAAATTACCATAAATGAAATTGTCGAAACGTTAAAACGCACCAACAACGCACCCCGGCCCCTTCCCCTTCCCCTTCCTCTTGCCCATCTCCTCAATTACCCCTCCGCATTCGCATCCGCGCCACAATCTTTCATCCTGTCAGATCCTGTCATCACAAACTCTGAAGCACAACCAAATGAAAGTCAAGCGTTGATTAATCGAAAATTCATAAACACAAAACACACACAACGCGATCTATTAAAAAACAAAAAAATTGAAGAAGAAGAAGAAGAAGACGAAGAAGAAGACGGCAAATACCATTAACTATGTACATCTCTATATTCGTGCATTTACATACAGCTGTGTCTATACTTATATACGCCACTGTTTTGCAGCCTCTGTCAGACATTGCCATTGCTGTCGATTCTTCTTCAAGTTTATTTTCGGACACTTTTCGCTTGCCAATTGAGCATTTTTCCCGGCGGGATTGGGAATTGGTGATTGGGGGATGGGGATGGGGGCTTAATTTTGATGTTAGGCAAATCACTTGCATAGCGATGGCACTTATGCTGTTAAAAACGATAACATGTCTATCGATAGTCTACATTAGATTTCAGCTGTGTAAATTCGAATTTCATTTCAATTCATTTCATTTCCACTCGCAGATCTAACACTATTTTCGATTATCGATAACATGTCTATCGATTAAGTCGAGTCAGAAGGCAATACATTTTACCCAATCTAGATTAATGTTTCTTAGTAAATGTGTCTACCAGTGTCATAACCATCGATAAGCGATAACATGTGTATCGTTTGAGTGGAGTTAGTTGAAGAACAGAACTTTGGACGTGTGAATTACTACACAGATAAACGATTTTCCAGACTTACAATAGCTTTGACATAGGAAGTGTATATTTCTTGGTAAATATGCTAAGAAATGGCATATCCATCGATAGACGATTACATTTCCCTCGATTGAGCTGACATTGTACATTTACAATAGTATTTTCATAGCAAAGCTTACTGTTTCCATATAAAATTTCTAATTAATGGCAAGGGCATAGTGGAATCATTCTTATCGATAATCGATATCTTTGATTATCGTTTGAGCTCTTGAATGATATTACTTAAGTATCTATGTGGAATTTATGCTCTACATGCATTAGTCAAATTATAATATTGCGAGGACATTTTCATCGATAAACGATAACATTGCACAATTAATGTTCCTATTTGTATAAGTTTATTATTATTAATGAGGGAATTCACTGCCTAATCTATGTTTAATACCGATTTTATGTAAGTGTTATTCACTCGAGTGATGACGTTCCTGTCGATAAACGATAACATGGCTCAATATTAGATTTGGGATTCAGAGGTTCGTTTTTAAATGTATGAATGTGTGATCAAAAAGTATTGAATTTTATATATATTTATACTTAAGCAGTAGCCTTAATTTTAATAAACGATAACATCGATAACACTAACTTCGTTACTATTATTACTACGTAGTATAGCTATTTTACTTGCATAAGTCTATTGAGAGATTAGTTTCATGTAAAACAAATTCCTCTGAAAGTGTTGACATTAAGTCGATAAACGATAACAAACATTTGATTCAAGGCAGATATGAAATAAGTAAATATGCATTAAACAATTAAAAATCGTTTGTGTTGGGGAGCACAAACTCGAGGTTTCTGTTGATAATTTGATACCTGATTACGATGATGGTCCTCCGGGGTATTTGGCCAGGCAAGGAATCAATTTGAAATCATTTACATTTTTGATATAATACCCCCCATTATTGTGGCCAGTGAATTTCCCCAAAAATGTTGCCCAAATTTCACGCCGTTTTTTATATGGTTGGTTGTACGCAATTACGATAACTGCATAATGGTCTATTTATCATGAACGGCTGGCTAATCAATATGACAGTGAGGATGGGGTGGGGGAATGGGAGGGTGTGCGGGTGTGTGTGTGCAGCAGTTGAAAGGGGTAAAAGGGGTCACAAATGTCCCCTGGCACTATGATACTTTGTATTTATTTAGCCCAGAATAAAGATGTCATAAAAAACAAATTTCACTTTTATGTTTTTGCCTCGGAAAAGATTCATGGCCCATTCGAATTGGCCCTTGACTTGAGCTACCAGCTAACCGGTTAACCAGCTACCATATACCATCAGCTAACACTGATGCCCAATTTCAAAAGGAGCGCATCACCCACTGGAGGACTGAAGCACTGAAGGACTGCATAAAGCATTAGCATTAGCTGCCTAAAGGGCCTCAGACCAAAAAGGACGCCCAATGCTCAAAGGGTTAACGTGCGCATACATTTTTCAGTAGCAGGGGAATGGAGGAAATGTCGGAAGGGGGAAGGGGGGAGAGATGCCTGGCAACATATGAGGGTGTTGTCACCCTTGTACGATATGCCGGGCGGCCACATAGCGTTACAGCTCCTGGTCAATTCACAAATGGGTGAGAAAGGGGGCTTGGCAGGGGTAAGGAAGGGGGTGGGTTAGGCAAAGGGTTTAAATGATTTGTCGCCTTTTACGCGAGCGATTACCACATTATAGGATAAAGCGCTTCTTATATTGGAAAACACTTTCCTTTATTGCACGACGCGCCACTTTGAGAGCCAAATGTATTCCCAGTTGTGCGGCCCGAGGAACCAGTAACGCCCCCCCCCCCCCTCCCTCCACCAGTTTCCACCACCTACTTGTGAGTTCCACTTCATCCAGAAAAAGGGGGAAAAAGAATTAGGTATTCAGGCGTGCCCCTGTGGCAAAAGCATTGCGACACATTCAAAGCTTTTCCCATCGGGTTCATAAATAATTCCAAAGCAGTTCTTACATAAACAACAGCAGCACACACACACACACACACACACCAACTGGCAACATGGAATTCAATTTGAGACTCCTTCAGTTTTTGTTGAACGCGTCCTTTGAGTTCGTTAATGAGTTTCTACGCAATTTCGTTAGCTGGAATTATTAGAGACCAAAAAGCAGGCGAATTATTATGCAGCTCAGCAGCAGGCTTATTGTTGTATCTACCCTCCCCCGCGGTAGAGCTTACCACCAGCTCCCCCTCCCCGCCATCACATCACCATTTCCTGCGCTCAGCACAGCGAATTGTCAAGGCAAATGCTTATAGTCAGCGGGCTCGATTCGTGAGACGCAACTTGTATCTGATTTGTCATTTGGCATCAAAAGGCGCATCATATTACACCTGGTAGCTGCTACCTGGACCAGGTACACAACTGGTGCAAGGAGGCAGCAGTAGCGGGGGCCAGGCGACAACAAATGAGACCACCGTCCAAGTGGAGTTGTTGCATGCAACAGATTAGATCGAGGCCGCAACAGCTTATAAGGCCATCGACGAAGGCATCTCAACTGTGGCATTCAACATGTGCCGTTCAACGCTACGGCATACAGTCAGACCTCGTTAAAGCAAACATCTCCAGTCCCCAAAATTGATGAAATTTATGTGGAATGACAATATAAACAATTAACAATATTTCTTGACTAAATGTAATTATATTTCTTCGATTTCATTGTAGAGTAGCTTAACTACAGTGGGACATAACTATAAGTAATAAGTTTATTATTTATTATTTATTATTTATTTTTTATTATTTATAATTCATTATTTATTATTTACTATTTACTATTTATTATTTATTATTTATTATTTATTATTTATTATTTATTATTTATTATTTATTATTTATTATTTATTATTTATTATTTATTATTTATTATTTGTTATTTATTATCTATTATCTATTATTTATTATTTATTATTTATTATTTATTATTTATTATTTATTATTTATTATTTATTATTTATTACTTATTATTTTTTATTTATTATTTATTATTTATTATTTATTATTTATTATTTATTATTTATTATTTATTATTTATTATTTATTATTTATTATTTATTATTTATTATTTATTATTTATTATTTATTATTTATTATTTATTATTTATTATTTAGTATTTATTATTTATTATTTATTATTTATTATTTATTATTTATTATTTATTATTTATTATTTATTATTTATTATTTATTATTTATTATTTATTATTTATTATTTATTATTTATTATTTATTATTTATTATTTATTATTTATTATTTAGTATTTATTATTTATTATTTATTATTTATTATTTATTATTTATTATTTATTATTTATTATTTATTATTTATTATTTATTATTTATTATTTATTATTTATTATTTATTATTTATTATTTATTATTTATTATTTATTATTTATTATTTATTATTTATTATTTATTATTTATTATTTATTATTTATTATTTATTATTTATTATTTATTATTTATTATTTATTATTTATTATTTATTATTTATTATTTATTATTTATTATTTATTATTTATTATTTATTATTTATTATTTTTTATTTATTATTTATTATTTATTATTTATTATTTATTATTTATTATTTATTATTTATTATTTATTATTTATTATTTATTATTTATTATTTATTATTTATTATTTATTATTTATTATTTATTATTTATTATTTATTATTTATTATTTATTATTTATTATTTATTATTTATTATTTATTATTTATTATTTATTATTTATTATTTATTATTTATTATTTATTATTTATTATTTATTATTTATTATTTACTATTTATTATTTATTATTTATTATTTATTATTTATTATTTATTATTTATTATTTATTATTTATTATTTATTATTTATTATTTACTATTTCTGCAACTGTTTGTTCTAAGTCTAATATTCAAGTTTGCTTAATTGATTACTCCACAGTCTCCACTTTAAGCACATCCAGTTGATTGTAATTAATTCTAATTACCTCAATCCTCTTCAACATAGTGTATCTCAGCTGCGGCTTCGCACATCTTATCATATTTACCTTCTTATTGTTCGTGTATTTCTGCTGTCATTTAGATCTGCCTGGAGCACGACTTCATGAATGCGGTTTTGGTGCGAGACATGTTTAAGTTGAGGTCCATCAAAATGGATAATGAGGTTGTATGCAATTTGAGGTATCTGATACCCTTTGTCTTCCACTTGCTTCTAAGGTATGCCACTGATTTCAAATACTGCAATTTGAATATACATTTAAGCTAACTATTAGGGTATTATGTAGTCGTGTAATTTAGTAAAGTTCCTGCTCATCAACTGGTAGCTGGACTTTTGTCTACTTTGACAGCAGCTCCTGGGCTTTTTTTTATTTATTTAGTTATTTTTTTTTTATGATCGTGCTGCGTCTCAAATTTCAGAGAGTTGTTCAACTGCTTGTAGATGGCGACAATAAGAGACATTATCCCATGTATTTCGTCTAAAAACAACATGGATGAGCTATGCGATTATTCAATGCTTCACAAATATGGGTCGACGTCCATCAGCTCGAATTACAGATTACAAATTTAGCTGAAGCGCTGAAAAGTGTTGAGCTCCAGCTAGAGAAGTTGCGCCTAGCTGAGCTTATGTCAAAGTGGGGTATACATACACATAAGTGAGTTGGTTACACCTCAAATAGGGGAAATGAGTAGAAAATTAGCAAAATAGCTCAAATTATTGTTTCTTCACAAATCAAATATACATGCTAAGCTTCTTAAATGCTATTAACTCTTGTGTGTCTTTAGTAAATGAGCTTTTTAACTTATCGACGCAGATATTGATAGGAAATGAATCGATATATTCAGGTTCATTTAACGTCTCAACAGTTAGGAATATGTGTTAATTATACTACAAATTTACCTTATTATTCAATAACTGTTGTAATATTTGTGAAGCATAAGTTCAGCTGATTCTCAACTGATGAAAAACTATGAACAATTGATAAGCTTAGCAGTGAAGTGAATTATATTTATTTGATTGGCAATTGGCAACGCTTACGTCTCTAATACCATCCAATAATCCATCTCTCGCCGCTTGCCTCAAATTGTTTTTTCATTTCATTTTTTTTATGGGCTTTTTGTCAATTTGACGTTGGAGAGCAGGAAATATTGTTGACGGATCAACCACTCGATGGATGGCTTGTTGGCATTTACAGTTACCAATGTAGCTGTCTCTTTCTGCGTGTGTGTGTGTGTGTGATGCAGTGTGGTGTGGAGTGGAGTGGTGTGGTGTGGTGTATGTTTGCTGTGGGGACAGCTGCTTGAAACAAATTGCTGATATGTCCAGAAGCGATGCCGCAAATTAGTGTGTTTAATACGTGTGTCTGCGGCGTTAACAAATGGAACTCATTTCGTTTACATTGCGATGATCACCGGGAAACAAATGGCCGCCGAGTGCCAGAAACAAAACGGAAGCTTTAACGGCTGCACAGGACTCGCAACTGGACACCAAGTGGGACACCGCACCGGACGCAGAACGGGATAACTGTGTGAAGTGCTTGCCAAGGGGAGACAGGGGGACAGGCAGGACAGGAGGACAGGACGATAGGAGGACAGGAGGACTAGAGATACTATTCCTGTCTGTTGTTGGCGCCCAAAGTACCATGTACCATGTCCTTTTGCTTGGCCGCGGCCTGCCTTAGTGATGGGCGCGTGAGGGGAACCATAAGCCAAAGGGGTTATGGTCAACTGCAAAGGGTCAAGTTAGCAGAGCATCTTTCCCTGGATATATTAAAATTATTGCACAAATTCTAGACATACAAGTGACTCGAATTCAAATTGCAGACAACTGTCAATACAAGAGTTAAGGACGCTACATTCGAGTGTGCCAGGCTGTTAGATACTCGCTAAGCAAAGTAAGTTCGATCAAATTACAGGAAACAATTGAAATAAAATTAAATAAATATAAAAAAGTTAAATATTGTATTGAAATGACAGCGACAACAAATGCACATATGTTAATGTTACAAACATTTGTAAAAACTATGAAATATGCGCATCAATTTCATAAGTGAAATAATGTTAATAATGAACATTTTAAAAATGTAAAAAAATGTGTAAAAATGTAGAAAACTATGCTTAAATTTTGTATTTTCTATTTGGTATTTTTTGTATTTTTTCTTCCTTTTTATATATTCCTTTTCATTATGAAGTATGTTATGAAGAAGTTATGAAGCAGTAAGAGCGTATTATCAATGAAAATGAATGTGTAAAAATTAAGAAAAGTGTACGTAAATCTAATAATGCAATAAGTGTATTATACGACTAGCAAAGCTCAAGGATCTTTGTATTAAATTGGTCTTTAAATTTGAGAAAAATGCTGAAACAAATTGTCATGTTGTTATATTCAAGCTGCTCCTACTTATATAACTATATCAACTGAATTGTTGTTCATTTTGATAGGCAGAAGAAATCTATATACTTTACAGAGTAGATGTCTCCTATTGACTGTTGCATACGTTGCCAATGAATTATCATACTCTTATATCGAGTAAGCAAAGAACTTCGTGTCACGACAATCGACTCAACTCTAAGTACAATTGTACGGTGCAAATGGTCACAGCCTAAAACAATCAAGCAAACATTCAACATACACTCAGAAAAGGAGAAGAGCGTAAACGAATGTGAATGGCTGTATGAGTGTACTCATGCTCAATGAGTAGTTTTTGCCAGGACAACAAAAGACAAATGAGCGGCACGTAAGTTATTTGTACATTTTGTGTCCCCCTCATCAAGCAGGGATGGACTTGGACATCAGATGTTATGGTCATAAACAAAAGTGTTTTAATAACAAGGTTAATGACAAGTGGAATGCCCGCAGACAACAACAACAGCAACAACAAGAACAACAGCAAGATTAACAACAACAACAAGAACAACTACAACTGGTGGCAGGTCCATGCAGCAAGTACGTGAGGCAAGTCTTTGGTTTGCTTGCGATGGCCTGTCGTCATCTTCGTCTACGTCTTGGTCTTGGCCTTCGACTTGGTCTGAAGAGTGCCAAGTGACCGCTGGTCAGTCACGAAGTAAGCAAATAACGTGCCCCAAACTGAGTGTCACTTGTGGTCCTTTGACAGAACACGGAGGGGCGACAAATCTGTCTGGCATTTGTTGTTGCCGTCTTAGCCGTTGTTGTAGTTATTTGCTATTTGTTTTTGCGGTGTGGCTAACGAGATGGCCGGAATGCCAGTCTAATAGTTATGGACTTGTATCAAAATTTAATTATGTCAAATATTTCACTTGTCAATGCAGCTGGGCATGAGTCAAGTTCGAGTCGGAAGCGCAGCTGCGGTTGCCGCCACAAAAACTTGGCCAGCGCACACAGAGCGACAGAGAAAGATGGTGTGTGTGTGTGAGAGAGAGAGCGAGAGAGTGAGCGAACTGGTCTTGGCCAAGAAGCTGCTGTCGTTGTTCTTTGCTTCTGGCCACTTCATAGATTATTAAAGCGAAATGTTATACAAAAGCATATAATTCTTATACTTTTATTACGAGTATATGACCAAGGCAAGTGTACGACTTGTGTTGGTGGTGCCACTAGTGATGGTGTCGGTGGTGTCGGTGGTGGGGATGGTTGTTGGTGTGGCTGGTGGTGCTTCTGCTTTAGCCGCTGTTGCAATCAATTCATGCATAAACCCTTATGACTTTATACGCTTCACGCTTTCCCCAACAAGAGGCCGCTGCACGGAACACTGGACCGTTGGACACGAGAGCATGTAATGCCTGGCCAACACACACACACACACACACACATACACAAACATACATTCGGCACAAGACAACACACACGCCGGAGCGTACGCCACAGTAATATTTTACCATAATGTAACGGAAAATAGCCAAGACGTGGTCATTTGAAATATTTCATTTTATTTCGCTTCAGTTTTCACAAAAAGCAACAACAACAGCAACAACAACAACTGTAACAACTACAACATGAAAAGGTGTAACGACAAAACAGAAGCAGCCGCAGACGCCGCAGTAACAGCAGCAGCAGAGGCAGCAGCAGAAGCAGCAGCAGAGGCAGCAGCTTTACATATGTACGAGCTAGTTACATATGCATACACACACACACACACACACACATAGCTACATACTTACAACACACATTCACACACATACTCATCTACATATATTCATATTCATCCGCATATTAAGTTAAGTATTCACAATCATCTAAGCTTTAGCCCATTGCGAGTTTTACTTTGATTTGCCTTTTACTTGGCGAAACTTTTTTTTTTTTTTCTCTCTCTGTTGCTGTTGTTGCTGGCATTGCAACAATTTCAATTGCGTTCACTTAGATACCCTGTACTGAGCAAATAGATAGCACTTAAGCTACTCCGTTTGTTCACAGCAAGAACTCCCCTTAAATGTTAATCGTATTCAGCGATTTATACTCCCTGATAATCAGTCATCTATGATCTATTTGAACTGAGCAACCAGCAGAGTTAATGTCACTAAATTTATAAAATAATATAAAATAATAAATGTAGATTTTATATCGAAACTCATCTATATTCAAAAGAAAGTTCTGGCTGAGAATAAAAATGAAGTGAATATTTGCATATTTGCAAATATTTTTATATTACAATATTTTTTATATTACAATAATTTATCTAAAAATAGGATAATATTTAAATAAACTATTTAATATATTTACTTTATATATTTATTAACAAAATGCTTGCGAGATCATCTGCTAGTCGACTACTCCCAATTGGCATACTAGTATCTACATCTACTTATTTCTTACTAGCTCACTCGCACTTACGTAGTTATTCAATGATTAACAACATAATTAATTATAAACCATTTAATTTGTTATTGCCAAAATTGTATACATACTTTCCGTGCATAAATAACTTAAACATGTTCTCATTTCAATAAAAAGAAATTATAACAAAATAAGCTGGAACTCTTCAATCGAAATTCTAAACTATCAGTAAAATCTCAAGTTAATTTGTCTACATTGAATTGAATTGTTAATCACTTGCCATCTATAATTGAATCTTAATCTTTGTTTTTATTAATTTTATAGACATTTTTCATTGGAAAAGTACAATTTTCCTTAAACATTCTGAAATTTCTCTATTTAATCTGTTGAATATTTCCTTTAAATGAATTAATTTTGGAATATTGTTGATTGTTTTAGTGAGCTTTTCATTCTTAGTTCTAGCCGCCTCAATTCAATGGGATTAATATTAGCAAATCTATGAATTCAACTAGAGTAAGTGCACTTTAAGCTGTGAATTTAACTAAGCGAATAATTCAGACTCATGAATTATTCACATGAGTATACGAATTGGACTCAACTGATGCGAGTTGAAGCGTTGTCAAGTTGTTTGTGTTCAAAGCGTTGCAACTAGAGAGTTGCACAAAGAGTTGCAAATGCTATATAGATAAATACAATAGGTAATTATATATATATATATATATATATATATACAGTTATATATAGCGCTTAAAACTGTTTATATATTGTGTAAAGAAAACCAGCGAAGCTCGCCTCGTCGTCGACTTGACTCGACTACGTGACGTGAGGAGGGAGGAACAAACAAAAAAAAAAAAAAAAGGAAAATCTAGAATTCAGGCTGTGGCAAGTTGTTATTTTGTTATTGCGGGTCGAATGCTCGCCAAGGATACTCATATGTGTGCCATTGATTCATGAGTGCATGGGTGTGGCTAGCTGTGTGTGTGTGTGTGTTTGTGTGAGTGTGTCCGATTTGAAATTATTGGCTGCTCCCACGGGTGTCGTAAGTATGGAAGAAATGCTTGGTTCATGCATAGTTAGCTCTCTACAGAGGCTGCAACGTGTCTCCCCCCTTTCCCAGCTTCCCACCTTCCCAGCTTCCCACCTTCCCACCTTTCCAGCTTCCCACCTTCTACGATTTGACTCTGTACTCCTTAGTGTTGGTCCCTTTTTTTGGCTTTTCATCTTATTGGATTGTTAGACTGACCACAGATTGCCAAACTCAAGCACACACACACACTCTCTCACACACACACACACACACATAGAACTGAATGCTTTATTGGGCTATTTTAAATTTGGTGTGGTCGCAACAGCTGCCAATAAATGCAATTGATCGTTAAGCTAAAAGCAAATAGCAACAACAACGGCAACAGCAACAACAACAACAACAACGACAGGAACAACAACAATAATAACGGCTATAATAATACTTAATATTAACCCTTAACTTAATAACTGTAAAAACCTCGCGCCAAAAGATCCAGAAAATATGCGCTTCTACCCAATTGGCTCTCAAATTATATGTTTGCCATAATTAACACAGTGCAGAACCGAACTGTTGCTAACTTTAGTTTAATACCCTGTAGAATTCTTGAAGAGAGCAGTTTCAATAGTTGAAAGCATAGATTATTAAGTATAAATAACTTTACTTTTCACTCGCTTCCACTAATAATTTTTAGACTCTGTACTAGAAGTACATAGTCTTCTAAGTTTGGCGAAAGCGAAATGTGCGCAACAGGCAAAAATTCTATAGAAATAATAATAAATAGTATAAATTCTATAGGTTACAAATGTACATAACTTATAAATGAAAAATATAGAAACATTTTCATACATTTTTGTAGTGTTCACAGCTTCTGGGCTCTTTAACCTATCAGATATTTTAATTGTGTAATTGAAAATTGTCCAAGAAGGTATTATAGATTTGTGCTAATGCATGTAACAGGTAAAAAGAGATATCTACAAGGTTATTAAGAAAATATATACTTACACAGTATTAGCTATAAAGTCTATCTTAGAAACTTCATAAGCAATGTGTACAAAAATTGGTTAGTAAATTCCTATACTTGAATCGCAGATGAAGTCTGCTTTACCCGCAAATGAAAAGAAAACCAAAGGTTCGGCATATTTAAATAAATTTAAATAAGTAAATAACCCTACAAACAATTAGTCCTACAATTTTCATAGCAATCTGTTTATAAACTTAGAAATGGAAGTGTATTGTGACAAGAGAAGCAGAGTAACTTCTCTTTGTTACTATTGCTATATATACGAATCAACTTTATAAACTCAAGATTAAGCAATTCTGCAGACTAAAAATTATTGAACATAATTATTGATATTTGCCTAATTTATAGTTTTCAATTTTGAAATGTGGAATAAAATATGAATACAATATTTAAAGTTATTGAGAAGGTACAGTAGTAATTGCAGAGCGAGTCAACGAGAAATATGGTTACATATTATTATTATTAATATTATTATTATTATTTGCTGTTGTTGTTACTGTTGTTATTGTGATTTGTTTCTCATGGTCGAATCGATGGAGCACTCAGACCCGTTTTGTGGCCGTTGTAGGTGGACAGAGTGCGGGGCAGAGTCTGTCAAAGTGTTGCTGCGGTGACAATTTAGAGAATCGCCACACAACACTTGACAGCGCTGACAGCTGACAGAATTAGCCTTGAACAAGCGATGCTGACGTCGACGTTGACGTTGCCGTTGCCATCGTTTGTGGCATTTTGGCCATGTTACGAGACGGCAACTACCTCTCTGGCTTGACACCTGATTCCTTCACTCGCCTCACTCTCGTCAGCAACGCCAGCGCAACTTGTTGTTGTTGTTGTTGTTGTTGTTATTGTTGTTGCTGCCACAATGGAACGTTACTAATCGCGTTTCTGTCACAGAAATTAAACGACTACGCGTTTGACAGATAAATTGACACGATCAAGTGCGTCCCCTTGCCACGATGCGAGTACATGACCATTAAGTTGGATTAAGTAAAATGGCAACTTCTTCCTCTTTGCGTCTCCATCTCCATCGCTGTCGCAGTCTCCGTCTCAGTTTGAGACTGGGTCTGGGTCTGGCTCTCGGTCTTCCTCCTCTCACACCATCCCTGCCCCGATTGCCCTCCTACTACCACTACATTGAGCTGCCAAAACGAATTCCAATTGCCCATTAAAACGGCATGTCAAAAGGCAAAAGCAACGCATTTGTTTCTAATTGAATGTCAACAATTTACTTATTGTCAAAGTCGACACCAACGCCAACGAAAAGCCCTTCAATCTCTTTCGTAATCCCACAATATCAGACCGAAATAAAATGCCAAAACCTATAGTATTAGCTTTGCTATTTCACACGCTAGAGAGGAGCGCGGGTCACGGCACGTGTAAACTTTCTTTACTACTTTCTCTTTCACTTACTGTGGTTTTTTTCTTTCTAAACTATTACCTGAGTTCTTACAAGTTAGGCTAGCTACACTGTAGTATCGCTGGCATACTCATCGCCAAAGCATTAGAGATGAGCGCGTGACACGACTCGTACAACTTTTCAATAATATGTTCTCTCTCTCTCCATTTCTATTTATTTTATAAGTTAATTTTCAAGTATATTTAAGTAAAGTAAGTTTTACTGTAGTTTCACTGGAAACAGCAATGCATTAGAGATGAGCGCGTGACACGACTCGTACAGTAATACATTCACTTGCTTTATTCCTAATCATTACTTAAATTATTGCTAGTTCTACTTATACTAGATTCATTTTAACGAAGTAATACTGTAGCTTGCCGCATACTCATCGACATATCGATATGCTATTCCCCCTTACTTTACACTTCTTCATATATATGCATTTTAATTAGGTTCATTTTATTGAATTTCTACTGTAGTTTCTCTAATACTTTTGCTAGACTTTTTACTCTTCTTTTGTCTCATAATATTTTAGACTTCTTATCACTTCTACTCCCAGCAAGAGCGTTTTAGCGAAGTCCCACTGTAGCATCTCTGTGATCGACACATTTACCTCGTCGTCTCACCAAAAACTTTAACACTTCCCCGTATAATAGCATGGCACATGTGTCTGCGCGTACTTACTCCCGATCTGGATCCCATTCCCTAAGCACGTGCATTGAATGCTTCTATTTGGGATGGGTTAGGAGCTATGCCGTATGTGTATACATTCGAATGTTGTTTACACATACATTTCTAAAAAGAAAACGAAAAGAAATAAATCTATGCGCAACATATTTGGCATGACACAGCTTAGATACCCTTTGAATGTGATGCTCTACACGGTTTTGTGAGCTGAAATATAAATGATGAATGTATATTCCAATGAACACTTTAATAAGCATTTTAATGAAGGCTTCAAGAGAACATTAATGTTAATTCTAATAAGCATTTTAAGGAGAACATGAATGAGTATGCTAAGTGAATTGCTGTGTATGTTAGAAGTAGAAAGACAACGTAAATTTCAATGTAAACCCTAATGAAAACTTCAATAACAATTTGCAATTTGCAAAAAAAAATGCATCTTAAATTTTAAATTTAAATTTTAAAATATATAAAATTATTAATAACTTAATTATAATTGTATTAAATTGTATTTTAAGTAAGAATAATTTAAATAATTTCAACTTTTAAGTAATTAAAATTCATTTAAAATAGATATTAAAATTTCATTAAGATGTTTGATGATAATTCTTATTGTTAATAGAAATTGCAAGAGGAATATTTATGAATTGTATGCTAAATTAAAATTAATTAATACAGCTCTTGATTTCCTTAAGATATTTAATAATAATTATAATGAGTTGTATTTTAAATTTAATTATTTGTATAAAGCACTTATTTAATGAAAGCTTCAATAAGAATTTAAATAAATTGTATTTTAAATAATTTTATAGTTAATACCACTCATGACTTCATTGATATATTTAATGATAATTTTAATGAGTTGTATTTTAAATGATCTTGTTTGTATAATTTAATGAAAGCTTCTATAAGATTTCTTTAATTACAAAATTAGTAAATATCATAAATACAATGCTTTAAAACCTTATTAAGATGCTTTATGATAATTGAAATATACTATAAATTTAATGAAAACTTCAATTGATAAGTTTTAACTACATTTGATCAATTTAGTTTGCTTATCAATCACATGAATTGCACTTCCCATTTAGTTAGGGTATTCAGCATTACTATGTAAGGGCAATGCATGCACATATATTGAGGTATTGGCGCCAACATGTTCTTTTTAAAGACTCGTCTACAGTCTACAGTGTACAGAGTAAAAGTTGTGGAGTAATTGGCGCTAAACCGCCTACAAATCATCACGAAAATGTGACGAAATAAAATAAACAAACTGTCAAATGTCAAGACAAATTCATAAACATTTTTACCCCTTTGACAGCTACCTAGCCACCTCTCTCTCTCTCGCTCTCTCTCTCTCTCTGTGTGTGTGTGTTGCTGGCAGCTTCTGTGACTGGCGCCTGTTAAATAGTCTCTGACTAGAGTTCAGTGCCAAGGAGTCGCCCAAAAAAACAGATGAAGATATAGGTATAAATATGATATATATATATATATATGTATATGTATATATATATTTAGATAGGTATCTAGATATCTGGGCATATCCGTTTACGACTCAGTTACTTACAAACACATATACAGGCAGTATTATATGGGACCCATGCCCCTTGGCGTGGCAAGTCTGGAGTCCCGTGTCTTGTGTCTTGTGTCTCCTGTCGCGTCATTGTTGTTGTTGTTGCATGGCACAGATGCCGTTAGTAGCTATAACTGTATAGCTATAGTCATTGTCATAGCTATAGTTTCCGTCTCGCCGAGGTGAGCCACACACACACACACAAACACACACACACACATGCAGTCGAAAGACAATGCGAGTCTTGTGGGTGCCCAACCCAAAAGGAGTGCGACTAAGGAGAAGCAAGGGGAAAGGAGGAACTACAGGTGGCGGGGGGGTGTGGCGCCCTTAAGGCCATACGGCATTTTGTCGTTTTGCCATAATTCGTTAGCTCGCTTCATGCCACACAATTGTCGTGTGGCAAACAGCAGACGTTAAAACATATAAAAGATACAAAATTTGTCCCAGGAGCATTGAAAATTTACAATTTAATTTTGCAGATGACTCGACGGACAAGGCGCTGCCAACCGAGGGGGGATGGCAAGGGGTAAATGTGAGTGGGGCGAAGAGGGGTGCATGACTTAATGGCAACGAGTTGACTTATTCTGTCTGAGTTTTCACTTCTAAAGACAGACCATGTCCAGGTTGCTACCACCTCTCTCATTTCACTCGCTCTCTCTCTCTCTATCTCTCTCTCTCTCTGTCTCACTCTCGCGCTCATTCATATGCAAGCTTGTAGATTAAATTAGTTAAAGAGCGCACTTTGACCTTTATGCATTCAGATTTTCACCAGCTTTTTATGGGGGCAATAAACGAGAATTGACTTTGCAACATTTTCAACAGCATAACAAGTGTGTGCCTGTGTGTGTCTATGTGTGTATGTATGTGTGTGTGTGTGTGTGTGTGTTTGCTTTTGTTAAGACTTTCTGCTTTGACTTTTGATTGAAGACAAACTCATTGAGTCGCACATGTCGCAATGTCACCGTCCATCCGTCCCTTCATGCAACATGCGCTGGTCAAGCAGCAGCTGAAGTGCGAGCGAGATAGATGACTTCGCAGAGGCAGGCATTGATAGGAGGGGAATTTGAGTCCTTGTTAAATCCGAAGGTCCCTGACGTCGCTTAATTACGATAATCATTCATCAATGTGACATTTGCGTTTGACAGACGTAGCTGAATCACGAGCATGATTAATTTTTTTTATATATATTTTTTTTTTTTTGCTTTCGCCTTCTCCCGAGTGAACACACACATCCAGCCATAGATACAAGCTCCAAAAATTACACAGCAAAACTAACTATATTCGATATTTGGTTTAGTTGTTGCTCATGCAGGTGGCTTAATTCGGGGTTGCACAGTCATAATGTTAAATCCGTCATCGAGCATCTTAGCAAGTCAACCGGGAGAGTGTCAAGTCCATAAGTTCGATTTGATAAACTATTCGATAAAGTTGTGTCATCTTTAGTTAATCTTGAATTATCTGCTTAATTAACTATCTTCCTGTCGAAGTCTTGCGATTGCAGCGGCATCAGAAACTTGACTTAAGTAATTTTAATGTCCCCCATCAAATCAAAATAAGCTGCTGTTTATGATAGCCATTTCACTGAGTGTTATCGGCTTATCGGTATTGGATTTGCACTGCGCTTAACTATATTATTGTAATCATTCGCAATTGGAGACTTTAACAGCTGAAGAGACTACAACGTGGCTACTCAAAAACTGTATTGAATTTCAGAAAAGTGGTATTCCTTTAATTGTTATCGATAAGTTATCGAATTGGAGTAGTGAAGTTTTCTCTTGTGGCAGTTTTCTCGTAGTTTAAAGTCACCAATCAAATGCAATGTTGACTGCATAACTTAAGTTATCGATAAACATATCGATAGTATTTATACATATTAAAAACAGTATTATTATCAATTGCTCAACTTGTAATCGCAGTGAATCTCTGAAGAACACAATGAATCTTGAAAATGATAAATATATTTGCTGATAATAAGTTATGAGAATTATCGATAGTTTTGTTGTTCAGCACTTTGACGAGCTTTTAAGTATAGACTAATTTAGTATTACTTAAAAATAATTAAGGAAATGAATTAAACTTAATTGACTAAATTTAATAATTAGACAACGAAAATAATAATCGAATGTACTATTAAAAACTATCGATAGTATTGATAGTAACTGTTTACTAGCTTTATAGATGCGGTTGGTCACTTCGATGCATTACTAGACCCATGCTTTCTACGTGTGTGTGTGTGAGTGTGTGTGAGTGTGTGTGCTGGTGTGTGGAGGTGTGTGGAGGTGTACACCTGTGTGGGTGTGTGAGCTATGAGTTTATTTGCGCCAGTTTAACTGGCACTTGAAGCCATCAAGTGTTGGGGCCAAAAACGGTACTCTCACTTCAATTTGCTGCTGTTTACTGGAGCTGTGTGCGGTACGGGGGGGGCACTGTAGCTGTAGCTAGAAGTAGTAGTAGTAGCAGTCGTAGTCGTAGTCGTAGTTGTAGTTGTAGTCATAGTCGCAGTTTCGCAGTTGCACACGAGTACGCGCAGTTAAAGTTAACGCTTCAGCGAACACTGCCCGCTGTTTGTCTCAAGGGAGTCCAAGTCCAGCAACGAGTACAACTACAACAACGACTCGGACTCTGTGCTCGTCTCCGTCTCCGTCTCCGTCACCATCTTCATCTTCATCTCCAACTCATCAGTTGCGTCTTCGTCTCTGTCTCTGTCTCTGCCTCTGTCTCTGCCTCTGCCTCTGTCTCCAACTTCAAGTCGATGTCCGCAACGCTGATGGTGACGGTGACGGTGACGGCGCCAAACAAACGATTGCAACTCAACGAGAACGGCGAAATGATCGGTAGAGTTATGGCCAAAACTGGCCACCTTGAGTAGTATATTGTAGTCTCGTCTACTCGTATATTGCACCAATTGCTGTGGCGACTGAGTGAGTAACGGCAGTCCACATGCCGCATGCAACATGCCACACATGCAACATGTAAACCAAACGATTGGGGCAACAACAATCCGCAATCCATGTGCCAATCGCTGCAAATGATATTGAGCAATTACCACAATCCCGATACAGATCATATTTGGATGGCGAAATTTCCGAAATAGATGCGATACTCTAGGGCTCTAGGGAGTAACTACAGTTAGCATAGATTATGACATTAGGAAACCTCAGAGATCATATCAAAACGAAAGACTTTAGGAAATGAAATAGTATATGACAAGTTGGGGAAGATTATAGAGTGTATATGCTATTTGAGAGTAACTTTTGAATGTAGAATCCAAGAAATTCGGAACTGAAAAACCTTACTTAAATGGAAGTTAAATATAAGAAATGTGCGAGATTTTAAGCGTTACAAATTGCTATAGGGTATAGATATACAAGGTGAGATTTGATTGTGTATAGCATCTTATGATGTTCTGTAATTGTTGTGGGAAAAAGAAAGAATAATCAATTGAAAATCTGGACATCAACTATGAGCAAATGGAAAATTCACAGAGCTACAAAAAGTCAAAGTAAAGTTATACAATTAACTGCATTTTAGGTTTTTTAGCAATCATTTCGGGTAATAAAAAGCGAACTGTAATAAATGTTAAATAAATAAATTCAACTCAACAGATTCTTGATGGGCAAAGCAAGTTAATAGTTTTTTGAAAAGAAAACTAAATGCGAAAGCTGAGTGCGAAATTGTAAATTGTTTTCAATTTGATAACTTATGCAGCTGATCCATCATCATCTTGTTAGCCTGGCTGGCTTCTGATATACTTATTACTTGTATAAACATGCACATAATTTAATGGAAATTGGCTGTCTTTTAATATGCAATAAACGACTTATTTAACACTTGCGCGATGCAAATTGCGATATTCATTTAGGGCGAAAAGACGCTCGGCTTTGTGCCCAAAGCAAATGCACCAGCGACACATACAACACACACACAACACACACAACACACACAATACGCACTCACACACAAATACAAAGGAGCAGGAACCAGGATCCCCAGCCACGGCAATGCCTCACATTTACATATGCAAATCAGTAAGCCGCCAAAAACACTCGCTGTCCCAGTCTCTGACTCTGACTCTGTCTCTGACTCCGATTCAAACTGAGACTCCGACTCAAACTCAGGCCCAGTTTCACAGCCAGTTCCAGTGTCAGAGCCAGAACCAGAGCCACAGCCAGTTCCAGTGTCAGTTCCAGTTTTTGAGCTTTAGCTCATACCAGAGAAATACCCTTACAAAGATACAAAATACCCTTGGGTTTTCAATCATTACTCAAATTATAATGGTTTAATTTGGACGCTTTACGAAAACCGCAGTCATTAGCCACACACTGGCTGCCCCCTCCCTCTCTCTTTCTCTGTCTCTCACTCTCTCTCTCTCTCTCAGTCCGGGGGGCATCAATGCATAATGCGTAATGCAATGAAACGAGAATGTTTGTTTTTGTAATGCCCATGATGCGACTAATATGATGCCCCAAGCCTGTCCAACATGCACACATAGCGAAAGGGAGAAAGGTAGGGAAAGTGAGAGAGAGAGGAGAAAGAAGGAAAGGGAGCGGGCAGAAAACTCTTATGCAGAATGCAGCCCTTAAATAACAAAGCTACAATTGGTTTCGAGTTACAATCTGCCATCTATGCTTTCCTCTACTCAAATACCACAAAGGCAACTGCGCTTAAATTGCATTAATGTTTGAAAAATAACGGTACAATTCGGAAGTTCAATCGGGAAAATGCAACCAGAGCAAGAGATAATGCAAAGCTGTAAGATATAGTCATTTTTCTTATAGATAAATTAGGCTTATTAGGATAAATTAGGCTTATGCTAGAAGAGATCAAAGTGGGATTCATACTCAGACACCAACTGTTTGCAGTTTCTATTAATCCAAGAAGCATTTGAATGAGAAGTTTTTCCCGGAACTTCTTGGAACTAACCGCTTCAATCGAGGAGCTGAGAGAGGAACATCAAAGTTAAATTAAGACAAGTTCAATTGAATATACAGAGTGAGTAAAGCTGTCTGTGTTAAAGCATCTACATCAAGATTGGAGAGTGATCAAGTTCAAGTTTAAGGGGACTCAACTATGAATCAGTTCAGTTAAGAAATGACATATCTTTATATAGCAAAGAATCCACAGAGTGTAAAGTTTTATATAAAGAACTTATGAATTTCCAAATATTAAAGATATTTGCAATCTTTTAAAACGCAGTGCGCAGACATAAATCCTAAAATGTAGAGAAAGAGTTCAAAAAGATTCACAAATTATACAATATTTCAGTTCTAATTAAAGCTATAATAAATTATGTAATTAAGGTTTAATTAAATTAAATGAAAAGAATGGGATGTGAGAAAATAAACTAAAGATTAAAGATATCTTGCTGAGGGGTTGCTGAGCTAAGCGACAATAATTGGGCTGGTTGACAAAGCGGCGCAGAGAAAGCAAACGCAAATCTATAACAGAAACTTGAAACCCTAAGAAAGAAAAAAAAGACAAATAAAAAGAGGCAAAAAGCCCTTCGGTCATTTGGGCCAAGACTAATAGGTATGTAAATGAAAGTCTGGCGACGGAAGTGGATTGTACATCTTTTAATGTAAGAGCTGGGCTTAACTATGTGTATGCGTGTGTGCCTGTGTGTGTGTATGGGTGTGTGTGTGTGTGCAGTGCACGTGTTTGTGGATGGAACTGGAACTGGAACTGCGTTATAGTTGGTGATTCATGAATATTTAAACGTCACATTTGGTCGCACTTTTCACGATGCTCATTAATAAGACAAGGCAAAAAAAAAAAAAAAGAGCAGAAAAAAATGAAGAAAATGTGGCGATCATCGCTGCTTCGTTTGCTGTTTCGTTTTCTGGGGCACTGAACAAGTGCCCTCTCTATGCACACACACACACACACACACACACACACTCACACAGAGAGAGAGATATACACCACGCATGGACTTGGACATGGACATAGCACGGTTGGACAATCGCTGAGCCTGAGCCCCAGATAGAGACAGAGACAAAGACAGAGACATGCACACACACAGAGAGAGAGAGAGAGAGAGAGAGAGAGAGAGAGCAAGATAGAGATGGAGAGAGAAAAGAGTTTTCTTTGTTTCGGACATGGACACATGCATGTGCATCTGTTGAATATCTGTGGGGCCTTTTGCCGCTGCATTTCACCAGCAGCAGCACTTGGATATGCAAGATAGCAGCGTGCCTCTGTCTCAGATATGAAGTTGCAAGTTGCAAGTTGGATTTAATTTCATGCCGCAGTAGTTCGCGCATTCGTTTTACGCCGCAACATTTCCAGCTAAACGGGCAACAGACATCAGCGTAGCAATAGGGTGGCATGATTGGTGGCGCGGTGGTGTGGGGGCTGCCGAACGCAGAGAACGGCTGGGGGAGTGAAGGAGGGAGAGATGGTTGCATATTAACTTATTCATGAATACATAATCAGTTGCATTTTGCTTGAGTGCAACGAGCTAATGTTGTCAACCCCATGTCCATGAAGATAATGACCTCTTGGCCGATCCCCGCACTTGACACTAACTTTTTTGTCAAAAGATCTTAAGACTCAGTCACAGTTCCACTTCCACTTCCACAAACACATTCACTACCACTGGCAGTTCCAGTTCCAGTTTTGCGTCTTGGTTTCGGTTTCGTTTACAGTTGTGTCTTTGTTTCTTTGACAGGTGCAGGCAGCGGCAGAGGCAGCGACAGCGACAGCGACAGAAGCGAGAGCCGAGAGCCCTTGGCCCGGTCACGCTCAATAAATACCAAATATTAAGTAATTCTAGCAATTTATGAATATAAATATATTCGTTGTTTAAGGCCCAAAAGATCATCGCCAACGTTGAGCTATTCGGTCAGTCAGTCAGTCAGTCAGTTAGTCAGTTAGTTGCAACTAGTCAAAATACTCCAACAAATGGTTTTAATATTCATCAGAACTCACTGTAGCTTTAGCTGTTGCCAAAAGCTGCACAGTGGCTAACAAATTGGCTTAAAATCTATTAGAGCTTTAGTTAAACCTATTGTAGCACTGTTTTCAAATGTGTTCTTATTATTTTGCCAGCGACAGTCAGCAGTTGCACAGTGGGGCAAGTTGTATGAGAAAGTCTGCTGTCTATAGAACTACTTTTAAGCAAGTTGTAGTACTCTTTCCTACGCCAGCCCACGCATTTCCCAGTGATAACCAAAATTTGCACAGTGGCGCAATATTCATTAGAAAGTTGTCTTTATTATTTTTACAGATTTAACTACTTTTACGCAAATTACTACTACTCTTAACTACGCTTCCCCAGTCCTATCCCAGCGACAGACAAAAGTTGCACAGTGGTACAAAAATTATAAGAAAGTGTTCTTTAAAATGTATTATATTTATATTTAAGCAATTTGCAGTTCATTCAGTTGCTTTTTCTTGCAAAGCGATAGTCAAAAATTGCACAGTGGGGCAAAATTTGTAGTTAAAAAAATATATTATTTTATTCGAGTTTTGGTTTTCTTCAATCATAACTTTCTTAATTAGATGTTCTCCCTTTCGCAACTGCCAAATGTCGCACAGTGGCGCAAAGCTCGCTAAAGACGGCTTACTTATTATCTTATTCTGATATTTAAGATTTAATGTTTATTGTAGCTAATTAAAATACTTTAAGCAATAAATCGAATGCAACACATGTAAATTGTATTTCTACAACTGCCTACTGATCGCACATTGGTTCAACATTCAAAAAAAAAAAAACTCCACATATCTAAATTCTAATCTATGCTCATTACGGTTGTTTGGCATCTGAAATTCAAAGTGACAAGAAATTAATCATTCAGTTCGTTAACACAAGTCGCCTTGCCCGCATAACTGGGCGAGTTTAACCAGCTGCCATCTGACAGTAGAGAAATACAGGTAAAATACAGTTAAGCATTGCAAAAGAAACCTGTACTTGGTCATACCTGTGCTCACTGTGAAGTTGCAAGCAGCCGCCTCTAAGTGCTTTACTCCAATTATTGTGATTATGGCAGATTCATTTGAATGTCAATTAATTGTATCTCAAATATTTTGTTTCTTCTTTCTCTTATTCAGTTTTCTCGTTTACATAAGAAGATTAGAAAGATAGGTACATATACGTTATAGTATCTTCTGATCGATCAGTTTTGATCGTTTTAGATTTGATGGCAAACATTTGTTAAAAGTTGATTGAAGGGAAACTTTCAACTATCACTTAAGTAATTCATTCTAAACCAATCAAAGCGCATCTTAAGCCTAATGATCGTGTTTTTACCTAATTCAGCATATATCTCTCTCTTTCTATCTCTCTCTCTTTCCATCTCTCTCTCTAATACTCACTTTATCAAATATCTTCATAGCATAATATTTAATTTATTAAAAATATTCTTAAACAACTCATAGCAGGGATAAGTTATCTTTCTAACTCTCTCTCTCTCCTTGTCTCTATCTCTCTCTCTCTCTCTCTCTCTCTCTCTCTTTCTATCTCTCACTCTCTACATATACATATACCTCCCTCTAATATTCACTTTATCTAATATCTTCATAGCATAATATTTAATTTATTTAAAATATTCTTAAACAACTTATGGCAGGGATAAGTTATTTTTCTAAGTCTCTCTCTCTCCTTTTCTCTCTCTCTCTCCCTCTCTCTCTCACTCTCTTATCTCTATATTCCTTGCCATTTCTCCCTTGCTCTTATAAACTTATTATCAATTGATCTATCATATTTTCATAATGAAATATTTGAGTTATTAAAAATAAATGTTTAAAGCTCTCGACGAGGTTCGAACAACTTAAAGCAAAGATCGGATCTGTTTCTAACTTTTGTTCTTCCCCTCTCTCCACCTCTCTCTCTCTCTGTGTCTGTCTCATGCGCACACACACGCTCTTTCATCTCCATCACTTTGTACTCTTGGCTGGCCTCGAAGGACATTTTTAATTAGCGGACAAAGAGCGGCGCGTCCTTTTAGATTGAAATGCGCTGTTTGCAGGGACCATAAACGCCCTCGTGAAACGCTTGTGGCAATGTGTTGTTCTTGTTGTGGCCTGTGTGTTGTTGCTGGCCATATTCCTGGCCCTTTGCCTGTTGGATATCAATCTGCATTGGGGCGTCAACCGCGGCTACGACTGCCCTGACCCCGAGTGTGTCTGCGCTAGTCTCACACAGCACTCCCGATTGTGTGTTGTCGTTGTTGTCGTTGTGGTTGTCTGTCTTGGTTTCGCATTCACTACATTCACATTCACATCCACATTCACATCCACATTCACATCCACATTCACCCCATTGGCAGCGTCGGCAGCTGATTCATTCCGCTACGCATTATTAATGCACATATTTTGATAATTGCCGGTTTGGGCAGTCAAACGTCTGCTTCCGCGGTAGGCGTTCTTTTTTCTTCTTTTTTTCTTACTTTGCTCTTTGACTTGAATTTGTTTTAGTTGCTTGTCCTCTTTCGGCTCTCACACACACACACACGCACACACACACAGGCACACATCTGCGGCCTCTGACTGACAGCACTTATGGCCTTAAGAGCCGCATAGTAGAACGAACCAAGCCAAAAGATTGCCCTTTTATGGACAACACCTTTCCGTCTGACGCAGGCAGGTAAACAACAGAGTCACAGCATCGTCCAATCTGTGCTATATGCTACTACTATATATGCTACTACTATATATGCTACTACTATATGTGAATACTACTAGTATAATATGGTACTATTACGGATGCCACTTATTCCTCTAATATATAACCTACTACTATATATGCAACTACTATTCATGCTACTACTATATATGCTACTACCACCACAACTACTACTGATACTACTTATTTATATTATCTACTATTGATATTACTTCTGTTATTCTTATTACTACTACTCCTACTACTACTACTACTGATACGACTATTACTACTACTGCTACTAATATTACTACTACTACTACTACTACTACTGCTACTACTACTACTACTACTACTACTACTACTACTACTACTACTACTACTACTACTACTACTACTACTACTACTACTACTACTACTACTACTACTACTACTACTACTACTACTACTACTATTACTACTACTGCTACTAATATTACTACTACTACTACTACTTCTACTACTACTACTACTACTATTACTACTACTACTACTACTACTTCTACTTTTACTACTACTACTACTTTTACTACCACTACTACTACAACCATTACTACTACTACTATTGTTTCTACTACTTCTATTACTACTACTACTACTACTACTACTACTACTACTACTATTTGTAATACTACTACTACTAATCCAATTACTACTATTACTGCAACCATTACTACTACTACTATTCTATACTATTACTACTACTATTACTACTACTCTTTCTAATCGAACTAGTGCAATAACTACTAATACTAATAGTTACTAAAGTTAACTATTACGACTTCTATTTACCTCTGTTAATACTAAATCTACAACTACTACTGCTGTTACTACTACTGCTATTACGATTACTTATGCTACTCTTATTATTACAACTACTTCTATTTGCAGCTACTACTAATTTATCTACTGCAAGAATTACTACTACTATTCCCAATGCTTCTTCGTATACTTCTACTACTGCTTCTATGTGCTACTACTACTATTTGTTGCGACTACTTATATTTCTGTTTTACTACTAATTCCAATATTATTACATTAATATTCAAGAACAACAGCTAATACTGCTACTGCTATCCTCTTCCTAATATTTACAACTACTCATGCTATTTGCAACTATTACTACTACTATTTTCAAGAACATCTATTGATAATACTACTAATGCTACAAGCATGAATTTCAGCTACTCACACAACACAACTATTAATTAATACTGTAAGCAATATTATATGATATTACTACTATTGTTATTATTATGTAATACTTATATACTAAAAGATGTGCAAATAATTCTAAATAATGTTTTCAGTTTCCTCCCGTTGATACTTTGTGTACTACATACTTTCTGCTACTTTAGTAGTAAAACATATTACCTCTCCACGTGCCACTGTCTGTCTATAACATTTGATTATGCAACTATGTCGAATGTCAGCTACACTTGAAATCAGTTGTATTTCATTTGAATAGCTACCCCTCCCTCCCTGTTACCTCTCCCTCTGTCCAGCTTTCTATCTCGCTTGCTCTTTCAGTTACAGGCGCACATTTACTTCCCATCCGTCAATCAAAATGAAAATGACCAAAAGATTAATCGTTTGTTTCGGAATTTTGTTTGATGTTTTATCGCCACAGAGTTCCCCAGTTCATACCAGCACACCAAAGACACACTCGCACACGCACACTCACACACAACTGATCACATACATACATATATACAAATCAGTTTATGCCCATGCGAACTTTTGGCATTGTCGGTCAGCTCTTAACTCAGAGTCTCGACTCATTTGCCAACTCATGTGCCAGCCTATGATGATGATGTTCATAATAATAATAATAATAATAATAATAATGACGTTGATATGTATATATAATGATGATGATATTGAGGACGAAGTGAATGTTACATACATACATACATACACATACGTAAATCCATCAATACCAAGTTCTTTGTCAGCAATATATCGCCTCATCAGCTAGTTTATCTAATTATATGGCAACTATTATATGGGAACTATTTTATGACGTATATTTATCGAAACGTTGTTAATCGATAAGTCATCGATAAACAATTCATCGATCATTCTTGTTGTTGTCTATTTCTAACCCTTTGCTCTTCGATCAAGTTATCCAATTTAAACATGGAGGGAGCTTTAGCATTTATCGAATACATACTTAATATTCGATAATAATAGTTAAGTAAAAATGTTATCCCCAATCTGCGCAAACGTATCCGTTTCATACTTTGAACGCTTAGTAGTTGATATGCTATTGCAGGAAGTGTGTATCTATCGAATATTGTTATCGATTGTATTAGTTTATATGCAAATGTAGATGTTGTTGTTGCTGTTATCAAAGCAATAAACTTGGATTACCTTATTTGATTCGTTCGCTTAACGATAAAACTAGCTGATCTTATGCTCGCAACAGTTGTAGAAACTATCGAATATAATTATTTATATACCTATAAGGATCGTAAACTATTCATAATTGTAGTTGCATTGAATTTAATGTAAAGCGCTTGAATTGGCTTTGATTCTACTAAATTTAGTCCTAACAATTTAGATTTATCGAAATGTGTGCTGTCGATAGCATGAGTGCATATAATCGATTGCTGTTTATAGAGCTAATACACAACTAAACTTAATTTATATGTACTTGCTTTAAATGTATCTCAATTGTATTTATTTTAGTTTTTTAATATTTCTACCTAAACTTTGGGTTAATTCAGTTAATGGAGGTGAATTGTTAATCGATTGAAAAGGAATTGTGGAGCATGTGACACCGATTTGGTGGATTTGTGCGAGACCCAATCACAGCATGAGGCAAACACTCAATTGCATAAGTTATACGCACAATCGATTTGCCTTTCTCCCCAAGTCAAAAGGCGATGTATGTAGTATATATCTCTGTCTCTCTCTCTCTCTCTCTCTGTCTATTAAAGCTATATCTATCTCCGCTGTCCCTCTCTCTCTCTCTCTCTTTCTCTTTGTGTATGTCGTTCAATTTGACTTGGGCCAATATGGCAATCGATGTCTGGTTGGCCTTTGCCTTTGCTTTTGCTTTAGCCTCAGCTTTAGCTATTGTCGATTGTCGATTGCCGATTGTCGATGTTGATTGTTGTGCGATGTGTTCTGGGGCCGCGACCGTTGTGGAGGCCAGGTCGAGTAGATGGTCACAATTTAAATTAATGATTTTTTCTACGCTTGATCTGTGATAGTGACTGACATTTTCCCGTCATTTCTAAGATTAGTCCAAAGTCATCGGCATTTACTTTCTACATTTGGCGCACAGACAAACACACACACACACCACACAGGCTCGACGCGACTCGCCTCAACTCGGGACCAGGTCCATTGTGTTCTCTGTGTGTGTGTGTGTGTGTGTGTCTGCTCATCTCATTTATCCTATGTATGAACGAGCACTTTTTTTACTTCTTACCCATTTCTGAACGCATCAAGAAAAACGTAATAATTATGTAAAGAATCAGCCGCCTTTTGCTTACAGTAGCTTTTACTTGAAGACGCCGCTGCGTAGACGCAGGATGAGGCATTGGGAGAGGGGTTGCCGGCTGAGAGCTGCAGCGGCTTGGGAATCAATACACCGGCCATGGCATCTCTCAGTGTCCGTGACAGTGGCCAGTCAGTGATTTTTGATTCCAGCCGTGTGTGTCTGGCGCTTCGGCGTCGTCATTACTAGATTGAGATTGATGGCATGTACTCAAAGTCTCATGCTCATACTTGCCTCTCCAGCTCCTTCTCTCTCTCTCTCTCTCTCTCTCTTCAACTTCCCCTCCCTCTCCATATCCCTCTCTCACTACTCTTTGCACTGGCGCCAGCATTCTGTCGTTGCGGTGTTTCATCTTTCTTTCTTTTTTTTTTTTTTTGGTTTTGGTTTTGGTTTTGAGTTTGAGTTTTGGGCCAGGTCCAAGCAACTGCTGCTGTCTGATATTGTTGTCAATAATTTGTCACAATCGCGGCAATGGAACAAATTGTTCCATGTCATGTTATTGTCAAGATTTGTCGATGCCAGCCCGTTGATAAGCAAGTGACAAAATAATTAAAACTCATTTTTTAACCCAAGTCACCGACGATTTGAGAAAAATAATGCGACAAAACGTTGAGTGCTCAACATCAGATCTGATCGGATCGGATCAGATGTGGATGGAGGCAGTGCCTGTCGTATGCTATGCTCTTACCGATTACAGCGCTTACCAAATTCTGGAAGTCATGCACTTACTTAGGCCTACAACAAGATATTAAGATACGGATGTCATATAAGTAACAGGAAGAGTCTGTTGTCTGTGTAATTCGGAGGATGAGTAACTTTGAATTGAGAGATGCTTTAAGGGATATCTGTGAGTTGGATGTCTGCGGTTAAGGTCTGAGACAATGGATGTCAGCTTGTGCAGCTGGGAAATGGAAATGGAGTTCTGAAGTCAGTTAAGGCTATATATTAAAAGACAATTAGTAATGATAAAAATGAATGAATGTCTACAGTATTCTAGAATATCTAGGAAGGTCTGTTAACAGAAGCGAATAGATCGAAAGAAACTAACATTTAGATATATATGAACAATTATAGTCACTAGAAAGTGTTTGAAAGGATTTCCTATCAAATTCAAACATGTTATGACAGTAGAATGCCAAAAAGAACAACTTTATAAGGACTATACCATTGCAAGAACTCCTTAAGAGTCGATAGTGAATATCAATGAAACATTGGCAAAACAAACTTGTACCAAATCCCATTGAAGGCCTACAACAAATCAGTTCGGAAATTCAACATCTTAAGGCAGCTGGAAACTCCCACAAAATGACGTTACCTTTGTGGGGGATAAAAATAGAATTAAAGTTAATAATATTCGGGCTATAATTGTTATATGAGTGTGGTGTGTTAGGATATGGCATGAATACTCGTACTCGCTGAGACTCGTTAGCTCTTGATTCGTTGTCATTAATCAATGTGATTGGAAGGTATCCAAGCGAACGACGACTTTGACAAATTCAACTATCCATAGATTCAAATAACAAATGAGTGTGTCCAGGCCTCTGCTCTCATCATCATGAGCGTGGATATCGAAATGATATGGTTGCTCATTTAGACGGGTTTTAGGTTTAAGGTTTGGGTTTCGGCTTTGGTTTTGGTTTTGGTTTTGGTTTGGGTTCACGTTTGGGGGTTGTACACTTCATATTTTGTCATTACATTTAATGGCCTGTTCGAGGTGAGTGTACAATTAAAAGAGACCGCATTAGCAAGTGCGAGAAAGAGAGGCAGCGAGGTAACCCGCCTATTTGGTTTGGTCGACACATCCAGCATATCCCCACTTGAACTCTGGTGTTAGCATATAGTATGAGATGCCCATAGAAAATACACGTAATCTGTTTTTTATTTCTTATTTTCTTTTTTTTTTTTTTAGTCATGGCCAAAACACATTGTTAATGGCATTTTTTTTTTTTTTTTGGGCCGTAATTTCGTTTTGAGATATTTAAAAATTTCCCATAACTCAAAATCAGTGGAAACTATTTGTGATTACCGCTTGTTACCGCTGCTTTTCATACTGCTTTCTACTGCGATCAATCAAGTCAATTTGTTGTTTGCTGTTGACCCAGCCCCGGACTGCGTACAAATTATTAAAGCCCAGATCTATAGATCTCTTCGGTTTCCATACTCTCAAAGCTAAACACGGCCGAAAATGACGACGACGATGACGATGTTGACGAGGAGCCAGAAGAGCCCAGACTCTGATTCGACCTCAGCATCGACCTCGTCATTTTCATAGCTGGTTATGGCTGTCACGGGCGTTGCATCTACGAGTCTGAGAACCGCGGACAAAATTAGTGCCACTGAGGCAATTACCGCAACCAAATGCACCACATGTGCCACCACATAAACACACACAGACACACACACACACACATAGTTAAGCGAGATAATAAATTACATTTGCATACCTTGGAAAAGAGTTAGGGTTAGGGATGATCTACTGCCATTTTGTTCAATCAATGATCACAGGATCGTCACAGCGTGACAATCATGACCAAAAGCTGTGATTGATCATTTGTTTCCAACCATTTCTTAATTTCTCCATCTTGATTTCATATAAACTTTGAAGCAGCTTGAATTATGAGACACAATTCTATCAATTAAATATGAAAGCTTTGCTTGTGTAATCGATAATTTATCGCACTTCAATTGATTTGATCGAAAAGTCAAACTATCGCTTAGTCTTTCCTTATCTAATCTAATTTGTTTATAAATAAAAGCGTATTTAAATTAAATGAGACTGCATAAAATGCAATTGATTAGATAATTTAATGTAATCGATAACCTAATAACTCGATAGCTTTGCTTTACAATAATTCAAATCTAAAGAAAAGAAGCATCAGTGAAATATTATTTCTTTATTATCTTTCAATGTTGGTTATAAGTAACTTCGATAATTTATGACACTTTGTTTAAGACTATCGATAAGCCAACTTATCGATTTTTTCGCGATTTTCTTAATACTAAGTCAAGCTACCAGAATTATGTTTTCAAATGTTAACAATTAGTTTTGAATGCATGGTCGATAACATATTCGATAAGTTATCGAATTTATATTTACTTTAAACTATGTTTTAGCTATATATTTTTCGTAATTTCTCAGATTAGATTTCGATAGAATCTTATCGATAATCAGAAGCTTGCTTATGTTTCTCAATTTTCCTTCCCAATGATTCATATGCGTAGGCAGTAACTGAGATCCCTGACCGGATCTGTGGTAACCGTATCCGTTACCATCACCTGCGGTCAACCATGAAAAGTTACCTCAATGTTATCGCCCTCTTTCTAACTGTATACCGTAAACCGTATCCTGTCGTCCATTTACTCCTGCAACCAAAGGAGTAGTGGAGAGAGGAGATTGGAGAGAGGGGAGAGGAGAGAGGAGAGGAAGAAGGCGCGTGCAATTCGCGTGCACTGAAGAAAATTGGGCGTGTTCGACAACGGGGTTAAAAGTCCAACCAGCTGGCAACCTGGTAAGTCCTGACTCCGTTTAAAGAGGGGAAAAAGACCACATAGGCTTGGTGCCACGACACTCTGTAGGGAGGGGTTCGTGTAATAAATCAGTGAAAGATAATTGAAGGAGTGGTCTATGCGGAAGAACGTCATTTTTATTGTTGTATTTCCTAACTACTGTTCTTAAGTTCAAATCGCACAATGTTGCTTAAAGCTACATTATAATGGGATAAATTAGATAGTACTTTATATAGAATATGCTTATATTGTGGATGGCAGAGACTTCTCTGTTTGAGATAGATGTACTCGTTGTGTCTTGTGAATCAATAAGCATCACTGATCCATACACACTTGGGAACTGCTCTACCTATTTCAGCTCTACCCCTCTCCCGGCCAAAATGTATTTATGTATCGTATTGGCCACATCTGAGTACAAACAGCAAATGCCAGAGAATGTTTATATCAGCATTTTGAGTTTGTCTATATTCAAATGGATTGAGTTGGGGCAATTCTGTTGGATCTGTTGCTGCTGGAGACAACCTGCTGTGCTTTTGAGCGCTTCAAGATGAAACAGTCCTGTTCCATTTTCTGTGTACACGCGTTTCAATACAACAGTTTGTTCGTCTTGTTGTTTTCTTTTCTTTTGGACAACTCAAGTGTCTAAGTGCTCGCCCGATTCGCCACCGATTTCGATTTCGATTTCGATCCCGTTGCTGATGCTGCATGCTGCTTGGTGCTTGATGCTTGATGCTTGATGCTGACGTTGATGTTGACGCCGCCGCCTTCAGCGTTGCCGCCGTTTCTTGTTCAACATCAGAACATGGCAAAGCCAAAGCTATAGCCAAATCCAAACATTCGCATTGCGGGGTACCCTGCCACTATGACTAGTACGGGGGGGGGGGGGGGAGTAGGCAGCAACTGTTGGCTCCACTCACCACCGTTGGCCCACCGATCAGACTCACCTCGCAATCTATAACATTAGTACACTGCGGAAAATGTTCAACGTTTAAGTCTTAATTGTCACTGAAAATTACGTTTTATTTTCTTTCAACATTTAATAAAAATTAATTATAATTAATTTGTTCAGTTATTTATAATTGTTAATGTTAATAAAAAATAACTTAATAGTTTTTATAGTATTAAAGATTAAGTAACTAAATTAATTATTATTATTTTGAAGAAAAAATAAAAGAGTTTAGTAATAATATAGTAAGTTGTACTGATAATGATATTTATTATATTAATAAATTTTATAATTTATTAATCTGTGTCAATTTTTTACCTTATTAATAATATAAAATCGCAGTAGACTTTAATCCGTCTGAAGACATTTTTACAGTTTCCATTTGAATATTAAGATTCTTCAAAAATTCTTTAAAAATTCTAAATTATTATTAATTTATAAAGCTTATTCATGGTTTTATGTTTGCTTTCTTTAGGAGTATCACTTAAGTCCAATTATTTTTTATAATAATTCGCTGGTTTCATTCTAAAATTACCTTACAGTTTGTGTTATCATTATAAAATATGATTAAAAATCATTTTTTATTAAAATATTGATATATTTATTTATACAATTCCAACTCTAAATTACTTTTTGTAGTTTTTGTTTACTTTATTATTTTTTGCAGTGTATGCCATTGCCGTCGGCTAATACCGTCGCCATCGTCATCGTCATCGTCGCCATTGGCATCAGCATCAGTGGCATCAACAGCATTGGCAGTAGCATCCACATCCACATCCACATTCACATCCACATTCACACTCACACTCACATATCCACATCCATATCCACCCAAGAATTCGGGGGGGCCATCTGTTGCACATCATTCGCACTTGGTTTCTGTCGGCGCGTTGCCCTATATTAATGGTAATTTCTTACTTTTTGTATACATTTTGGTTTGAATGTTATTTTTGTTGTTATTGTTGTTGCTGTTGCTGTTATTGTTGTTGTTGCTATTGCTGTTGCTGTTGCTTATTGTGTATTTTGCTTTTGTTTCCAGCAACATTTTGGAATGGTCGTTGTATGTGTGGATTTCAAATAATTTAATCGCTCTTGCTTTGCATCTTAGATTTATACTTTGTTGATACTTAACAATTAAGTATTTCTCTTCTTCTTCTTCTTCTTGTTCTTGTCTTCTGTTTTGTGGCCAGTGTGGCAATATATAGATACAAACTAACCAATCCATATATACACATATGTATCTATGTGCATAGGTATTATAATATAAGCTACAAATGGCTAATTAGTACATTTTCCGCATTCACAACTTGCCTAAGATCTGCACTAATTAATGCTGGAGCACACTTTATAGGATTATTATACGAAATGGTCATTATTACAATTTCGAAATGGTCGAGGTCGCAACAACTTACACCACACAATACACTTCATATAGTATATTTAACAAAAACAAAAAAAAAAAACAAAAAAAAGAAATATAAAATAAATAAATTATATCTAAATTCATAGAAGCGGTCAGGCGCGAACCCGACCAAACTTATTAATGGGCCGTTGCAAACCAAATGCCGCACACTCACCAAAGCACACCAAGCACAACAACACCTAGAATAACACAAATACAAAAAATACGAAAAAAAATAATAATACTTAAACAAGAAAAAATGAAGAAAATTGAAGGAAAAGTGAGCTGGAGCACACACACACACACACACACGCACACACACAGTTGGGGGAACTTTTTAGTAGTCTTGATTTTTTTAGTATTTCGCGTGAAAGAAATTACGATGAAAAATGTGCTCTAATAACAATAATGAAAAAGCAAACAAAATTCTAAGCCAACCAAACGCCCATACTGCCATCTCAGATACAAATGCAGATACAGATACAGATACAGATACAGATACAGATACATTTGGAACCCTCTGCACAGTTTTTACCTCAAGTCATTGCCAATGAAATTTAATTACACATACAACAAATACAATATACGCAATTGTTTCTATCTGTTTGTTCCAATATGTTTATATTTTTAATCTCCTACACTCCTCCCTGCACACCCCTCTTATTTGCCTTTTTCGCCCCTTTTGTCGTCGCAGTGTTTCACAAAATAAGCACGAAATCCACATTTCTGGTGAAAAAACATACATAACTTGTGTTAATTCATTGGTACATTTTAAAAACAGAAACATTTGTTTATGCCTCAGCCGTAGGGAATCGATAAAACTCGGGAAATAGCTCGGAATAGTTGGAGGAATGACATTGTTGAGGTCCTTGCGCAAATGGAAAAATTGAGAAACAATTCAAAAGACTGTGAAAATTAAACAAAGTTTAGTTGACATTTTATAAGTTTCTCTTCCTTTAAAGTATAACATTTCGTGTTTAGCAAATATTTTAAATTGCAGACAGTTATCGATAATGCGTTTGATCATAAGAATCGAAAGCTGCAAAAGATAAACTATAAGATAACCAAATTTGTTTCGTAATATTTACAAATTTTGTTTGTCAATCACGAAATCTTTGAATTATGTTAATATTTGTGTAGTTAAGTAACAATCGAATTTACTTTCGATAGTAATGATGATATGTGCACCAATATTACTTATAAGTAAATGAAAACAGTTTGAGTGAAAGCTTGCTCGATATTTTAAATATAATTGTTCTACTTCATGAAGAAATATTTGAATGTTGCAGCGACTATAGTATTTATTAACAATTTATTAACAATTTATTAACAATTTATTAACGAGGGAACTCGGAATGAAATCGATTAATTATGTATCTTAGTAATAGTAATTAGGACTGAAAACTTTGAGGAATAAGACAAAATGTTAAGCGAAATATTTATAAATTATTTACCTTAATAAAGAATTTACTATTTACTAAGAAATTAGTTTAATTAATCAATTAGTAGCTACGCTTTTTACATATTTCCCTATCGAGTGTTATAGCTTAAGGGTTTATTTACTGGAGATATACATAGTTTACTCTTAGATAAAAAGGATTCGTCGAATGTAGTTCTCGCTATAACTAAAGGAAATTCAATTTCGCGCTGTTCTGGAAAGTGTTTTGATAATTTCTACAAAATAAAGCAAATGTGATGGAGAAAATAAAGCATGCGTAAAGTACAAAGATGATATCATAAGTGACCTCCGTATAAATATAAATGAATTTATGATTATATGGAGAGTTGCTACCCCAGCCAAATTATACAGATACAATATATATCACTTCCATTTGTATCCCCTTTAGCTCGCTTTATCTTTCTCTCTCTCTCTCTGTAGCTCTCTCTTGCCCCCTCAGTTCGGCCAACTCCAAGTACTGCAGGTGCGTGCCAAATGGGAAGAAGAACATTGTAATGATTTCAGAAGTCGTCGATTGTGTATACATAAGTAAGTAGTGTAGTGTGTAGCTATGTGGCAATTGGGAGGCAGAGATACACGTATCTGGTATCTGGTGATGCTCATTCCACTGCATGTTACCATCAGCTCCTCAAATTTATTCTAATCACCTCGCCCCCAACTCGCCGCATGTGCTGTGCCACAGTCTGTCCGTCTCTGTCTGTGTGTCTGTCTGTTGAAGATGAAGCGTTCTATTTGGTTTATGCCACGTGAAAAATAGCGGTCCAAGACTTTAATGCGTACTACAAATTTTTTTTTTCTTTTTTTTTCTTTTTTTTTTGTTTCTAACTTGGGTAAACATTTAGCCAGAAGTAAACAAATACAAGACACTTAAAAGGTATTTTCGGTAGTCGGTACTTGTGCCCAAAAGTAGACATTCCATTTGGAACAGCTATAGATCGGATTGGAATCGTATCGTTTTGGAACGGATCGAATGGGATCGTATCGGATCGGATTGGATCGGATCAGTTTGTATCGCATCACATCGTTTTATTTTACGTTTTCTTCGATTGTAGGAAACGCAAATGATTATTTCTTTTCGTTTAAAAACTTTTCTTCTCTCTATTATACTCGGTATGTTTGTTGATTTAAGGAATAAGTTGACTCATGCGCCATTAACACTTCAGATGTGCACACAAATACACACACACACACACACACACACACACACACACTTATTATACGATCCATACACAAGAAGAAAAAAAAAGAATCTCTCGCATAACACAGATGGTGTACATGGAAATGTTACAACTGTCGTGAAATCTTTGGGCCATTCGACAATTTACGACTATGCCAAAGTGTGCCCTCAATAGGGAAGATTCATATACATGTACATTCCACAAGATTCCTCTAATAGTTATGCTCCACTAGATTATAGATCATATTTTAAATAAAATGTTATAAGCTCAAAATAATTTCTTAAAGAAACTTGATGTTAGCTTCAGAAAATGATTTTAATCTATAGATATTGACTTGGAAGCTACCTCAGTTAATGATCTATGTTGTTATCTTAGTTTAGCATACAATAGATATGTAATTATAAAGTATGTTTTATATTTATGTATTTATTTTTTATTTATAAGCTTGAGAGGTAATTTTAACTATCGCAGGATTAGAAAAGTAGAATTGTAGAATATATTTTAAAAATAAGTTATTCTTTATCGCAATTTGTAGTCAAGAACTTAGTAAAGTCATGGCACTTGGATCAGAGAACTGATTTTAGCTGATGAAGTCGCTTGAACACAAAGATTTCAGTGAATTTAGTTAAAGAATATGAATATGTAGACTAAAATATATATATATATATATATAGATAGATTTAAACCTCAATTGAGGGCAAGCATCTAAGTTAATGATCCAATATAAAATTAAGGACTTATTGAGTTTGTTTTTTTAAAATATATAGTCGGGAGCTCTGTAAGCTCATATAAGTTTTTACTAAGAACTTTTGTGAACTTGCACAGAATGTAGTTATAGACTAAGAATATCTATAGTTTATAATTTATATTTTAGTTTATAGTATAGTAGAATAGTTTTTCTCGGCGATCAGCAAACGATCCCTTTGTAAAGAGCTTATCCTTTCACTACTAGTAGCTGCTTGACTCTCTGCCTCTCTATGTGTATTACAGCCTTCTCTCATGCTGAACCATTTGCTTAGGGGCGATCTTCCCTTCGCTTAGCACGGCTTAGCGAGCAGCTAATGATTCAAGATCGTCGTCGATCGTCGATCGTCTGATCGTTTTGAGACGGGCGTTCCGCTTTGGGTTTACTTGAAAACGGTTTCGTGCTGTCTCCGAAATTAGTATTGTTTCTTCTTCCATTTCTTCGTATTTTTTTAGTGTTTGGTGGTTTTTGTGTCCAAAACTGGCCGCGCCCTGAACTAAACTTAAAGTCCAGAACGCAGACAGATCCTCGATGTGTGTTTGCGTGTGCAGATCATTTTTTTTTTTTTTTGGGATTTTTCATTTTATTTTTCCACAGTTTTTTATATTTTGACCGGACAAACGGCGGCGCTTGGGAGACTGCAGTTAAGTTACCTTTTAGGTCCAGTCGCAGTTCGATCCTTGGTCGATGTGGCCTTAAAAAACCAACAATAACAACATAACATAATAACAATAACAGCGACAACAAAAGAAACGAAAGAGAAGCGCTGTCCACCTATCTGTCTGGAGTTTAGATGCCATTTTTTGACTTTACAGCCAGAAGGTAACACCCACTTGCTGATTCCTTCTTGCATACGAGTGTTTCAAATCGAAATTCATTAAGATTCATTCTATGAGGGGCCGCCACGAGACGACACGAGACGACACGACAAGACACGACACGACAAGAAACCGAACGCAACGAAGACAGCTTTTTCTGTATCGATAAATGTGCACTTTTTTTCATAGTCTTTTCGGATAGGATGGGACGGATGTGGATGGATGTGGCTTCTTTAGCTTCTTAAGGTTTTGCGATCATTTTGGTTTTTTGTTTGGATTTGACGTTAACGCATCCATTTTTGGTCGAATTTTGTAACTTAAGTTATAACTTGACAGGGCCAAAAGAACTGAAATTAAGCACTTATTTTAATGGATTCCCTAAACCGTCGACGAGTCCTCGCAATATGCTAACGACAACGCCAATAACCTTATGCCAAAATGAAAATGAAAAAGAGATTGAGAATGAGAATGGCAATGGGACGAAGTCTGGAGATGGAGATGGTGATGGAGGCGGAGATGGAGATGGAGACTCGATCTTCGTCTGAGGACAGTAAATGTTGACTTGCAGTTCGCCCTTTTGCATCGTCTTCTTTCGCATTAATGAAAGAATCAAGCCACAGAATGGCAACAAATTTGCCTTTTATTTGATTGTGAATGGACAAATCCATTTGGAAGCTCCTTCGACTTTTATTTGTTAATTTATTATGATGTTCGCATGAAAATTAGTCTAGAGCTCCCCCAATTTCACATTATTCGCGTATGTTAAGCCTTTCTAACTGCCCATTCATGAATACAAACTAACGATTACTTAAAACACGTGTGGGAAAGAGAACGCGAGAGAGAGGAAATGATGGAGAGAGAGAGAGAGAGAGAGAGAGAGAAAGATCAAATGAGGATGGGCGAGGGAGCTAAGCCTTAATTCACAGGAAACCAATTGATCAAACTTTGTATCTTTTTTAATACAATTATGCACATTTATAATACAATTGAATCACTTTGCAACACTACTAATTCTTTATATCCAGCAACAGACAAAAGTATTAATAATATACATAATTAATTCACATTATAACTGCTTAAGAATTTTACTTAACATCTTAGCTAATTTTTCTTCCGCAACACGCTTCACAACACTGGTTCTTGCGATGCAATCGCCTAGAAGAAGCATAAAAAGCTCTTTAAAGAATATTTGACATAAAATGATAATACGATATCCAGATTAGTCTATAGATACTTTATTATTGTCAATATCTACAGGTCAATATATCGCTTTACAACACTGATAAGTAATATAACTAAAAGAGAGAATTATAACAAAAGCCTTACCCAATTTCGAGACTAGTCAACAAGAAGTAAGACTCCTTAATTATGATTATTACAATAACGCTTTACAACACTGTTTAATTAAGAAATTAAATGAATGTGGAGAAGTAGATCTCTTCCACAACTGAAAGGTGACCATTAAAATTACTTTGTGTTACCAAAATGCACACTTTGCAACACTACTTAATGACTATATTCAGAGTAAGAGCACGCTTCACAACACTTTTAAGGGAAGTAAAGAAAGCTTGACTAAACAATGCTGATCGCATTGATATCATTCATACGACGTGTTCGCTTTGCAGACAACTCAGCATAGGCAACGCTTTGGTAACTGCAACTCTCTTTTTTTTTTAGTATCTATCGATATGACTTTCAAATTTGTTCCCATGCTCGCGAGCTTAGCCGAGGTGTACACGTACTTACGAGCAACACTATGTATTAACTACTTATTTCATTTTTTAAAGCAACAATTAAGTCAATGGCAACAAAAGGCTTTACAACAAGTCAAAACATTCTCTGGTCATGGTCATGATGATGATCAGCATAATAATAATAATGCCGATGATGATGATTATGATGATGATGAATGGTGATGATGATGATGGCGATGGCGATGTGTGATGGTGACGGCGTCTTCATGGGGTGCACGGAATTAGATTTATACATAGAATGAAACCTTAATGGGTTTTCGGGACCGCCAACAACAATGACGGACGAACAAATTTTTGATTTTACGCTCTAAATTATGTACGTACGTTCGATCAGCTTTCGGTAATCTGTATATCGCTTTTTGTTAAGACACATATAGGGTGTCCCAGTTAGAGCTCAGCTGGAGTTGAGCTTACACACAAAAGGACACATTGCTACATATAATAAGTTCATATGCGATGCTGGAACTGTTTGCTAATGTTATTATTATTAATATATTTATAATTTAATTTAAGAACATTTAGTTTTAGTATTTTTAGATTATATTTGTCCGGAATGAGGTGAGAAATAAATATATAATAATTATAATTATATAATATATTAGTAATATTTATTAAATATAATAAACAAAAATTAATCAATCTATTTTAAATTTAAAAGGAAAGCTAAAATATGTATTAATTTTAATTTTTACAAAAAAGAAAAATAAATACTAAAGTAAAATTTGAAGATAAATGATTGATTTTCTTTTATTTATAATTAAATTTCAATATCTATAAGCTATAGAGCTAAAACCATTTCTTATTATTCTTAACTAGTTTGCAAATTAAATAATATAAAAAGTAAATATAAATATATATATTTCTAAGCTTGGGTTGCTTTTCATTCGAATGCGCAACACCCTGTATTATAGTTGCTACCTATGGCCCATACACACGCACTCGCAATGCATTCACAGCCACATCCAAGCACATTCACATGGACATAATCAATCCATACCTTGTATATAAATACACACATATTTATACATATATATATATATATATATATATATATATATATATATATATATATATCCAGACACCGCGGTGACCATAGCAGACCTCAGACGTGTTTCATATGTATGTCCGGCCCGGCATGGCCTTTGCCTCAGTTTTGTTGTGCGATGTGTGTGCGTGTGTGTGTGTGTGTGAGTGTGTGTGTTTCGAGTCATGTTGTTTTATAATAGACTACGGCTTTGAAGTTGTTTTGGCGATGACTTCGTCGCTTCATTCTCTTTCCGTTTTCCATAAATTTAAATTATTAATTTTTTAACCACGGATAAGATGACGGCGACGATGATTATGTCGTTTTGTTATTGCTGCCGCTGCCCGATGCCTTTTGTGCCGTTTTAACGAAATGAGAGTAATTTGTGAATTTTTACCTTTTTTTTTTATTTTATTTTGTTTTATTTCTCATATTCCCATTTTTTCCCCCTTTTTTTCTTCTTCTTCTTCTCCGGCATCCGAGACACACAAAAGGCAAACCAATTTGACTACATGCGCGGGCCAACATCAAAACCTTGGCTCAAAACAAACATGGTACGAACAAGAACTTGGCCACAATTGTAAGCTTAACCCGAACTCTGAGGTTCACAACCCGGCAAGGGTCCTGGGCCTTAGACCCATTCACCAGTCTAGGTCCTTGCCCGGGTCCAGCCAGACAGACAGACAGACAGACAGATTGTGGAGTGTCCAGAGTCCAGGTAATATCCGTTAATGTAATGCAATAATAACAATAACAAAAGCAAACCGAAGAGAGACACACAACTGCAGACAACTGAAGCGAGCTGAATACGCAAGTAACAAGCCTGATTAAGGACATTAAAATACTTAGATGGTTACATGTTGCCACTTATAAGCCATGTCTAAGCTTTCACTGCCTTGTGGCATGCAACAAATCCTAATTAGGCTCAGAAGATACAATAAATTGGTGTTATGATGCTAAGATATTTTAAGTTTTATACGCTTAAATGTCTTTATGGCCTTTATTAACTATTTATGTGCATATTATATTCGCTTCTTATTAACTGACTGACAGTGCAACTTCGCTATGTGCGAATTGTCTATGCTGTTGCTTCTCTACAATTCTTAGAAACTTGCAGGCAAAAAATTTATTTTATTATTTCTCTTCTTGAAACTTGTAGACGAACTTATCATTATTTATTAATTATATATAAATATTATGATTATGTATTTACAGTGGAACAACTCTATGAGGAAAGCTTCTTTAATTTTTAAAAATTTACAGAAAATAACATATATTAAAGCTGCTTTGCTTGGTATGTAAATTTAGTTATATAATCTTCACAGAATGCATTAATTATTTAGAAATATTAAGTATATTTTTGGTAAATTAAGATTTAGTTTTGGGATTTGTCTTTGATGAAATGAAAATATTTATAATTATTAACACAAATTACTTAAATTACAGATTATTTTTCCTAGACAAAACAAAGAAAGTAGAATCTTTTTTGAATGATTAATAATATATAAACTAAGTAAATATTATATATATTTTCTAATTGAAAACTGTATAATTTAACATCTCCATAACGAAAGTTTATCTCTTTCCCATTATTCAAAGAAATGTCAAGCAAATAAACAATATTTACAGCTTAACGTAGAAACCTATCTCAGCTTGCTAATCTTTAAATAACTTTCTAAAAAATAGAATTGTTTCATAATCCCCTAGAAACATCTATCCTATCACTAAAAACAAATGAGACGAGCATCAGTTGATTGTGCAATATTTACGTCTAAGTTGTCAATACTTTAATTAATTATTCGCTTTTGTTGCCGTCAATTGATAAGCATCTCAAAGATGTATGTCAATTATATGTTTGTGATTTTATTATATTTATAAAATTAGCTTTCTATATAAAGTGTATAATTGATGTACGCATAGTTTCACACTTGAATGCAATATTCTGAAAATTTCCTAAGAATCGTTTGAGAAACACAGAAACAATTCACAGTGAATGTGATGGACTCTGACTATGAAACTGAGTGAAGCCAAGCTGAGTTAAACAGCAGGTTTTAGCATATAAAATTGCATGTGCTTGACTACAGGGTATCTATGCGATTGCTACATTTTACCTGCATTATTACCAAATTGAATTTTTCTATTTGATTTCTTTAGTGTTTCTATTGGAAATACGTTTTCAGTTTATATATATATATTTTTCTGAGAGCGTATGTGTGTGTGTGTGTGTGTGTGGGTGTGATTGTGTATTGACAGAGGGTGTTGCAATTGGAAGCTGTGTTGGATTAGTGTTTGTGATAACTCTTCAAAAATGAAAGCGCATTTGAAAAAACGCAACAAACATGGAAGCCAACAAATTGCGATGGCTTTCATAGTCCTGTCCGCTGTTGTGGTTGTTGTTGTTGTTGTTGTTGTTGTTGGTTTCTTTTTGTTTCCTGTTTTTTTGTTAATATTGTTTCTGTTTTGCTATTGTTATTTTTTTTTTCTCTCTTTGTTTTTGTAATCCTTGCGGCTGGGCGCAATCATAGCAATAATCTCATATGTTTGGGGGCATCCGATGGCACTTGACGAGAGGAGAACAGCTCTCGTCTCCATCGCTGTCCGTTTGTTTCATTTTTTTTTTTAGGGGGGGTGTTTTGTGCTGCTTCCCCCCAACAATTGTGGCATCATCGGTGCCGCCAGCGAAATTGACAATGGTAATTGAAACGCGTACGGTGAGTGCTCTCAGCGAACTCGCTTATCGTAATAAACCACTTAAACGGAAAGTATTTCAATGTGCTGTTAGTTGCGTTTATACCCTGTACTCTAACACTCTTATGGGGCATATGCATACTAGTTCAATTCAATTTGATTAACTTTACTCGGATATATATAGTATAGATATAATACATTGGAAAATCCTCGCTTGCTTTTGTCTACTTTTGTGCACTTTCTGCTCATTTCTTGTGCCATTAACTTGGCTTTAAATGTTAAAATATTAGCCAAATTTTGGTTCATACTAAACTCAACTAATGTACAAATATAAAAATATAATTTGTATAACAATAATTCATTACCGGGTATATCATATTCACACTTTATCTTAGATAATTTCACTTTGCTTTCATTTGATTTGTTTATAACTTGGTTTTTTAGTATGTAAGCACAACTTAAGCCCATTTCAAACTAAACCAGTTAACAAATATAAAAGTATTATTTTAACACAACAATAACTCAATACCAGGTATAAAATATTCGATCAGTTTTCAAGCTGGCGTTGTTTTGATTTCGTTTCTTTTGTTTTCTTTTTTCGATTTGAAAACTTTTGGACCTTCCAATTTTTTAATCGCATCAAAACGAAACTAATGCGCGTATTATTATTAGAACGGAAGTGGCGACCCCTACCTCCACACCCTCTCCCCCCTTCCCGTACAACCTTCCCCCTTCCACATTCAATAAGCAGATCCACAGCTGCTGTAAGCCCAGAAAACAGAAGTTCGGCAATTGTGAACTAGGGAGCGGGAGCGGGAGCGGGAGCGGGATTGGGGAAATCTGGAATGGAGTTTTGTTCGAATTGGGGGGGCTAATGAGTTTGCTTCGAGTGTCGCACGTGCGTCTACTGTGCCGCACTTAAAGCGTTCTCCTCCTCCACTCACTGTGCGGCCTCCCCGTGCCCCCCTCCCCCCTTGGCAGACTTCTGGCAATGCCCAATTAGGGGCGCCATTAAAGAAATGACCATTGAAGAGCTTAACTTTAGAATAATCTTACAATTGGCAGCAACAACTTAAGGATCAACAAATTCGTTTACAAGCACATACAGCTTACACACACCAACACACTCACACACACACACACACACACACACACACACAGATACTTGAACTACAACAAGTTGAGTCTTGGCAGCCGTAACATTGGGAAGGCGGACAACTTACTGATTGCAACCTTGTAGACAATAGCGCAATACAGACGCCGTTGCCAGCCTGCCGGCCTCACCTCCTCCTTCTCCTCCATCGCCTCCCTCCACCCACAAGTGATTCCCTATACATCCGCCCTTCCCGCCTGCTATTTGCTTCATCGACCATTCGCCTGCTCTCCTTGTTGTGGTTAAGCCCATCGTTGTCAATTTTTCTTGGAAACAATTCCAAATTAATGATGTTTAATGCTGCACGCTTCGTAGACCACATGCGTTCGTCTAGCTCCATCTCCCTCGACCACTCGCTGTGTCTCTCTCTTTTGGCAATCAGTATGTGAAACAGAAGCAAGCACAAGTCGTGCCATATTGTTGGGTTGATTTCAATATGCGTTTTGGCTACATGTAAATGAAACACACAACAACACACACATGTGTGTGTGTGTGTGTGTGTGTGTGTGTTGCAGAGTGTATGCAGAATAAGCACACATTCCAATCTACACGCTGGCATAGCACAACAACTCTTTGGCTCCCTCAAACATTTGAAGAACTCCAATTTGGCATTGCGAATCAGTTTGCGAATCAGTTTGCGTATGTGAATGCAATTCATTCACAATCAACATACTGTAAGATTCACGAATTCGCATTACACATATCATAAATTATCTTCTCTTTAGCAGTGAAATGTTTTCTATTTATTTAATTATATTTATTTATTTTATTTTATATCTTTGTTGTTTGTATCTATATTTTGCTTGTCTCTCTGCTTGAGGGCATTTGGAGCCCGTTTGTTTATGGGTTTTTCTGTGGAACTTTTTGCAGTTACAATCACATTTTGTCCACTTGGCACTCACTTGGTACTGGCACTTCCCCATTCAATGACATTCACATGCATTCGCGAATCATCAGCGAAATACTCGTACTCATATGGTAAATTGATTTTGAGAATTTCTCGCGCGTGCATTTGTTTATCCCTTCAAGCGTTAAGTGAACAACTGCGCTTAATGATCGCACAACACAATGCAGCAACAACACTAACACTAACAACAACAACAACAGCAGCAGCTACAACAACAACAACAGCAGCAACAACAACAACTAGCCTGGCCGCCTGCAATTATGACTATTTGCATTGCACATTACACATTTCACACTACAAACTCTCAACTCAACGCCAGGCAGTTTTTCTTATTACTTACTCGTACCTTCTTCTGTTTTAAATACCCTGTAAACTGTTGCAACTCTCAAGTGTGGCATGAGTTACAGCATAAGCCTGCAATAGACTGCAGGAAATTACTAGCATTAATTTAGATTAATTAATCACTTCATAGTTGTTTTGCTAAATCGAACACAACACATTTCTCATCTCTCTTTGCCTCTTACAGTTGAGAGAGAATACCACCTAGGAACTCTCAGCTAACCCTTTGAACTCAGCGAATTTACCATCTAGAGATGTAACATTTCATAAACAGATACTACTATACATAAGTATATAAACTTTAATATCTTTTTGAAATAAGAGTGAATAATCTAAAGTTATAGTCTATGCTGTGGACAGAGTAACTTCAAGTCGTACACTCTCTTAGAGAGCTCTTTGCGTATTTCGTTGTTCCCAAGTTCCCAAAAGCGGCGTCGTCTTCAGCACAGGAACAACAAACTCAACCGGCAACAGGCCCAGCCAGCATCTGGTTGTCGGATTGTCTGGTTGTTTTAGATTGTTTTTGGGTTGTTGTTTAGGTTGTCGGATTGACTAGAGACAAGCGGAGCGACAGAGAGAGTGAGAGGGGGAGAGAGGAGGAGAGAGAAAGACAGCGAGAGAGCGGAATACAACAGAACGCGAAATGTTATGTGGCGGGTTGGGCCAGCTGAATTCTCCGTGTAGAATTCTCCAGTGCTAAGTAGCTACTACATGGATCTACGAGCAGTACGATTAACTGCCAGTACTCTGGCTTTGCTTTGCTTTCTGCATTGCTTTGGTTTATAAATACACACAATTCACACTTTCACGTACGGATTGAGCTAATTGAAACGTATCTGCATAAACTGCATCAGGAACTGCCCCCCCGCTCTCGTTAAGCACAAACCATTCGCCTGGGGGGACCCAGAGTAGTCCAGGTTCCAGGTTCCAGAGTCTCTGCATCTCTCTTATTTTTCTTGGTGGGGGCAGCAGGAAAGATTGCAATGCTGCAGTTAAAGCTAAAGCTAAAGTCATTGTCATGGTCGTGGGTCGTGCTAATGGTAATGGCCCTCCTTAACCACAACGCACGCAAACCAACACACACAACACACACACGCACACACACACACACACACACATCGAGTTACATTTGCACTTGCTATTTTTGGTTCAGTGAATGAACAAGAAGCTTACACCCATCGATCTTAACACATGATCACATAGCAGCACAGAGCTCAATGAACACAACTACAAGTTGTCCAAATCAAACGATTGCCTAGTCTGGGAATTATCAGGTCTAAGTAAAGCCCACTCAACTCTCCACACTCGATCCTATTGTCATATAAGAGTGTTAGTTTAATTTGATTCTTGTTTTTATTGAGAATATTATTATAATTATTATTATTATTATACCTATCATTACTACTATTTCTATTATATATCCTCATCGTATTGGAATTATTATCATATATATTATTATTATGACATGAATTAAATTTGCATTTTTCATTATTTAAAATGTTCATTTATCAAATTATATTCTTTGTTTTTCACCTTACACTCAGCATTGTCATTAAATTTGTTACTCTGAATAGAATTAGATTTATCAGCATCGAGATTTTCATTACAGTATTCATCATAGAATACACTTTGTCGTTGATATTTTCATTATCATTATTTACTTTATTTTAAGATCATTATGCTTCCCATTATCAACTTGATTAATGTTAATAATTTATTTTATAATTATTATGATTTTTATTAGTATTTAACGCTTTGGATTTCATTGTCATTATCATTGTCATTCTTGATTAAATTGTCATTGTCATTAGAATTTTTATTACGATTATCATTGTTAATTTCATTGATTATTTCATCACGATTTTTATTATCATTACATCAATCATTATATTTAATATGTTAGACAACATTAGCATTATTATTATCATCGGGATAATTAATTGAATTTTGTGCCAATATCACAATGTCCATTATGATTATCTTTTATTGTCTCAATATCAGTTTCATTGATATTTTCATTATGATTATCTTCAGCTATTTGTATTATATCAAAATCAATATTAATTATATTTGTATAATAAATAGAAAAGTTTCCTTTAAACAGCATTAGCATTATTATTAGCATAACCATCATGACAATGCTTATCACTGTGATGTTTTTTGGCTCATTATCAATTTCATTGATATTATCATTATGATTATCAACACAGAAATTGCTATAATTAGATATTTTTGTCATTATCATTAATTGTATCATCATGCAAATAATTATTTCCTTATCATTGCCATCATAATAACGATTAGCATTATGATCTTAATTATTATTCTTCGCATTGTCAATTTCATTGAAAGTTTCATTACGATTGTCATTGCTTTTAAAGCAATAAATAGCTTTATCTTCAAGCACTTATCTGGTATTCTAATGCAACTTTCATTCAATGCCTTAATGACTTGACTCAGTGGGAAATAAACTCATCTAGGCGAAATAGTGGCTTTAGATGACTTTTTATATGCTTAATATCGTTTATCGACAGCAAAACAATAAACTGCCAATCAATAAATCGGAAAATATGCATTTCGATTTATCATTCTTGATGTGTTGGTCTATAAAAGTTGAAAGAGTTGGAGAAAGATGCCGAAAAAGAGAGAGAGAGAGAGAGAGAGAGGGAGAGAGAGAGTTAGATAGAGACTGTTACTATTTCACATTGAATCGAAATGAGTATCGAATCGAGTACTCATACATACATACTCATATTCGCCTCGTTGAGAGTTGCAATCGTTTATCCGTTGGTCATAAACGGAATCCAATTGAATGAGGGCTCCGTACTCGATGGCTAAACATATGTAAGCGGATGGATAGGCTACTGCACATGCAAACCCATGCCGGCTGGGTCGTAAATTGTGAATGGGTTTTGGGGGTATACGGCAACGGCAATGGGTGCTTCATCAGGCAACGACAAAGACATGGACAACGTGCGATCATTATTTCAGCGATCGGTGCCAAGTGAAACGACAACAACAGCAGCAATCTATTGCAACGTGCCACAATCATTGCTAGACATTATGCATATAGCTGTTTTTTTTTGTTTTTTAATGGAAGGGAGTGTAGGAGGGTGCTAGGAGAAGGCGAAGGCGAAGGCGAAGGAGAAGGGGTACTAAACCGCAGTTAAAGCATTCGTCCTCTAATCACAAGCAGCAACAGCAGTTGAGCGACTGAGCGTGACTAAGTACAACTACGACTAAGACTAGTCGCTATACTGACCAACAACAACAACAACATCCCCCCTTCCATCCCACAAGACAGCGTCCACAGTCTAAGGGGGCGCTGCAACACGGTCTCCGCTGGCCGTTGCATTAATAGCGAAGCAATCAGGGCGTTGCAGAAGCGAGCGCAAAAGATCATAACGAACGGTTTAAATACAATATATTAAATGGATTTATTATGCCAAGATATTGCGCCTCTGAAGCATGGTAAACAACCCAACAAGTACTACCTCAAATATAACTACAGATACAACGTGTGTGTATACTATGTGTGTGTACTTGTACCATATGACCAATGGCTGACCACGAATGTTGTTGTGTTGTTGTTTCGTTGTTTCGTTGTTCGTTGTCGCCGTCGTTCGTCATCATCATCATCTGTAGGAGGCCTCTATGTCTATGATTTCGTAGTCGCAGTTATTACTCCAACCCCAACGCCAACTCCAACTTTAGTTCGCAATTAAAGTAGAGAGAGAAACAACAACAACACCAACAACAATAACAGCTGCAAATAACAACAATAGTTAACGTCTTTCTGCAGTTTGCCGTTTGTTTCATCGTTCTCACTGAACACGCGCATAAATTTTTACTTAATTAGATACATTGAGCTCTATAGTACAAGGTAGATCCAAGAAACAAGAAAAAATACAACAAAAAAAAGATGAGAAAACAACGCTATCACTCGCATGCCGCGTCTCTAGCCATAAGAAAATTGACCAAGTCATCGCTCTCTTTCACTCCCAGTTCCCCCAATCTGTCCACCTTTCTCTCTCCATATATCACATTGCTTGTTGCAGCTGCCCATTTAATGGAAGACCTGTTAGCTACTGTCTCTACAGGGTATTTCTTGTTTTAAGATGTGCAAAATAACTGGTAATACATCGCTAGGATAAGAGCTCTATTTCCTTAGCCAAGATTACGAGAGCATATGGATTAACTAAGTTCAAAGTTAAGCTATTCAGTTTTGTACTTGTTTCTTTTTAACACTTATACCCTGTGTAAGCGAATTGACGGTGTAAGGTATATGCAATTCGGTTTGAAACGATACTATATTTTATATTTATTTATATATATTTTATATTTATATAAATTATATTTATATATATTTTATATGAACGAATAGTGATCAGGTGAGTTGAGAGTTAAGTTGTGCCATTCAATGAGTATTTCTGTGTTTTCTTATTTTGTACAACTTAATTATTCTTATTTCAACACATTCTTAAGATTACTGAACATTTTATAGCGATTCAATGGAGAGACTTATAGTTATGCATATCAACTCTATATCCCTCATATTATTAAAGTGATCTACATTCTGAATCAAACTCTACTAGAAATTACACTAATTAAGCAGTCGAACAAACGATATTTACACTGAATATTACTTCAGTTATCAATAGGCTAGACTTATATATATATATATATATATATAAATACTATACATCTTTATGCCCGTCAATTACTAATTTCATTAATAATTTCTTAAGTATTCAAAAGACAAGCACTTCAACTTGATATCTTGAAAATTTCATTATGATTCATTTACAAATGCAAGAAATATACTTAAACTATACAAAGTGTTAGATTTGTTAAAATTAAATTTTCCAGAAATTAAAGAACTCTACAAGTTAGAGCTTTATAAGCCATGATAACTGCATACGACACCATAATAGATTTTGCCAAGGTTAATAGATTGAATAGAAAAGGCATCCTTTCAAAAATGAATCAAGCAACGCAAGTAAAACAGTGCAAAAGCTATTTACAGGGTATTACTCCATCAAGCAGTCTGTTAGTTTAAATTCTGTCACAAGATTTGGCCTGTGAATTATCCGTTTAACCCAAAACCAAATTCATATGGGAACTAGAGCAATGGCAGCTAGCATGCAAACACACCCACACACACACCCACACACACACACACACACATGGCTATATACTGGTGTATTTACTTAGGTAAGTACTGAACTTGAAAAGATACGCTTTGCCTGGCAATTACCTCACAAGTATTTAGTTATGAGAACTCTGATGCGAGGATGATGAAAATAATAAATGAAAAACACGAAAAAAAAACCACCGCAAACAGAGAGAGAGAGGGATAGAGAGGCGGGTAGTGAGTGCGTGTGTACGACAGAGAGAGAGGGAGAGAAATAGAGAGGAATAGAGCGAGAGAGTGCTGCATGTTTGGACTACCCTTACCATAAGGTAAGGCTCTACCCTTAGAGGTTTCGACGACCCTTAGCCATGCCCAGGACCATGTACAATATGTTGCGTAAGTGTCTAAACAATGGAGGCGAATGCGAATGCGAGTGCAGACAAAGACCAACAACTAGGCCTGTACAAATACTCATCCTCTCATCCTCTCGTCCTCTCGTCCTCCATGCTGTCTGTTGATGCCCGGGCAGATGGCCCTGGTCATGTCTTCAATATCCTGCTCCGTCATCCGACTGCCTTTTGGAATCGCTAGAATTGGGATTTCTATTTGAAAATGACAGCAGAATAATGCACAGCGACCAGGCTCAAAGGGGAGTGAGCCGGAGAGTGAGAGTAGGGGGCACGGTGTACAGGGTCATGATAATGGCGACAGCGTGATGATTACACAATATTTATTTACAAAATACAAGAATTATTATCATTTATGATATGAGTCTCACGTCCTTCCTTCCGTCTCATCATTGATAGCATTGTGTTGAGGACTCGCTACTTAACGCATCATTTGGGAATCGAGACAGTTGCTTCCTTGATTGAGCTGCCAGAGCGTCGAGCCAATTGTCAGTTAAGGATATGCTCAAAAATAATGAAGAATTGACAAGCGCCAAACAATTGTTAAGTACTTAGAGAGCGAATCTATAGAAATATCTGTAGAATCACAGCAGACAGCGGGCATGAGCAGAAATTCGTGTTTTGCTCTCTGGAGAGAGATAATTAACAATTCCTCTTTGTGTTTTGCATTCGTGAAGGTCTCACAGGCAAATGCATTTGCTATACGAGAATTATCAACTGTGAAGAATATGATAGAGTTCTTTTCTTTTGAGTTATAAATCTAGAGAGGAAGAGAATTAACTATACTCTACTCTGTGTTATATTCGTAAACGTTGCACAGGCTGATACTCAGATTGCCTAAGTACGAAATAAAAGAATAATAAACCCTAATGAGAAAGATAGAATTCTTATATTCATATAAAGCAAGAGAAAGACACAGTTCTCTGTCTTGCATTCGTAAACGTTTCACTGGCAAATATATATATTATCTAACCCTGAAGTAATGCAAGAACAAACTGCTAAAAAGAAGATGGAGTTCTCATATTCACATAAATTTATCTTAAAGAGACAGTTATATTCTTCTCTGTGTTATATTCTTCTCTGTGTTGCATTCGTAAACGTTTCACTGGCTGATAATTAGGTTGCCTAAGTGCGAAATAAAAGAATAATAAACCCTAATGAGAAAGATAGAATTCTTATATTCATATAAAGCAAGAGAAAGACACAGTTCTCTGTCTTGCATTCGTAAACGTTTCACTGGCAAATATATATATTATCTAACTCTAAAGTGATGCAATAACAAACTGTTATGAAGAAGATAGAGTTCTCATATTCACATAAATTTATCTTAAAGAGACAGTTATATTCTTCTCTGTGTTATATTCTTCTCTGTGTTGCATTCGTAAACGTTTCACTGGCTGATAATTAGGTTGCCTAAGTGCGAAATAAAAGAATAATAAACCGTAATGAGAAAGAGTTCTTATTTACATATAAAGCAAGAGAAGTAGGCATTTCTCTGTGTTGCATTCGTAAACGTTTCACTGGCAAATATATATATTATCTAACCCTGAAGTAATGCAAGAACAAACTGCTAAAAAGAAGATGGAGTTCTCATATTCACATAAATTTATCTTAAAGAGACAGTTACATTCTTCTCTGTGTTGCATTCGTAAACGTTTCACTGGCAAATACATTCATTATCTGACTAAGACATAAAAAATAGCAAACTGTTAGAAGAACTTAGAGTTAACTTCTTTCGAGTTATATTATTTTTCATGCTGCATACGTAAACGTTTCACTGGCAGGTATATCTGCTAACTATAACTATAACTATAACTATATATATATATACAGATTTCTTTGCTCTTTTTATTTAAAGTTATTTAAATGTATTCGCAAATATATTAAGCAGCATTTTCTTCTACATTCCTTCTCCTTTCGCGCCATCAAAAAGTATTCTAGCCTTGCACTCATCATTCGTCGTATTCATACTCACATTCACCGACAGATTCTTCGACATATGCCTGCACTCATTCACACAATGCCAGACGTTAATCGAAGCTGAATACAAAATACAAAAAATAGAAATAAAAGGAAAACTCATACCATTTAATAATATCATATCATTTTTATTTTTTTTTTTGTATTGTTTTGTTTGGTTTGGAAAATGGCGTTCAACTGCAAGAAGGAAAAAGGGTCCTAAGGATGATAATAATAATAATAATTATGTTGATAATGATAATGATGATGATGATGATGATGGAAATGAGAGCAGCTGCCAGAAAACGAATCGGATCGTATGTTCTCCAAGGATTAACACATAAATAAATAACTACGAACCGTATAATGATCGCATTATGTAAGTGATGCCAATATTTGAAGCAGAATTGATACAGAAAACCCATGAAGAAGAAGAAATTGCCCTTAGAAATGAAAAATTACCTAAGAGGTACTCGCAGTCATCAGCAAAGAATGAAGACTTCAGGAACTCTGTTGAATCAAAGAATTCATACATTAAAGATAATAGATTATTGCAAATCATATGTTTAAATTCATAAAAATATATATATTAAGAAATATTGTAATACATTATTACAGATACAAAAATTAATTTATATTAAAATGATGAAGTTTAGAAGAATAGTTTGAATAGCTTGAAAAGATTAATATAATAAATAAATAAATAAATATAAACACAAATTTAATAAAAATAAATATTATATATACAGAACTTGAATATGCAATTTTAAATTTATTATATATATTATATTATATTCATAATTATTTTTATTATATTATATTTATTTTTATCTAATATTCCTGGTTCCTAGAAATTGCTTTTTCCACCATGAAGCTTACTTATATTTTAATATTCTTAGTATTATTATTTTTGTTAGAATTTATAAATACTATTATATTTATTGCTATTATTTATATTTATTATTGTTATTATTTTTCTTACAAATGTAAAAAACTAGGAAAATGGATTTTAGTTGTGAATAATACAAACAAAAGGCTGAAATACTTGAAATGCATTAATGAACCAGAGGCAAATGCATTAAAATATAAAATGAATTATAATATAAGATATTAAACTAAAAGATATAATATTATAAGATGTAAATGGTAAGGATTAAGTGGGAATTACAACAGCTCAAATTGTAAGAGAAACTCATATGAAAAATTCATTAAAGTCTAAGCTTACTTAGCAGTAAATGTATCTTAAGATGAATAAACTCAATCAACATTGAATAAGCGACAGATTCCACATAGAAGTTGTGGCAAACGAACATTTATAAAATAAACTCATTTGTATTTCGACTTATGAAAAACAGAAATCAATACAGTAAATACTCGTATCAAGCTCAACAGAAGCAATCAGTTTGGGGAGATGAGAGTTAAGTATTCCCATCAAAGCATTGAACCAGTTGCTAATTGCAACATGAAATGCTTGCGCTGTGGCAATAGCAATTTGGTGACCTTTGTGCAACAGTGCAGCGTTGACCTTGAACCCTTTTTGCATTGCCAAACGATTAGCAATTCAAGGCTGTGACTTAAATAGCTCAACAGAAGCTGAAGCAGACAGCGAGTGAGAGAGAGATGCGAAATAAATGTAAGTACATCTATATATATATATATATAAATATAGTTTTGTATGAAATGAAAAAATAAAAATAAATAAAAAATAAAATGAAAAGAGAAAAAACAACAACAACAACAACAGCAACTAAAGAGTTGAGTTTGCGACTCGAGTTGAATGCTACAACGCGACGTCGGTTAGGAATGTTATGTAAATTGAACTTGAAAATCGTTGAAACAATGGCAAAGTTTTTGAATATTTCTCTCGCTTAATTAGAAACGCAAGGAGGCGAACGCAAATAATTCTCCCTCCCAGCAAGGGGGGTGTAAAGGAGGCAGAGTTACGTGAATCGCACCAGAGACAAACGACAGCGACGCGACATTGCCAAGCTTATAGATGGACGGGGGCAAGAAATATGCATGAAGTTGAAGTTGAAGTTGAGGTTGAGGTTGAAGTTGGAGGAGGTGCCGCTGACAACAGTGGCTGGTCGCATAAATTATTCAACAGATGGATCGCTTGAGTGATGAGACGAGAGGGGGGGGGGGTGTTGCGATTACAGGTAAGACCTCGGAGCATTGAGGGGGAGACGCGATCGTTTCGTTTCGTTTCGTTTCGTTCCGCATTGACGACGCAATCCAACGCAGCTTAAGAGATCCGAGACAGCCGAGAGAGATCCGAGGGTGCAACCACAAGGTGGGAGGGTCCACAGTCACCAGTCAACAGTCAGCCAGGGGAGGGGAGTGTCTTGGATAATGTCATATGCATACGCGTGTGTGCAGGTATTTGCCAGCGATTTGTGACGCCGACAACGGCGATGCGACGTTGCCTTCAACTGAAAATCATTAATGTACACGTAGATATCTAAAAGTGTATGAGCAGGTGCCAGAGGGCGTGTATGCCCCCCTCTCTCTCACTCTCTCTCACTCGGTGTGTGTGTGTGTCTGAAAATTGCTCTGGGAGACCAAAAATTTGAATCGTCCCCAGCATTGTTATGCAAATGATGTCGCTTGACACGCAAACGCCACCACGTCGACATTGCCGACATGGTCGACACCGTCACAGTTGTCGTAGTTGTTGTTGTTGTTGTTGTTGTTGTTGTTGTTGTTGTTGTTGTTGTTGTTGTTGTTGTTGTTGTTGTTGTTGTTGTTGTTGTTGTTGTTGTTGTCGTCGTCGTCGTTGTTGTTGCTGTCGTTGTCGCGAACAGATCTCTTTGTTGTTTCCACCTCCGGCGATTGCATATACTCGTATTATGCGATGCGATCCACTCCACACTCCACTCTGCTCCACTCTAAACCACTCTACACCACTTCACAGTGGTCAGAGGAACTCGCAACAAATGTCAACACAAAAGACCCAAAGCAAAGTGGATCAACAGAGATGACCAGAGCAACTTAATGGGTCAGTGATTCCTAGACTATAAGAAGACTTACAGATATATATAGATATAGATATAGATATAGATATAGATATAGATATAGATATAGATATAGATATAGATATAGATATAGATATAGATATAGATATAGATATAGATATAGATATAGATATAGATATAGATATAGATATAGATATAGATATAGATATAGATATAGATATAGATATAGATATAGATATAGATATAGATATAGATATAGATATAGATATAGATATAGATATAGATATAGATATAGATATAGATATAGATATAGATATAGATATAGATATAGATATAGATATAGATATAGATATAGATATAGATATAGATATAGATATAGATATAGATATAGATATAGATATAGATATAGATATAGATATAGATATAGATATAGATATAGATATAGATATAGATATAGATATAGATATAGATATAGATATAGATATAGATATAGATATAGATATAGATATAGATATAGATATAGATATAGATATAGATATAGATATAGATATAGATATAGATATAGATATAGATATAGATATAGATATAGATATAGATATAGATATAGATATAGATATAGATATAGATATAGATATAGATATAGATATAGATATAGATATAGATATAGATATAGATATAGATATAGATATAGATATAGATATAGATATAGATATAGATATAGATATAGATATAGATATAGATATAGATATAGATATAGATATAGATATAGATATAGATATAGATATAGGTATAGATATAGATATAGATATAGATATAGAAATAATTTATAATTTATTTTTTTGTATTTATCTTTTATAATATTTCCAAGTTTTGTGTTAGACAAAGTTCGATTCATTCTTAGTTGAACTAGTTCTTTATTTAATTACAAAATCTTTTGTATTTCCAACATTTAGATAACTTAAAGTTTTGGTTTTTCAGACTTTGCAAGTAATAAATATAAAGGTGAAAAAATAAAAGGGATCTAGTTCAAGAACTGGAACTGGAGTTCAAACTGAAGCCATAGCGATAGGCATGACACCTGGGCCAAGTCCGTGGTGATCTATTTCATTTGATCTTGAAAGTTGCGTGATGCAGTGTCACGTGAGTTTGCAGATGCAAGGAGTTTCTATTGCCACAGAGTGCGAAAGAGAGTGAGAGAGAGAGAGAGAGAGCGCGAAAGAGAGGGAGTCAAACAAGAGACTGTAATTAGCGAAGCGGGTCTTAGCCATTGCATGACATTTGGCTTTGACCACACGATGAATGATGCCAAATTAACCAACACTAAACAACGATGAAGTTGGCCTGCAATCGACATGGCTATGACTAGGAGTTGCACTAGGGAATATGGTGTGGGAGGGGGGTAGGGGAAGCCTCACCGCTTGTGATATGATGGGCTGGGACCTCCTGCTCTGCTCTGACTCCAGCTCCAGCTCCAGCTCCAGCTTCAGCTTCAGCTTCAGCGTCAAGCTTTAGCTCTCAAGTTGGAGTTTGGAGCTGCGTGTTCGTTAAGATGTGACCACAGATAACAGAGGCGGCAACAATTTTTTCGAATTGTAAACAATTTGCGCTTGCTTCGAACCCGGGGCCTGCTACTTCTTCTTCTTCTTCTTCGTCTTCTTTTACTTTTAGCTGACCAGTTTAATGGGAAAAGTCTGCTGTGGCCCCCACATGACCAGGCACAATGTGTGAATTGAACTCAGCATGCGGCAAAATGTTGCAGCAGATCTTTTAGATTCGTTAATTAAACTAAAGGAAAATACAACAACAATCTACGAAATATAAAGAAAAAAAAACTGTCATGAGATCCACAAGAGGCAAAGAGACCTTTGAAACGACTTTAGACACACACCCAGCAGGTGTTGTTCACCCACCAAATCCATCGATCAACTCAAGTCTCGTTTTCCCTGCTCAAATTTGAATTCATGATTTTTAAAAATCTCTAAAAATATTTAAAAAATGTAATAAAATTTAAAAAAATATATTAATATATAGTTTAGCTCAAATAGTTGTTTAACTATTGTTTTCTTCGCATTCACAATCCCCCGTCACCCTCTTGAGGCCAGCTAACTAAACTCAAACCAAAATCAATGAAATTTCAATGTCAAACTTAAAAATAACATAAAAAAATATCAAAAAATATTTTAAAGCATAAAAGTTTTATTTTATGTACTAAAAATACTTGTAAATATTATTCGCTCTTTCCCCTATTTAGTCACCCCTCCCCCCCTTGCACCAGCAAAACTTAAGCTAATCCTAAGCTCCAATTATTTTTCTTCTCAAAAATCTGTGGCTTAGACAAAGCTCACAATTCTTACAGGTGCATGTGGTGCAGTTAGCGTTGCAGGTGGTGCTGGTGGTGCAGGTGGCATTGTACCAACCAATGACAACAACAATAATGATCTTCATCAGCCCCATAATGAGCTTGTTAATAATGAAGTTTTGAATGCAGCTTGCGTGCATCTCCCATAAGTTTTAGCTTTGTGGTTACCTTGGTGGTTTCGTTAGCTTAGCCAACCACTGCAGTAGCCCCACCGTAATAAGCATCACACACACACACACACACACACACTCTGATACGTACCCTATGCCATATTGCCATCCATTGGCATCATAATCAAAGTCCGTCATCATAGACGACGTCAGGTTTGCAGCCCAAGTTCCTCGAGGCGTTCCTTGGTTCAGCTGCATTTGTGGCCCCCTTGTGATCTGCCCCATTGACAACTGTCCAGGCCGAAAAAGGAGCGAAACTACTTGCCGAGGCAGTCGACTAGCGGATACCCTGTAATTTTAAAAACTAAACTTTAATATTACACTATGAATCTTATAAGATTAATGGAGAAAATGCTTACAAGTAATTTAATGCAACAATGGCGGGGTACGACTAGTAGATACCCTATGAATTGCATAAATTTTGTATTCGTTGTACTTTGCGAGACTCTCCGAATACATAACCGAGGAGCTTCAAAGCGACGTATGAGTAAGCAATGGAGAGAATGCGACTGGCAGATACCCTATAAAGTGTTTATTTTACTGATTAATACAACATTTTTATAAACTTCACAGCATAGTTCACGTTTTAACAGGAAACTTAAAATAGAATGCTGAAAGTTTTCGACTAACAGATACCCTGTAAATACGATAACTTAACATAATTACTGGATGATCATTATGAAATTCTCAGAATAAAAAGAGTACAGGCTGAGAAGCAAGTAAACCAAAATTCAAGGAGATTTATTTATGGAAAACGTTAAAAATTGGAAAAATAAAAAAGAAAATTGTAGGAAAAAAGTTGAGATCTTTAAACAAAGAGCCTAGAATTAATAGGAAATCGTAAGCTACAGATTATTATGCAAGATTAGTTCGAGTTTGTACACATTATACACCTTTTGGACTATTTACAGGGTATACAACACAAAAAGTAAGGAGGATCGGGGGCGAATAAGCTCGGCTCGGCCCACAGTGCACAGCGACTGACTGGCTAGCCTGACTCTGACTCTGACTGTGACTCTGGCTTTGGCTTTGGCTTTGGCTTTGGCCTGGTCTGTTCTGATCTTGGCCCTGGTCAGAGGCAGACAATTGGACGGTTTTCGTTGTTTGTGCGAGCTGATCGAACTGAGGCTGGGAAATTACATGTCTTCGTATCTAAACGCACATTAACCATCGCATTCCCGAAGCCACAGAAGAGTGGAAAGTGGAGACGGGACTCTTTGGGTATTTGGAGTCCAGATCATTGAGTTCTTTTTATTTTGCTGTACCCTTTTTGGCGAGGGGGCATTTTCCTCCTTCATTTCCTCCTTTCTCGTTGCTTACTTTTCTTATTTAATTTCGATCGATCACTTAAAAAGAGTACGAATAATGAAAAATTGCAGCAACATGCCGCAGGGCCAAAGAACTTGGTCTTTTAGATAACACAGACGCTCACAGATACACACACACACACACAGACACACACACACGAATACAATAAGGAAACAAAGGAATTGGGAATGAGAATACTTCGAAGCTAGAGTAAGTTTTCTGTTCCAGACAGATGCTAACAGATACGATTGCAGTCACAGACTTTCTCGCCGTCTTTAAGCTGAAATTCTCAGAGAGAATTGTGTGATAAAGTGAGGAAGATACTGAGCGGTTAACTCTATAACAGATTACATTGGATTTGTGACGCTCATGCGTAACTCTTGAACTATGGCCATCTCATTTGCTCCACATGCATGTGGAAATCAATTAAGTGCAGTTCTCACGATCTCAACGGCGAATACACTCACGAATCCGTTCACATTTGATTGCGAGCATAATTAGCAAATCTATTATATAGTATATAAACAAATTAATGCAACATTATGCACTAATCTACATACACAAGTATGTACATTGAGGCCTATGCTCATGGTATTCCCGCTGCTGTTCGATAACATTGCTTTTGACATGATTTCAGCTTGCGTTCGAATGCAAAGTGAATACATACACCCAATCGCTTTATTCGTTCGCTGTGAGCAGCTGCAAAAAACAAAAAAAAAAAAAAAAAGGAAAACCGAAATGCTATCGGGTCAATCAACAGGAATAGGACTTGGCCCCAAGCCCAACCCTAGTGCTAGCCAAATGAGCTGAAGTCGCAGTCCGAGTTGTAGTCGGAGTCGGAGTCGAAGTTGAAGTTGAAGCGGGAGTCTTAGTTTAACTCTCTGTTCGCCTCGCTTTGCCTCAGTTGTATATTGTTGTTGTTGCTAGCATAGAATACCCTGTAGAAATGGTGTGAGGGAAGTAATAATTGCAGCTATTCAAGTAATTTTTTCAGCTTAATACAGGGTATCTAGCCTGTCCACCACACTTTTGCCAAAAATTATTTTATATTGTTCATTAAAATTGGAATAAAAGCGCAGAAATTATTCATTCAGCTTGTTACAAAATACGTTTGTAGTCGATCATACTCGCTCTCGCTATCTTTACAGGACATAATATATTTATTATGCTGTTTATCAACCTTACTAAAGTATCTACAGAATTTCAGCGTAATTTACTGCCAATTAAGGAAGCTATGCAATTTACAGGGTATCTATCTAGTCGAGAAAACTGTCTCTTGCCATTGGTATATATTCTGTATTATAAAACAAACATCAAACTCAACTTTTTACCGGCGACAGGGTATTTCGACAGTCGAGCACACTTAGAAAAAGTCAATTTATAGAATTGAGAATATTTTATATTTCATATTTTACATCAATTTCAACTCTCCATACATACAAGACTTCAAAAATATAATTTACAATGAAAAGTTAATCAACTTACAGAGTACAACTACAAAAGAGTATATACTTTGTTTTCAATGTTCTACAACTAATCTCAATTCTTTAACTCACTTTGCGGGAACATTTTAATCAACTTACAGAGTATTTAGCCAGTCGAGCACACTCCGGCTCAGTATTAGACTACTTATAGAGCTGGCAGTATAAACTACACTCTATATTCTATATCATTCTCAACTCGTTAACCCAATTTAAGACTTGAGTGAAGATATTAAACGGCTTACAGAGTATTTAGGCAGTCGAGCACACCCTTAAGTATAATTTACATAACACATTTTAAATAGATCTAAATTTTATAAACATAAAACTTAACTACAATGCAGATTAAGCATAAGTTAAATAGCTTACAGAGTATTTAGGCAGTCGAGCACACCCTTAAGTATAATTTACATAACACATTTTAAATAGATCTCAACTTGACAAACATAAAACTTAACCGCAAGGCAGACTAAGCATAAGTTAAAGAGTTTACAGAGTATTTAGGCAGTCGAGCACACTCCTCGTTTGTGTCACTCGCTCGATTGCAGCACACTTAGTGACTTTTACATGCAGCTGATGACTCGAGGCATTTGTATTTCCGAACCAAAGCAGATACAATCTCAATACCACAAGAGGGAGCGTTTTTGCCGTTTTGACGTCAAAACTAAATCACATTGACTTGAGACTCCCTCTCCCTCTCGCTTCATCACTCTCTCTCTCTCTCTCTCTCTCTATCTGTTGGCTGCTCGATCGATCTACAGGGTCGTCCGTGGCACTACAGGGTCTACAGGTGTCCGTCCAGTGTGCTGTTGTCCACTTGGCCGCGGCACTAATCGCTTGTCAGGTGTCTGAGCCGAGGCGCAGTCAAGTGTCTACTTGGCCAAAAACGGCGACAAATGACAAATCCCTGACCTTTTTTTTGTCGGGGGTGTTTACGCTTCAAGAGCCACAGGACACACACACACACACGGCACACACACACTTGATCCAGCAAATGTTTGGCTTCACACAAAAGGGGATTAAATCATAAAACGCTCATGACATTCTCTTGAACCCAACAAATTTCACAATTTCATTGTTTTGCCAGCCACATTGGCGCATCCTTCATCCTTTTTATACTGCTCTCCTCTCTCTTTCTGTACTTCTGTGTGTTTTGTTTACCTTCGTTCTCACCAAGGTGACATCGCTAAAAAAAAGAAAGAAAGAAAGAAAGAAGAAAAATAGTAGACAAACCCAAACCACAATGCTTAACCACTGTGCGTGTCCGCGATCTCTTTAAAAATGTATTTTTCGTTTATTTTCATTCCTTTTTTTGTGTATTGTTTTTTTTTTGTTATCTAAAAGAATGAGTACCCGTCCACTTGAGCCGTGAGTACTCGTAATTCGAGAGCGTTAAGTTTGTCAGCAATTGGCAAATTTACGAGTATGTTGATTGAGAACTTTGATAGCAGCTCACCAAATGCGCTTTTCCGACGCGCCCGCGCACATTGGTGCGAACTAGCTGGTACATAGGTTTACTTTTCGAGTCGAGCTCTATTTGAGTTGCAATCTAGAACTTTTAGTAGTTGAAAATATTTTGTTTAATAAACATAAATTATTACATTAATTTAATCACTGAGAGTAAACTATTTGCTTAAGCACTTTCACTATGTGTACCACGGTAGCTAATGAAAGAGTAACGGCATTTTCCAATTTAAATAGTTTTCTATATTCTTTAACTGTTTAATAATATTAAGTTAAAAAAAGTTAATGCTTAAAGTTATTTAAAATTATTTAAATATTTTATAGACTAAGCTAAGAGATCTGACATATAATAATGTAACTTTTTTTTGTAAATTTAGTCTTTTCAAATATTCAAATAATTTATATTTATCTTAATGAATAAAATTGTAAGTATGTTGATTAATTTACAATTTTTTTTATGTAGTTCAACATTAAAAAAACTTTTAAATTGTCATTCATTACTTTTCATAGTATTTCTTAGTATTATTATTTTTTAAATAAATTTCAGTTTACATAAATATAAATATGAATTGACTCGAACTTTATAGAAATTAATATAATAATATTATATAATTTATTAACTATTACAAGATCAATTTTTATATTAATTCTGTTAAATAATTTAAGAAATTGCCAATTTGAACTAGTTTCAATCAATTCTAAAATTAACATTTATTTCTTTTATAATCTAATAAAAATTTGTATGTTTTCAAATACAAATTTAGTTATATTAAAAGACTTGAGCATTTTAAATTGAATTATATTCTAAAATGAAGTAAATATATTTATTACAAAATTTCTATAATATATTAAATGTTGCAAATTTAAATTTAATTATATTATAAGACTTGAATATTTTATATTTACTTTGAAACAAATAATAATAATATCTATTACAAAATGACTTAAAGTTCTTCAAATTACATATTTACTTAAAATTTATTTATTTAATATTATAATACATATATAATAAATAATAAATAAATATATAATAAATGATATAATTAACTTCATATATTTTTTGTTAACTATTTAATATTTTCATATTTTCAAAAACAAATTTTATACAATTTAAGCACTCAAAACCATTATTTATTAATAAAATAATTATATATAATATATTTTATATTATAATTATATTAATTAAAATAAATTTTAAAATAAGTAAATAAATAACTGAAAATTATATTATATTAAGAGACAACAAATATATTTGATATTTATCAAATTTAGAGTCAACTTAACTTTAACTCATACTTTTAGATGAACATAATTTTTTATTTGAAAGGAACTTAAATCTCTTAAGTATTTCAAACAATGAAATTCTGAATATATTTTTAAGCAATTCAAAATTCAAATTCTTTTCAATATATTTAGAAAATATGTTGTAAAATGTATAATTACGTGGCTGTCTGCAATTGTGGCTTTGTTACCACTGTGCGCAATGTTGGGCATGGAAAGTCAATTAACATTAACTGAAGTGAAATTAATTGCCGATGCATGGTCACTCTAATTGTGGTTAATGTGGAACCGATAGCGAGACACACACACCACACACACGCATAGACAATGGTCAGCAATTTCTGATAAGCGATTAAACGATTATCAGTTGCGAGCAGTTTCCACACTGTGGTTGGGCTTCATTAGCGGCCGTAGCACCACCGTAGTGCACAAAGAAGTGGTTGCACTAGCGTCATATGCCTGCTGACAGGCCAAAGGAGGACATGTGGCCAAGTCCAGTTGGCGTGACCCAAACAGCAACGACAACGACGACGACAACGACAACGACAACGACACAATCAACAACTGAACAACTGAACAACTGTTGACCGCAACGAGGAGCGACCCCTAGGAGCCTAAAGCCTAACAGCAATAGCAGGGGCTATATTTGTCATGGTCATTATGAGTTATAAACGATATTTTGATCCCTAATCAGAGAGAGAGAGGGAGGGAGAGAGAGAGAGACAGAGAGAGAGGCTGAGACACTCACAAGCTGTCAACGCATTCGTTTCACGTGTTACCCAAATGTCTCTCTGAAATGCCGTGCCCCTCAGCGAACCCCTGAACGTACCCGTGTCGAACCTTGGTCCCGAAAATGTTGCCCCTGCCCCTGCCCCTGACCCGGCCCCTGTCCTTGCCCCTGCCAGCGCGACAGTAGGACACATATTTTCCAAACGTCGTCGGCGGTGGAATTAAAGGAACAATTGTTGCAGCAAGGGCAATTATAGATTATCACCTTACTGCCAAGCCAGCTCAGCTCGCTCTCGCTCTCTCTCTCTCTCTCCCTCGCTCTCTCTATCTCTCTCTCTCCCTCGCTCTGTCTGTCCTTTCTGGCAGTCGGACACCCGCACCTTGTGTGCGAGCATCGAAAGAGAACCATAAAAATGACACCACATTGTTTTATCTTTATCGCATAATTGCGGTCAATTCCCTCAGTGTTGGCCATGGCTTTGACTCTGTGGCTGGCCTCACTGTTGGCCCGGCTTTCTTTTGGCTTGCCATGATTTCAATGCACAGTTGCGGCATCGACTTTGATCATTTGCCATGCCTAACAACAACAACAACAGCAACAACACTCGCTTCCCCTTCCCCATTCCGTTCCCCATGTCACTTGCCCCACCTCCTTCCGCTCGCATTAGAACGCCAGTTGCTGGCAGTTACCTTGCAGCGGGGAGCGGCTGAGGGGGGAGTCGGCGTCACATTTATCTTCTTGTCACAAACAAAATAAATTCGAATAAAATAAAATTATAAATATTTTACAACATGTACCTAACCTCACTAACAGCTGTTCCAATTCCATTTGTTTCGCTTGTCCAGCTAACACTTGCAGGCTGCCCAAAGAGACGATAGTTTGTAGAATGCAACGGTACAAAAGATAAAGAAGAAGAAGAACATAAACTCTTAGTTTTTAAAACTGCGACAGTAATCTACCGCTGTTCCAATTCCAATCGTTTCAGTTAACATTTCTAAATTTAGGTAATATTTTCTGCTTGAGTGCTTAAGTTAGCTCTAAAAGCTAGTAATTCCCATTGCAAAGTCTGTTCTTAACTTTTCTGTAAATCTCAGCAGAAGAAACTTAGTGATAAATGACCTATTTCATGTATCTATTTCATGCTCAGATACTACAAAGCCTATTGATATGAACTTGCCTCAAATAGAACAGTAGACAAACTCTGCTTCGCATAACGCTCTCATTGAACCGAGCTACTAAGCTAGTTACAGCTATTAAATTTGGTATGTGTATTAACAAGAATATGTGCTAAATATTTAGCATGAGTTTGCTTTTATAAAAGTGAATACTTTTAATTTTAGACGTTTATTTACAATGATATAATAGACAAAACTAAAAATTACTGAAGAAATAAAGAAAGAAGAAAACAGAAAATATTAAATATAAATCAATTAATATATCAACAATAATTAAATTTAAATTTGTTAGTTTTAAACAATGAAAAATAAGCGAATATTTGCAAATTGCCAAAGAATATTATAGAAGAGAGCAGAGTGTTTCGAAAGAGAGGCAGCTAGACAGAGGAGGGAGGGGCCTAATTTTGCATGCGTTTGATGTTTAAACTAAAATTTGATAATTTGCAACAATTGTGTGACTCGAATTTGAGGCTTAAGTTAATTTTGCGGCTTCTTTTTCGCGCACACATACAAAACCTCAAGTGCAATCAGCTTATGAACCGGTTTTTGCCATCCTTGGCCAACACACACACACAGTAACACACAAGAGAGCTCGTAATCATCAGCGAGCGTCTGACTGTGTGTGTGTGTGTGTGTGTGTTGGAGCCACACTTCGGGCCTGGACTTGACGACCTTCAGATTGGCTCACAAAGACCGCGACGCTCCCACACTCATTCAGACGCTGTCCCCCCCGCTCCATCCCCTTGACTCTATTAACCACATTTCCATAGGCTATACATGTGCAGATAAATTGCTATTCATATACGCATACATACATATGTATGTATGCATGTGTGTGCACATTATCCTTTTGCTTAATAATTTCGTCATTTCTTTTGTTATTTCAATTGCAAGCAAACATGTTGTGACGTCGTTTTGTGCCACCGTTAAAAATGTACAATTGTCGCAATTTCGTTACGCTCTCCCCTACCCTCTGCTGCTGCTATGCTGCACTGCTTACCCCTGCTCTGTGAATACTCTTTGCATGAATTTTATCCAGCATACACATACTGCAGCACTGCAGCACTGCTTTGCCGACAGACTGACTGAGAGCGCACAGACGAAACAAATACAAACGCACACACTCACACTCACTCACACACACACATACAATACACAGCGAGCGAGCCAGCGTGTATATTTCTGCTTGCTCGCTCTCACTGCCGCTCTCTCGCTCGCTCGCTGTCGCTTGCATGCTCCTTCTCGCTCTCACTTTTAGAGCCATGCGCGGCCATCCGTTGGCTTTGACCAATGCTGTCTTTTTTCGTACGCTTTTAGGGCCCAGCGTGCGGTAGGGGCAGCCAAAGAGAGGGGGGCAAAGCGTTGACGATGACGATGACGCTGACGCTGACGACGGGCGACACATTTCACTGTGTCACATTGTGTCTGTGTGTGGGTGGGTTGGCGACAGAGAGGGAGTTAGGCGAAGACGAAGGTGGCCACGCCGACCGCGACATTACCGCACTTCGGCACTCATCATGGGGCTTCGTTGGCTCCATTGGCTGCCGACGTTGTTGTTATTGTTGCTGCTGCGAATGCCGAGTGCGTGTGGGAAAAGGAGCGCTGTATATCTGTGTATGTATGCGTGTACATACAGACATACAAACCTTACATACATACATATGTTTATAAGGCTGTTGACGGCAACAGCAGCAGTAACAACAACAAAAACAACAACAACGATTACTACTAGATTTAAGCAGGAGAGGAACGGGACATTCGATAAGGGACTGAGAGAAACGACAGTTATATACTGCTTGCTTTACATAGAAACTATCTCTGGTTTCTATTGCTTTATATAAAATGTCAATCAGCCTTTATATACCACATAGATACGTGATATATAGATTTCATCTGATTGCATTTCTTCGACATTTCATTTCAGCTTTCCAGTCACAAGTCTTATATTCCAATATTCCACCACTCTCTCTCACTTTCTCCCACTATGCGGTAATTAGTTTATAGCTAACATAACCTTATTTATTTACTTTTTGCAAGTGAGAATATTCATTTGAGGTTAGAATCGCCGAATGTCAAATAATTATAACAAACCACAAAGAGAATGTTTAAAATATGCATAAGTACGCTTTGTTTTGAACAATAAACTTTTAAAATGTTTTAGAAACTACACATTAAATCCTTTAAACTTGCAATTTGTATTTTAAAGCATTTGAAAATCTTTTTAAAAGTTTTTGAGAAGCAATTTAAAATGTTTATAAATAAAGCGAATGCTTAAATCTATGTAAATTAAAAAGTTTAAATGATTTTTAATATGTTTTAACTCAATTCGTAATTTTCTAATATTAAATACAAATTTAAGAAATTGCTTATTTTTACGTTAATACAGTAGTCTCTCAGTAAAGGTTAGTGGTTAGTAAATTTTTCCATTTAAGTATTTAAATGAGAGCTCAAAATAAACAAAAAATTACAAAAATTAAAATAGTGCATATAATTAAATTAAATAAATATTATTTAAATATTGAAATTGTAAATTCTTAAGCATATTAATTAATTTATAGGTAAGAAGCGACTACTGTAGCTAAGTTATAAACTATTTATCAAACTGTATCATACGAAAACCAAACGAAATATTAAATAAAGTTAAATATAATTTAAACTTCTTAAATCAAATAAATATTTAATGTTAACTTTACAATTTATTTAAATTTAAAACAAAACTTACTTTGATAATTCGAAATTTGAGCTCAGTTAGTTCAGCTTATCGGGTGACTACTGTAGCTAAGTCTCTAACTCTTTAATAAAGAAGAAACGAAAAGTTTAATCGATTATCGATTGCTGCAATTGCCGACGGCAATCGATTTTCAAATCAAAAATCTAAAGTAAAATAAAAAAAAACAAGTCAGGCAGCTACAGTCGTACAACGTCTGTGGTAGACTATGAACTAATCGGGGAAAGCAAAAAAATAGAGCAAATATTAAACTAATTTAAAGCCAAATAAGCTTAAGCAATGTTCAACTCATTATCGTTCGTTCTTGGAAGAGAGCAGCAATAGTGAGTGAACGCGCAAGAGCGAAAGGGAAAACAAACAACCGTTACTTTTTTTGCGCGTTGCTGTGTATACACGTATAACTGTAACTGTACAGCGCGCGTCTGTTTTTACTGAGTTGCTTATGAAAACTATGCTGACAAATCAATTGGTGGTTAAAAACGCGTCTTGTGCATATATATTGCTTTTATAAAATTTTAAAAACATTAAAATTTTGTTTGGGATGCACCGAGATTCGAACCGCAGACCTCTTACACGCAAATCGTACGTCCTATAGCTTGAGCCACCGCCTTACATACTGCGCTGTCGGCAACGTCAATACATATACAGCACGAGTTTTTGCATTTGTCATATATATACATATATGTAAACGAATTTCTAAAGAAATTTGGTTATTGCTTTCTTTTAAATTCTTAACATTTTCTGACAAATAAGGCAAAATTAATAATATATGTATATATAAAATAAAAGTAATTAATTTATAATTATTAAAAAATGTAATTTGGAATTGTCAGCAGTGGGATTCGAACTCGCGCCTGTGGGGCAATTTTGGCCGTAGAGGTGCCATGAAAAAGGTGATCATTCATTCTAATATCTTCTATGTTTATGATCCGATCGTGCTAAAATTTTCAGAAAACGTCCGCTACGGGACATTCTCCATATGTGCCAAATCTGAATTAAATCAAAAGTCGGTAGCTTCAGTTATACGTTTTTTTTCGATTTGCGGGGGCGGAAGGGGGCGTGGCAAAAATCTAAAACAAACTTGATCTGCCTGCAAACAATACACGTGTTGTCACCAAATTTGGTTACTCTAGCTCTTATAGTCTCTGAGATCTAGGTGTTCATACAGACGGACAGACGGACAGACGGACAGACGGACAGACGGACATGGCTATATCGTCTCGGCTGTTGATGCTGATCAAGAATATATATACTTTATAGGGTCTGCCACGCCTCCTTCTGCCTGTTACGCACATTTCGCCTTCGTCAAACCTAATAGACTTTGAACTTTTAGTTCATAGTCTAAAAAAATTGTAACATTTTTCAACAAATTTTCCCCTCCGAATGTTGCTCAATTTTCGTTTTGGCTTTTCCTCAATTTTCATCAGTTTTTCCTCGCTTTTCTTTTTGCGATGCAATTGAAGCGATCGCATGCTAAATAAATGTTGTGTGAGGTATTTCAACTGATTCGATGATTTGTTGCAGATGAGCGTGCACAATTACAAATGCATGTATGTGTGTGTGTGTGTGAGTGAGTGTGTGTGTGTGTGTGTGTGTGTGTGTGTGTGCTTAAATGGGAGCAGTTTTTGTGGCTAAGAAATCGCTTAAAGTGGTTTCATTAAATTTGATTATTGGAGTCAACAACAAAGACAACGCAGCACATACACACATACGCACATAGACACATACATGCGTAGAGCGGCACGTGCACATACATGTCTAGATAGATATGCATGTATGTATGTATGTGTTCAGTGCACTTAAAGCTGGAGATGTCCAGCGAGCTAAAGATAGATAGATGTATATATGTATGTATGTATGTATGTATGTCTGTATGTATATATGTATGTATGTATGCTTACATATGTATGTGCACATGCACTTTGATGGCAACCATGGACCACAGTGTGGGAGATGAGACTGCAACGGAAGCTGTGAGTGCGACAGGGAAAGAGAGTGGGATTGGGCGAAGGGGGCAGAGCAACTCAGGGTGTACAGCTCGTATAGGGTACAGAGGGGGTTGAGGGGGTCGATTGGGCAACTGCCTGGATTTGCTGCTTGTGCTCGTAATTAATTATTTCATTAGTGCACACTTGATTCGAGCCAAACCCCTCCCCCCTCCACCATCATCGCGCATTTAACCATGCCAATCACACTCAGCAGCCGAGCAGATGAACCTATAGATACTCTACACTCGACAATAAATTTCTAGCTTAAGCTGCAAAAGCTAACAATGATATATATAATTATTAAAAAGTTTTAAATACCCTACATTTAATTAATTTGTACTTATACAGAATTAGAACTTCTTTTCTTAACTTAATATCATGTATTATAATGCCAATTAATCAAACTTATTATGTCTTTAATTCCGTATGTAAATAAGTTAAATTAAATTAAATTACCTAAGCTTTCACTAACTTATTGTAAGACTCATGCCGTCATAAGGCCTTTATTTGTGTCATAAGCCTAGAATTTGTAGTGTGTCACTCGCAGGGCACATAAAGAGAAAATGCTAAAGAGCGCAGTTAAGTACGCTCTTAAGAGCGAACGTGGGAAACAGCGTGGCTGATGTTAAATTTGAACTGCTTGCTCGTTCAGCTAGTCTCTTTCTTTTCGAGCATACTGTGCATGTGTGTATATATGTGTGCGTTTGTTGCTCATGGGCTGGGCGTGAGCGAGAGTGAGGGAGCAAGCAATACAACACGCACAGAAGCGAATGGACACTTGCGGCGCCAGTACATGTATTTGTATATATACATGTGTGTATGTGTGTGTATACGGCCACCAGTGGCCGTTCAGTCAATGCAAGCCGTAGCGTCGCCAGTATGAGAGAGAGTCTCTTTCATATGTGTATGTGTGTGCGTATTTATTTTGGCTTATGCTGTCTTTGCTCGCCGCGAGGTGGGTCTCGGTCCCCGAGTCCAACAAGCACGAGCGCCAAACACTGCCCAGGCCCAGCAAACGACAACGACAACAACGACGACGACGGTGACGACGACGACGGCGTCAGCGACAGCAGCAGCAGCAGAGGCAGCGACAGCAGCAACCGCGACGGCGACGGATGACGGTGGATGTGATTTCAAATAGTAAAGTCGAGTTGCCGCTGCCGCATCGCCATCGCAGCAATCGCATCGCATCGCAATCGTAATCGTAATCGTCGTCGTTTCTCTTGTGAACTGCTTACCGACCGATATTTTAGCTAAAAGCCAGCAGCCGCCGCCGTCGTCGTCGTCGCCGCCACTGCTGCTGCTGCTGCTGTTGCTGTAGCTGTGGTGGCTGTGGCTGCACTGTCGCCCAGGCTGCGCTGCCGCCACTGCCACCGTCGCCTTGTCGCAGTCGCTGTCGTTGGCGTTCCTCGTTGTCGTTGCCGTTGTCGTTGTCGTTCTCGTCGTCGCCGTCGTCGTCAACGCCATCGCCATCGCCATCGTCGTTCTCACTGTCGCTGTCGTTTTGTGTATGTTCTTCTGTACGTTCTGTTCTGTTCTGTTCGATTCTGTTGTGTTCTGTTGTGTTGTGTTCTGTTTCTGTTTTGTTGTTGTTGCTGTTGCGCGCGCGCGTTCTTGTTTTGCCGTCGCTAAAACGACAAAGCGCAGAAACAACCGAAAAACCCAAGAAAAATAAATAAATAAATAAATAATAATAATAACAACAAATAATAAAGAAAGAAAAGAAAAAAATCTAAAATCAAAAACTTTTGCAAAATTATTATTTTCACATTATTTATTTAATTTTTTTGCTGTGGTGCGTTTACAATTTTGAAATCATTTCATTTTAAGCTGAAAGAATTGAATTTTTTTATGTTTTGTTTTTTGTGTGTTGCAAAAATCGTCATGTGATAAATGCGAAATGCAAATGCAAAGAATTTTTGCTGCAAGTGAACCACCTTGCTCTTCCTCTTCTTCAACTTCTACGCCTGGACATAAAACAGAACTGCCCCTAACTCATACATACACGCACACACACACACATACACGCATTCACAACCACCCCCACCCACACACAGACAGTTGTATATAGCAGACGTCGCCTTGTTATGTACAAGGCGCAGCATAAAAAATGACTACCCTCAATTGTCGCCACTGGCTGGCTGAGACCAGGAGTTGTTGTTGTTCTTGTTGTAGGGGTCGGTTGACGACAACGTTCTCTCGCTCTGCTCAGCAACAGGACAGAGGACAGTAGTGCTGCACAGGGAGGGGACAGCGCACCACCTACAACAACTACTTCAATGTAAACTGCCTTCTTCCTATTTTCAACACTGCTTGCTTTTTTGCCTGCATTCGCATTCGCATTCCAATTGCCTCTGCCTTTACCTCGCTCTCACTCTCTTTATCTCTCTTGCTCGCTCGCTTACTCGCACAATAACACACAGAGGCACACACATACAAGCACAAGTGTCGCCCGTCGTTTGTCGCTTGTCGCTGCTGCTGCCGTCGTCGTCGTCGTCGCCTTTTGGTCTTCTGCTTCGTCATTTTGTGCGTCCTCTGGATTGGTTTCAACGATTCAATTGCGTTCGTTTTTTATTCTTCCTCCCCTCTTATTCTGCTTGTTTGTGTGTGTGTGTGTGTGTTTGTTCTCGATTCGATTGGATTACATAGTCGTCGTCGTTGCTGCTGTCGCCTGCTTGCTGCCTTGAGGTAGTGTGTGGCCTGCGTAATTTTTTGCTGCTTTTTTTGCTGTCCCTCAGCATCTGCCGCCTCCCCCAATTTACCCCTACTCCAATACCTTTCGCACGACGACGACGACATTTCGTTTTTTGAGATTCGCTTTTTGCCCCTGCTTGTGTTGGTGTGCGTGTATATGTCTATGTGTGTGTGCGTGTGTGTTCTTTAATATTGTCGTCGAGTGTCATTGGTCGAAGGCGAACGCGAGCAGCGCTGCCAGCGTCGACGTCGTCGCATATTGTCGCAAAACCTTCGTCTCCGCACGTTTTTTTTTTGTTGTTGTCGTTTATATGTATGTGTATATACATACATACATATATTATTTTTTGGTTGGCTTTTGGCTTGCTGCTGCTGCTACTGCTTCTTCTTCTTGTGAGCTGCTGACTTTTTATTAGAATCCGTGCAAAGCAGTAGTTGGAGCGCATGGAGAGTGTAGAGAATGGAAGTGAAGTGGAGTGGAGAGCGAGAGTGAGAGAGTTGCGGATATGGTTTGGGATGCCCGTTGCTGTGCTGGCTGGTGGCCGAGCGAGTTTTAGGGCCAAAGCGGAGGGGGAAGTGCGCTCGTGGAGGGGGCGTGTGCACCCAAGTAGCCGAATGAGTTTTTGATTGTGTGTGTCGTCGTCGTCATCGTCGTCGGTGTCGTTGTCGTTGTCGTTGCTCGGGTGCGGGTGTGTGTGTTTGTTGTTGTTGTTTGTGTCGTTTGCCTTACATGTGACTGTGTGTGAGCGAGAGCGCATTACCCTGCATATATACATATATATAAATATATTTATATATATGCACATATATATGTGTGCGCATGCATGTGTGTGTGCGAGCGAGTGCAAAGTGCACAAAAGTTTTGCCAAGCAAAAATGGCGACAACAGCAGCGACAACGACAACGACAACGGGCAATAGCAGCAGCAGCAGCGGCAGCAGAAGCAGCAACGGCAGCAGCAGCAGCAGCAAACGTCGCCGTTGCCGTCGTCGTCGCCGCAACAAATTTTGTGTCGTGCGATTTTATAACCGTTTTTAAAAGCGGCGGCGTTGCTGCTTCTGCCTGTCGCACAAAACGGACGCGGACGGACAATTGACAAACAACAACAATAACAACAATAACACACACACATTAAACACACACGTTTACAGCAACATAAGCAACAGCAGCGGCCATAATAATAATAACATTTGTTAGCAACAAAACCACAAAAAATCGCAAAAGAAAAAAATCAAATCGAATTAAATAAATTACGCAAACATTTTACGCTAATAACACAACGATTGTGTGCATGTGTCTGTGTGTGTGTGCGTGTGTATGTGTCTCAGCATTAACTTGGCTAAAAATCAAAGGAACTGTGAACTCGCTTTTGTTGTCTGCAAATCGAGCTCAATCTAAATTATAATACACAACCATAACTAATAAACACAACAATAACATCAATTTACAGTTAAACAACAACAACAACAATACTCACACATTATTATAAATACAAACATAAACATAATTATAATTATGATGTGATCAGAATTAACAGCACAGCCTGGCAAAAGGTGCAAAGATGTGAAAAAGAAAAGCAGAAAGAAAAAGCGAAAATATAACGAAATTCAACAACAAAATTACAACAACAAAAGATGCTCAACATTACAACAACTACAAGTATTTGCATGTATGTGCATACATATGCCAGTGTATGTACTTCTGCGTGTGTGTGTGCGTGTGTATGTGCAAGTATGTGTGTGCCTACACTCGGCCCCATAAATAAATAAGCAAAACTTATTACAACTCAAAACTAAAAACTAAAAACTTTCAACTAAAATTAAGCACAACTTTGGCGCAATTGACGAAAACAACGAAAATATCAAAACATCAAAAAATACCAATTAATGAAAAACAACAACAACAGCAAGAAGAAGAAGAAGAAATACTAAAACAAAATACCACACAAGCTAAAGGAGTTTACACAAAAAGCGAGCAAAATTAAAGGAACAACAATCTCAAACTCAGGTGGGTTCTACCTAAATAATATCTATCGTTCTACGCTGAAAGCTCTATTAAATTGGCAAGAAATTCAAGTGAAAGCTCTCCTTAAAGAGCAGCTTTAATGAGCTTTAATACAGCGTAAACTTTTCTTGATTTCTACAAGATGTTTAGCTTAAAATACTAAAGCTACTTTAATTTGTATACTTAACTTTAAAATAATTTAATTATTAACAGCTTTCAGAAGCTTTAATAACAGCAATTCTCTACGAACTTTGAGTACAAACTTTTAGTAGTTATTTTTGAGAAATATTTAAGCTGTGCTTTTGGGCTTCAAATTAAGCTATTTAATTGTTGCTTTTAAAGAACTTTGAAAGCCAAAAAGTGTCTTCAATTGGAATAGATAATTTTATGTATAGAAACATGAATTTTTTTAAAAATAATTTCCTAAAAATAAAACAGAAGCTTTGCTTTAATCTGAAAGCAAGTTGTTTAATTGCTTTTAATGCTTTAAGTACTTAAGTAATGATTATATTTTCTGTTTATATGTCTTCAATTTATTAAAAATCTCGATTAAAACGCTAAATTGATATGACAACAGAATTTTTTCTTTTGGAAAACTAAAAATTAATCAACTGCAAATTTTATAAATCTTTATATAAAGTTTCATAATCTACTAATAACTCTCTTTAAATAAATACTTGAGACAGACAATCTTTCAAATATCTTAAACTTTTCCGACTAGAAATACCTCGGAATTTTGTGTCATTTGTCATGAAAGGGGATTCTCTTTTGTGGTTCTATATCAGTCAGCTTTTTGTCAACGCTTGTGCAAAGTTTTCTAAATTCAAATGAAATAAAAACTTTACTTTATGACTCTATATATTGAAAACAGTTGGAAGCACAACAGGGCTGCAAACTCGTTTTAAAATTTGTCCACAAATTAATATTAAAAAAAAGTTGTAAATAAATCACGTAAATAAAATAGATATAGAACTTGTTAAAAATATTGCAAATCTTTATTAAATGTATAAACGAATAAAATAATAATATAAATATATAAATATGTACAATAAATATGAATTTGATCAAATTTATATAAATTCTTTATGCTTTTTAAATTAATATAAAAATGCTTTAAGTCTATGAAAAAATCAAATAAATGTTTAAATAAAATAAATACAAAGTTGACAGAAGAGTAATAATCAATCGTCAAATTTGTTTCTAAAACAAATAAGATGAATATTAAAATTAATAAAAAATAACATAATAAATATGTATATAATACAATAAATAATAATAATAATGAACATTGTATAAAATTTTGATGAAATTTGTTTATAAAATAGTTTAAAGAAATATTAAATTAATATAATATAAAAACCTTTAAAAAGTAATACAAATAAAATGCAAAAAATATTAAGTTAATGAAAATAACATAACACAAATAAAGGAAACATCAAATTATTATAAAAAGCTTAAGAAATAAATAAGTATATGTAAAAAATATAAAGTTCTTGGAAAATATATGAATTCTTTATAAAATATAAATTATAAAACAATTGAAAACAATATTAAATTTGCAACTTTCAAATCAAATGAACAGATTTTAGTTCATTTGGTTCAACTCTGATCACATTTAGAACTGAATGCAATGTGTTTCTTCAGCTAACCGAATGTCCGATTGTCCGTCAGACTGTCCTCTGTTTGTCCCTCCGTCTGTACGGCTGTCTGTCCGGCTGTCTGTCTGTCGATACTCTGTGTGTGGGATGCCAAGAATTGCCGCGATTTTGCCCAGTTGTCTTAATATTTACATTTACATATAGTATTTGCCTTTGTCAAATCGCACAGCTCTAAATAACCGCAAATAGAGAGACAGTGAGACAGAGAGACTGAGAGAGACAGATGGAGAAAGAGAGAGAGAGGGATATATGGCTGGTAGGGGGAATGTGTGGCAGAGGGGGAGGCATGGCTATAACTATATAGCCATATAATCGCTTGTTCGTGAGCTGTAAACACAGGCATTGTAAATTTACACCATGCTTATAATTAGCAATAGAACGGCAGTTGACTTTTTTCAGTTGTTGTCGAATCGTTGTTGTTGTTGCTGCTGTTGTTGTTGTTGTTCAGTTGTTGCTGCTGTTGTTAAGATCTGTGCATAAGGCCTTTTGGCCAGGCTCTGTTCGCAGTGCTAAAAATGACAGAGAAGCCAACCAACCACGTTATGGGTCTGGACCCACAGCACCCAGCTTGACCCCCTCTCCGCTGCCACTCCCTGCTCCCACTCCCTGCTCTCACTCCCTTCTCTCACTCCCTGCCCTCACTCCCTTCTCTTACTCCCTTCTCCCACTCTCCTCTCATTCTCTCTCTGTCGCAACCATGCTTGATTGCCAGCCGTAATTGTCGCTCAGGCGTTGACGCTTGACGCCAACTTCAGTGTCTAAACCCTCCCCCCACTCTTGAGATCAACCTCTCAACAAATGCATCAATGCACCTGCAACTGCAACGATCCATGCTAACTAACCAGACACTTCCAAACCCAATAACAACAACAACAACAACCACAGCAACAATAATAATAAACAAACAACAGCAACAAACCAACAACGACACCGCAAAGTTTGTCCATAAAAACATAAATATTGACAAATTGCTGATAAATCATCTATTAGCAGAGTGTCGCCATCTAGCGGCCAAAATGGCAATGTATTTTGCTTATTTGAAAGTTGTTAAAAATATTGCATAAAATTATTGAGGTGTTTTATTCTGTCGAAGTCATTAATTAGTTGATTCATCATTGAAGCTCTTTAATAATGAGGTGTTGTCTTTTCGCATTTTCGACTTGGAGTGAGATGGAGATATTTATATTTATTATATAACAGTCGAATGCTCAAATGAAAAAAGTAATAATAAAATTGATAATAACAATGATAACATAAAGTAAATAATATAAGTATTTTGAATGGCGTTGAATGCAATTGAGATTTGTAATGACAATGACACAAATAATGTTATTGATAATGAGACTCTCAATGCTATTGCTGATGGTAATGCTAATCCTGATGACATTGATTTATATTTATTATAAGAATTGTATTAAAAATATTTATACAAGCAATGAAGCTGTCAATAATAATGATAATACAATGACAATGTCAAGTATATTGATGAAAACGATAATATTCAAAATAATTAACATTTAATCATAATGATAATGACAATGAAACTTGGAAAAAAAGTTACGAAAATAAAAGAAAAATTTAATTTAATAAACTAAATAAAATTAATAAAATTTGTGATATTAAGTGATATTAAATTTATCAAATAAGTGATGAAATAAGACAGAATAAATAAAATAGATGAAATGAATCAATAAAATAAAATAAATTATAAATATTAGATATTAGGTATTAAAAAATATGAAAATATTATAATTTAATGAAAAAATAAGAAAATATAAAAAATTAAATTTAATAAATAAAATATAAAAAACAAAAAAGTAATAAAATTAATTAAATCAGACAAAATAAATAAATTAGATAAAATAAATTAATAAAATAAAACAAATAAATTAAATTAAATAACGTAAATAGATAAAAGATAAAACTAAACTAAACTAAACTAATATCTACTTAGAAAATAAGCTTCTACGGCCCATAAGAGACCCTAGGGATAAGCGCTCCTTGACGAACCTTGATCGCTCATAACTCACAGTTCAAATGAGACGATCATCAGCTGCAATAACAAGTTGCAAGTCGCAAGTTGCAAGTGGCACGGCACTTGCCCCATTCGCATGTTGCCCCTCTTTTTGTTGCCGGTTATTAATTAGCATATTTCGTCATGAATTAGCAGGCTAAAGCCAACTTATAATGAGGTGGAAAGCCATTCTGGAACGGCATGAGAGACACAGAGAGCGTGAAAGGGAGAGAGAGAGAGAGAGATATGAAAGAAAGAGAGGGCAAACGATCGTGCTGGCGTCTGTAAGCGATACTCTGCGGAACCCTTCTTGAATGTCCTCAGTCCACAGTCCTCAGCAGGACAATAATCATTTTGCACGCTCTCTGTCCAAGTTTAAGTTTCCTCTTCTTGCCCGGCGGTGGCACAACATGAAATTGCAACCAGGCACCACCAACAGCAGCAAAAACAAGAACAACAAAATTACACACACGCACACACACATACATGTGCCCCCTCTCCTCAACGCTTGGTTCGACGAGCGAAGCGGGGGGACAGGGAGGGGGACAGGACGGTTGCACATTGAAACAACGGACATTCACATGCCGACATGTTGTCGTCGTCATCGTCATCGTTGTTGTTGTTGCTGTTGTTGCTGTTGTTGTTGTTGCTGCTTGCCCAGCGCCAGCTCTCATAATCCGTTGAATCTGCTTTTGCTCTGGCCCTTGGTGACGCCCGCGGTAACCGCGTGCACCCGCGCCCTGCCAAATAATTGCAGTGTCGCCGCTGCACAGTGGAACCAGATATATTAACTGTTGTATGCAGCTGCAATTGCCAACTGTTAATGAAAGTGTAGACATATATTTTTATGAGCTGCACCTTCTTGTTTTGGTTATCGAAAAATATCGATATAACCAGAATGTCTACAAAAATACTTCTCTTTAACTTGTGCTTGTAATCACTGTACGAATGAGAGAATACAATTTGTAAATTTCATAACTTTTCACTTATCGATATTCATCGTTGTATCGATAGTTATGTCACATTGATAAATAGTCATACAACTGTGTTGAACTAAGTATAAGTGTCTACGTTGTCTTAATTGAAGACAACAAATTGTAACATCTTATCTCTCTGCTTATATATATCGATACATCGATAGTTCTGTTAACTACTTCGCTCCAACTGCACATTAGCTTCCCTTGCTTATAACGTTCAATGCTGATTGCCCTTTACTTACTCTGCAAGCAGTATAAGTTGAAGTATGAGCTATATCTGTTTATTATTTATCGATAATTGTCGGTAAGAAATGATGAAAAACTTATTTAACTTATCATATTTATGACTGAGTTTTAGGCATACTTAAATATGATTTTGTAGTCGTACTGTATATGAACTTTTAGTGTATTTATCGATTTATCGATAACTCTAGCTGATGATTGCAGCCAAAGCATAAAATAAATATTGAACTTTATTTAAACTTGTTATGTTTGTTATATGAGCTTCTAGTTAAATGTGTGTTTATCGATATATCGATAATTCTAACTGAAAACTCCGCTCTACATAATGCTAAATTAGTTTTTCTACTTTATTAAAGTTTGTTGTGCATATTTAAATTAAATTTTCAATGCGATTACGCACGAACTGCCAATTTGTGGCACGAACAACAGTTGCAAGTGACAGAAAGGGATAGAAAGAGAGAGAGAGAGAGAGAGAGCAATGCTAGGAGCAAACTAGGCTTATCGTTTAGCGCCAAGTGTAGAGTGTAATCCATATGTTAATCCGCCCATGACTTTAACTACAATACTTATGCACTTTAGCTAATTGCATTACATTTTGAACCACTGTGCGCTGGCACAGCAAGTAACCAGATGTTCAAAACTCAATGTACAAGCCGCTGCTGCAGTTCTTGTTGTTATTATTACTACTGATGCCGTGGCCAGAGGAGCCCCTGCCCCCCTCTCCACACGAGATCCGTTTCGATTCGGCGACAGACGCAACCCTGGCCAAAATATAAAGAAGAAGACAAAACCATGGCCAAAAGGAGGACGACGGCAGATGAAGACGACAATTCGGAGCTTATGTGTCAGGTGCGCGTTGTGCCGCGAATGAAACAATTTATTGCACTCGCCGCGTTTTTTTGGTGTTGTTGTTGCTTTTGTTGTTGTTGTTGTCGTCGCTGTTGTTGTTGTCGTTGTTGTCGTTGTTGTGGCTGGCTTTAAATTGAATTTTCCCGCAAAGCTCTGTGCAGAAAACACCATTTCAAAGTCTTTGTAGTATACCCTATGCTCATTAAAATTATGTACTAGCGGGCATGCACGACTGGTGTGAAGGTGTGCACACATTTCCAACTCTATTAACTATTTTATGATCCAACTTTTTCATATTTTACTGCTAGCATTTCAAATGCAGGGTAGCTGTTAGTTCAGCTTACAGCATAGGTGCCATTTTACTTATTTTTTTCCATTTGTTTTCTTTTCTCGAGAAATGAGTAAGTAATAAACGGGGAGGGGAGATAAAGAAATGTGGCAACCATTGGCATAACGGACGCTTAAAATTGGCCAAAATATAAGGATCAGCAGGATCTCAATTGGCATCTCGTCACGGCAATCAACAGAACTTCAGTTAACTGCCAAAAAAACCGTTAAAGTTACATAATTATTTAGATACTTTGTAAGAACGAATTGCAGCAAATGCAGCGCCATCTGTTGTAGAGATCTACGAAGAGTTTGACATGTAGATATATAGATACAGATATAGATATAGATATAGATATAGATATAGATATAGATATAGATATAGATATAGATATAGATATAGATATAGATATAGATATAGATATAGATATAGATATAGATATAGATATAGATATAGATATAGATATAGATATAGATATAGATATAGATATAGATATAGATATAGATATAGATATAGATATAGATATAGATATAGATATAGATATAGATATAGATATAGATATAGATATAGATATAGATATAGATATAGATATAGATATAGATATAGATATAGATATAGATATAGATATAGATATAGATATAGATATAGATATAGATATAGATATAGATATAGATATAGATATAGATATAGATATAGATATAGATATAGATATAGATATAGATATAGATATAGATATAGATATAGATATAGATATAGATATAGATATAGATATAGATATAGATATAGATATAGATATAGATATAGATATAGATATAGATATAGATATAGATATAGATATAGATATAGATATAGATATAGATATAGATATAGATATAGATATAGATATAGATATAGATATAGATATAGATATAGATATAGATATAGATATAGATATAGATATAGATATAGATATAGATATAGATATAGATATAGATATAGATATAGATATAGATATAGATATAGATATAGATATAGATATAGATATAGATATAGATATAGATATAGATATAGATATAGATATAGATATAGATATAGATATAGATATAGATATAGATATAGATATAGATATAGATATAGATATAGATATAGATATAGATATAGATATAGATATAGATATAGATCTCTGTCAAATTGTGCATTTTACAACACTGTTAATTACTGATTAGGCCTACATAACGTATGCGTAGCATTTCTATCTGCCGCTAATCAGTTGAATTCACTTATTCATTGTTTACATATGCTGTTGCCTCTCATTTACTCCCCAGCTCCCTCTCCTTCCCTCTGTCTCTCTCTCTGTCCCTCTGTCTCTCTGAATAAAATCTCGAGTCAACTTTTGCATCTGATGTGTAAGTTTGTCCCGGACTTGCATGCTGGCATCTCGTCAATCACAATCGCAATCGCGATCACAATTACCCGCTGCCCGCTGCTCGCTGCTCGCTCGGAGACTGCACTTCCCTCTCCCTCTGTCTCAGTGCCTCTCTCCCTGTCTCAGTCTGATTCACTCACTGTCGGCCTCAATGGGGTCGCGGTTCAAGGTAAAAACAAGCCAAGTACGAGAATACACAGACACATTACGTATACAAATGCAATTGCAGATACAAATGCAGATACACACACACACACATGCACACACACACACACACACACACACACAAATACAGTTACAAGCTTTGCAGCCGCCACTCGAAGAGTCTTTAATCGTCGCTGTCTGAAATAATAAGCAAAATCAAATTGCTCCGATTTGCTGTGAGGGGGAAACATGCGTTCAACAGCTACAGATACAGATACAGATACAGATACATCCAGTGCTACAGATACAATCACAGCTACAGATACATTTATGCGTATATAATTTAGTTTTTTTTTTCCATTTCTTATACTAAAAATCAATTCAGAGTCACAGTCAAAGTCACGAGGCCGTGAGAGATTGGCAACTTCAACTTCAACTTCAGTTCGAAACTTGAACTGTATCTTTTGTATCTGTATCTTTGTCTCCCCATCTTCATCTCCATTTCCAATTCCATTACGATCTATCGGCCTTTAGCTGCGGTTCATCTCTGACAAGGTCAAAAAATAACCAAAAATAATTACCATGCCTCAATTAAAAATCCAAAAAAAAAACAAAAATAAAAAAAAAACTCAAAAACACAAACCGAACAACTGAAATACCAATCTACTTTTTATAATAATTTTTTGTTATTGTTTTTAGTTAGCTGAGTGTGTGGGATGAATCAGCATTTGGAATTGTTCTGTTTAGGCCAAAAAGATCAACTTCGACCGACAAAATGCTAATCAAAGCTTTGCATTCTTCACATTTTCTTTTCTTTTTTCATTTTTCTCTTGTCTTTGGTTTTCTTCTTTTCTTTTTTTTTTTTTTGGCACTTTGCCCGACTGTGCGTATCTGTGAGATACAACATGTATCCATGGGATACACACATGTGCAATTATAAGTCAATAAATACTTTGCAACATGGCCAACTTTCTATTTGTGGCAATAGTTGCTGTGAGTGTGCACACAAATATTATCATAGTGCTTGCCACAACCAAAGCAACATCTATCAAATTGTCGGAGTGTGGCAACAACCGATTGTGAATCATAAAAGCGCTTTTTGTTCCTTCTAAACTCATGCACTTAATTAAGTTGTAATTTCATTGAAAATTCTGTTTTATTATTAACTAATAGAAAAGACTTCGACTAGTTGAGAATTATAAGCGCTTTTTGCTGTGAAAGCTTTAAGACTCTTTGCATAATCTTTTCTCTCAACTCAATTAGCAAAGTTTTTACGTCAATTTTGCATTTTTCATTTTGCTTTAATTCTCTTTTTTATCGATAAATAGCAGCGATAGTTATTACTTTTAAAAATTCAATAATAATCAACTTATTAGATTTTACTAAGAATATGCAACGAATTGCTTTAAATTCTATGAGTCTGCAATGTCACTTAATAAATCTATTGACGAGTTGGCAGGGTTGTCCGACAGTCTGGCAACACCAAAGTTGCATTTACAAATCAAAGTTAAATATAATTTAATAAGAAAATTCGTTTAGAAACTTTTATAAATTGCTAGTTAAACTCTTTGAGTTGCCAGATGCATTTCTCTGACAATCTGGCAACACTATCTGCATTATAATATTTGTGTATAGCGAACTGAAAAAAGTTAAAGTGAATATGAAGATAAGTGACAAGAATTTTGTATATTTAAAAAATAAATTCAACATATAGATAATATAAATAAATAATGAAATTAACAATTAATATAAGTGAAAAATAAAATGTGTTCATTGATGAAATAAATTTAAATAATGCAAAAACTTAAAATAAATATTAGAATATTAAATAAATATTATATTGATGGATAAAATTTAACATGAAGATAACAGAGTAATAACGAATATTTAAAGTGATAAATTAAGCGATAAAATAATATAAATAATTTAGTAAAAGAACAATAAGTACAAATTAAAAATAATATAATATTAAAAAAATATCATATCATATCAATATCAGTTTAATAAAATTCAAAGATAACATACAAATTTACTTGTTATTAAAAAAATAATATAAATAAATAAGTATAAATATGAATAAAAAATAATTTTTAATATTTGATATATATATTAAAACTTTACCAAAAGAAACTTAAAATTTTAAAAATAAATATAAATAAATAAATAATTCTAAATAAGTAATATTTGAGGAGATGGATTAAATGAGAGTTGAAGTTAACATGAAGAGAAAAGACTCAGAATTATTAAATATGATAAAACAAATTCAACATAAAGTTATTAAGAACCTAAGATATTTATTTATGTGCGATAAATTCGATGAAAAGTTAACGAAGATTCTGAATTTGTATTTTTAACTTCAAATTAACTTGCACCTGTTGACGGTTCAATGTTTAGAAACTCAATTGTAATTACGGCCACAATTAAGCTACTTGCAATGTTTAGATATGTACAGATATGTGTGAGCTGCTGTGCTGCGGCTTTAATGACAAAATGATGCTATTCAAGTGACCCGAATTGTATTGTGCTGCTTTTCTTCATTTTAACGTATTTCAGTTGCGGGTTTTGTCGCCTGTCGCTTTGTTGTGCTTTGCTTTTTGTGTGTGTTTGTGTGTGTGTTTGTGTGTGTTGCGGCGGCTTGAAAGATTAAATGTTTTGTAATTTTGGCTAATTTGTGACATGCGCGACCTTAATGGCTTCTTTTCACATCGTAAACTCGCATCAAGACGACGTTTAATTGCTCTACAAAAAAATACAGTGAGATTGAGATAGAGTCTGTGAGACAGAGAGAGGGAGAGAGAAACAGATAGATAGAAAGAAAAGTCTAAATCAACCTGAAGTTGGAGTTTTTCAGCTTTTAGCCAAGTCTCTAGGAAACAGTTGACAATTCGCTGGCATGTGGGAAAATCCTCCAGCTTAAGATGGAAATGGAGATAGAGACATAAGTTGAAATGTGAAATTAATTATGAATTTTTGATGTCTGAGAAATTAATGTTTTAGCTTGGCTTTTTGTTAGTGTTGTTGTTGGTGCTGTTGCTGTTGTTGTTGTTGTTGGTGTCGTTGTTAGTGTTGTTGATGTAGTCGTCATCGTCATCGTCGTGGGACGCTTGCAGCGCTTTGGGGTCTGAGTAATATGCTTTTATATTCAAATTATCACGTATGCCAAAGCAGTTTCCACAATGTGGTTGTTGTTCTCGATGTTGTTGCTGTTGTTGTTGTTGTTGCAACACGGCAAAAGAAAGCCCAAAACAACAACAACAGCGGCCACAACTTGAGCCATCTCTCAGTTTGCTGCTGCCTAAGTTTTAACGAGCCACGCTGATGATGGCCAGCGGCAATAAAAACAACAACAATAATCAATCTCTCAATTGAGACTGCTCGACTCAGAGTCACTCTGCACGCTGTACTTCTGTTAACTTCTCTGAAGAGACTTAAGCATAAGAAACTTCTTTACAATTATCTTCCCTCTATCTAACTTCTCTCTATTTAACTTCTCTCCAAGTAACTTCTCTACAATTATCTTCTCTCAATATAATTTTACTCTATTTAACTTTTCTCTATTTAACTTCTTCTTTAAGAGAGACTCAAGTATAAGGAACTTCTCTACAATTATCTTCCCTCTATTTAGCTTCTATATATTTAACTTTTCTGTAATTAACTTCTCTACAATTATATTCTCTCTCCATTTAACTTCTCTCTATTTAACTTCTCTCCAAGTAACTTCTCTACAATTATCTTCTCTCCATTTAATTTCTGTCCAAATAACTTCTCTGCAATTATCTTCTCTCTATTTAACTTCTCTTCATTTAACTTCTCTTCATTTAACTTCTCTCTATTTAACTTCTCTTGCTGTAGTTCTGTTAACTTCTTTACGAGAGACTCAAGTATAAGGAACTTCTCTACAATTATCTTCCCTCTATTTAGCTTCTATCTATTCAACTTCTCTCCAAGTAACTTCTCTACAATTATCTTCTCTCCATTTAATTTCTGTCCAAATAACTTCTCTGCAATTATCTTCTCTCTATTTAACTTCTCTTCATTTAACTTCTCTTCATTTAACTTCTCTCTATTTAACTTCTCTTGCTGTAGTTCTGTTAACTTCTTTACGAGAGACTCAAGTATAAGGAACTTCTCTACAATTATCTTCCCTCTATTTAGCTTCTATCTATTCAACTTCTCTCCAAGTAACTTCTCTACAATTATCTTCTCTCCATTTAACTGTACTATATTTAACTTTTCTCTATTTAACTTCTCTATAAGTAACTTCTCTACAATTATCTTCTTTTTCCATTTAACTTCTCTACTATTATCTTCTCTCTCCATTTAACTTCTCTCTATTTAACTTCTCTCCAAGTAACTTCTCTCCATTTAACTTCTCTCCAGTTAACTTCTCTACATTTAACTACTGTAAATTTAACTTCTCTCCAAGTAACTTCTCTACAAATATATTTTCTCTCCATTTACCTACTCTCTATTTACCTTATCCTCAATTACCTGCTCTCCAGGTAACTTCTCTGCCTGTTACATGCACTATCACAAAGCTATGCTACACCATTTCTGGCACACTTTCAATGCAGGGTATAACAAACAAGATAACTTGCAACATTCGCTGTTTGTGCCCCAAAAAAGCTGCAATTGGTCTGCAATTAGCCGGCAGAAAAGTGAAGTCAGTTCAAGGTCGTTGCAAGGCGGCGGGAAGAAGATGTACGGTTAGACGTTTGCGACTGTGTCTCGAGTCTGCCACATAATGAGGCAAGTCTCGGTTGACATTCGAGTGTCGCACAATTAAAGCTATGCAGTTTTATTGATGATGTGGGACATTTTGTAATAGCATGCGATTTCCTGTCCAAGTTGTGGTAGGAGATGCCCGCTGCACGCTGCACGTTGCACGTTGCGCGGGTTTTGGGGCAGCGCCTGTAATTGAGCTCACGCTGGCAGCTGTGAGCTAATGACAAGCCACAGTCCAAGCACGGCATCATCAGCTGAGTCCCCAACTTGGACTCCAAAGTTGCAGCTACGTCGCATCGCGTTGCGTTGTCTTGTGTTGCGTTGCGTCGCGTTGCATTGCATCGATTCGATTCGTTTCGTTTCGTTTTGATGCTGCAACTTGGCCGGCACTTTGCACCATTATCTGTTGCAATTGCCACGCCGCATGGGTTGGTCGCAAACACGCAAAGCCTGTTGCCCCCTCTACACTGCTTACCACTTCTCTCCACTTCTTTCCACTTCTCCTCATTTCACTTCACTTCACTTCTCTCCGCTTCTTTCGTTGGCCTCGCTAGCAGCGTGCTGATATGTTGATTAGTCAATGTTCTTGCTGCACCATCGTGCCACCGCCTCGGTGTGGGGGGGCACTCGTCATAACTGGACAACAGTTGGCGCTGTGCGCCGCCAGAGTCGAAGACAACATTAACAACGGGATGACAAACCACTCCCCCCCCACCGCCTCTACCATTTCCTCGTCTCCTTCCACACTTCTCACTACCTTGGCGAAATGCTTTCGATCATTATTATTTGGCTTGTTGCATGCAACATTTTGTGTATCGCATGCGAGTCGTTCACCGAATGCCATTGCAATCGAAATATCGAAATATGTTAATGATTTCATCGATACGAAGAGTGTGTCCCATCTCTTAACGAGCTCTCTTCTCTAATGGATCAGCGATTGTCTGCATAGCAATGGGTGTGGGGGGAACACACTGCTTTCAACTACTTAACAAGCCTCTTGTGGGCCACGCCCACTTTGGGCACTTGTTCAACTTAATGGTGTGCTTCATTATCATATCTTATTATGCTTATTAACGAATTACCTCTAGACACATAGTGATCAGACAAGAGCGCTAGTTGCGGCAAGGCGTGTTATCGATTAAGCAAGCGATCTATCGATAAGTTCACAATGGCGGAAGCAATATAATGATGGATAAACGAGTACACATTATCAGTTCGAGCACATACATGTGACTGTATTCATTTCGATTACTTATCGAAAAAAATATATTAGAGTACACTATTTATCGATAATTTACCAAACGAGTGTATTTGTTATATCCGAGCAAAAGATATACATTTCAGAAGACATTTCATATTGGTAAATTACTGAAATGAAATACATTAATATTTATCGATAAATGTGCGAAAAATAGTTAACAAAAAACATTTTACAATTTAATAAAAGATCTAAATGAGTCTTATATGTTGAACTATCGATTATTGCTTATCGGTTTTGTAGTTGTTATGTTGCGCAACCGTTACAAAGTAGATGTTGGTTTGGACTTATTTTTCTGTTATCGATACATGCATATCGATTTATTAGTTGTAGCTATATTATATAATTTTTAGCGCGGATAAATGGAGATATTATAGTTATATTTTGTTATCGAATTATTGATGTGCATATATCGATATCAAAATGATATCGAACACAAAAACGTAAAGTTTCTGCGAATAAATAGAAAGATTGTCTGCAGCACTCTGCTCATAAATTTTAAGTAGATAAATAATTGTAATATCGATAACATTAGATGTGACGCTTCTATGCTATAAATCGATAGTTTAGTTTTAGGAATTCGCTTGGGAAACTTGTTCAATTCGATATGTTTTCACATGGAACTAAGCGAACATTAAGTATACGTCATCAATGGCTGCCTAATTTGCTCTATTGCCCACTAAAAGAACAAAAGAAGAGGCACAGCGAAGAGGGGTAGGGTATGGGGTAAAGGGAGAGGGAGGTAGCAAAAGAACAGCAGCAGCATCAGCGTCAGCGTCAGCAATAACCAATTACAACAGCAACAACAACGACGACAACAATATGAGGCACGCACAACAGACAACGCTTCCAATTGGCAGCGAAACGAAGATGATGCGACTTTTTGGGCGGGGGGCAACCTGAGCAGCCAGCAAACTGGACACAGGCTATGAGAGTGGGAATGTAGCTTTGCTGCAGCAAAGCAGAGAAGCGGATAGAGGGGGTGCATGTGCTGCACGTTTTCGCACTGCCCTTTGGTTAATATTTACACCTTTGAGAGACGAATCCATCAAAATATGGCAACTCGTTATATGGCTAATGCCGCGGCGAGCAGGGAGAGACGGGAGTGGGGCTTACGGGGAATTGGGCAGCGGGAGAAGGGGGAGAGGGAGTGGACAGCAGCTGTGGCCAGTTGCGGATCACGATTGTGGTTTGTTCAACGGCAGCTCATTGATGCCCCGCGTCCCCAACTCGTGATGTGGCACGCAAAGAGGGTGGGGCACAGTTAAAGCTTAAGCTTATAGCTAAAGTTGTTGGCTGGGTCAGGTGGAGTGTAGGCCGCGGCAGCAGGGCGGAACTAGAGAGGGGCAGGCGGCAGGCGGCAGGCGGCAGAGGGCAGAGGCAGCCAAGGCGGACACTTGTCATGTCGCACGACTCGAGACTGAGAGAGACGCATCGACAACGTTGTCGACATGGATGTGGCAGAAGCACACACACACACACACACACACACACACACGCACACGTTGACGTGCACACACACAGGCCGAGTTTAGTTTCTGTTTGAATTTATTTAATGGCATGACAAGGTCAAGACGCCACTACCATTTCAAGCAGCCCCAAACAACTCTAGCTGGCAACCTCAACTGCAACTTGGATTGCCGAGTGAGAACTGAGAACTGAGCACTACAACTGAACGTGGTCTGCACTAGGACCTGAACCTGGGACCTGGGACCTGGGACCTGGAACTGGCCTGGTCTGGTCTGGTCCGGTCTGGTCGTCTCTGCTACCTGCCGACGAGACTGACGATCGGCGAGCGCACAAGTTGGGCCGGGCCATAAGTCACAAAGCAATTACAGTGAATTGCTTTCTACAGCCAGAGCAGGCAATGCAACAGCCTCCAAGGAGGTTGGGTGGTTGGTAAGGGGGAGGAGGGACTCGGGTGGTAGCAGGGAGGGACAATAAATGGTGGAGCAGGAGCTGTGTGGACCAGCAGCGCCTGGCGGCATGCAACAACGTCCATCTTTTTGACCAGCGGATGTTGCAAAGCCCAAGAGTTGGATGTGAGACAACAACAACAACAACCACAACAACAACAACAACAACAACAACAACAACAATAACAACAACAACAACAACAACAACAAGAAGAACAACAACAACCACAACAACAACAACAACAACTTTCAAGCGGCAGCTGCATCGCACCTGGACAACCAGTGGCGGCGTTTCCATGCTGCAACTGCAACTGCAGCTCCAACTCCAACTACAACTCCAACTGCATCCCGAACCCAGTTGGGTTGAGGTCAGTTATGGAGCATTAGGCACGCTTGAATATGCATAAATACCCACAGCGATTGGGGGCTGCAACATCATTTTGGGTAACTGAAATCTGTGGCACCCACGGGCAGTGCTAATGCTATCGATGGCACCCAACGATAGTTTTATTATCGATAAAGTTAACACAGTTCTGGTGGAAAGTCGGAAGTTAATAACAACACATATTTATCTCTCATTTATAATGCTATCGATTCATAGTAATCACATTAGCTGGTAGACGAAAAACATCATTACATTGATAAATCGATAATTGTAAAGTCGTCATTTTTCGATTTTAACTTTATGTTAAATTTCCGATGTATTGATTGAAGTTTGCTTGGAGTTTCAACGCTAGTTGCACTCTGATAACACTCTGTTTTTAAATAGTTATCGATTCTATCGATAGTTTCAATTAGCGTGTTAAGCTATCGAATTAACTTTTAAATATGATGTCATCATGTATTACAAATAAGAAATATTAAAAGATCTTTATATTTCCAATATTCAATAGATCCAATCATTTCCCTAGACAACTTTTATTTCCCTTTCAGACATTTTTCTTGAATAAGGTTCCCTAGGAAATTTCTTTAAGAGACACTAATAAAATGCAGACTGATCTCTATGAAACTTCTCTTCTTCTCTATTTGGAACTTTCTGCGAAGCTTCTCTTAGGAACTTCCTTAAAATAAACTTATCTCGGCGTAACTTCTCTTTTAGGAAATTCCATAGCAACAACTTCTCTTAGCGCAACTTACTTAGGAACTTACTTACTTAGGAACTTCTTTAAAATCTTTTTTTCTTACGGAAACAGCTCTATTAGGAATTTTCCTGTGCTTAACTTCTCTATTGAGAATTTCCTTAGCAACAACTTCTCTCAGCGGAACTTCTCTAAGCGACACATCTTTCCTCTGGGTAACTTCTCTATTAAAAGCTTCTTTAGCAACGACTTTGCTCAGCAGAACTTCTTTGTAAGCTATTCTCTAGGAAACTTCTCTTTTAAGCAAACTTCTCTACAGCAAACTTCTCTATGACGAACTTCTCTATAAAGCCATTCATAGTTTAAGTTTCCTGAAATTTATTTTGCTCTTCGGCGTTCTATAAACATTTCCACAGGGGGATCTTATCCCCATCGAGCGTTTTTGTAACGACGCTTATGCACATTTGCTGGACTTGGACTTGTGTGTTGTCTTTGTCTTTGTCTCTGTCTCTGTCTCTGTTTTTGTCTCTGTCTATGTATTTGTCTCTGTCTTTGTCTTGTGTTGGAGGCGTCGGCGTCGTTGTTGTCTTCGTCTTCTTCTTCTTCTTCGTTGTTGTTGTTGTTGTTATTATTATTATTGTTGTTGTTGTTGTTGTTGTTGTTGTTGTATTTGCTGTTGTCGGCGTCGGTGTTGCTCAGGCCGAAAGCTCTTTTTTGCGGACCCCGTAAGTTTCATAACACTATAAAGATGAAATTGAAACCGATTACCGCACTCTTGAAAACGATCAAGTACCACGAATGCTCGCGGACACATTTTACTCATGTAATTTTATTGCGGCTGCGAATGATTGGCAATTCTGGCTAAAAGACAAAACGCAGGCAATGGCCATAAGGAGTGGGAGGCGGCGGTGTAGTAGGGTGGCAGGGGCGAGGAAAGAGAACGACAACGATGAATGTCCAGAAAACCAGTTGCCGCTAAAGCTGAAGCTGCCACACAATGGCGCAAGATGACGATGACGGCGACGGCGACGACGACGACGTTGTTGTTGGGGTGATGATGATGATAATGTTGTTGCCTGACGATGGCCAAAATGAACGTTGAGTGAAACAATGGCAAGCGAGTCAACAACGAATCGAACTCTAAGCCAAGTTAAATTGAACAACAGTTAGACAAGACACCTGCCAGGGCGAGGGGAGGCAGCAGATAGCAGACAACAGACAGCAGACAGCAGACAACAGACTTCAGACTGCTCAACTCAACTCAACTCAGTTCAATTTCAGCTCAATCCAAGTCAAGCCAATCCAATCAGTCAACAGCATGCACACATACAGACACACACACACACACAAACAGGTAGAAGAAGTTGGCTTAAAAAGTATGGCAATCTCAGCCATCATAAAATGTGCGAACGAGAATACTTCGAACGCCATTTGCCGCGCTTGCAACTGCCGCAGTCGCAACTCGCAAGTGGCAAGTCGCATTCCCATTCGCGTTGTTGTCCAGAGTGTGTCGTAGATCAAGAAGGCAACAAAAAAAAAAAAACAAAAATGAGAAAAAAAGCCACTTATCTCGTCTCAAGCTCAATAAGCAAACGGAGCAAACAGCAAAACAGCAACGGCAACGGCAACAGCAACAGCAGCAGGGCGGGGGGAAGGACAGAGCAGTGCGGGGCAGCGCAGGGCGGGGTAGAGCTGCAGAGATGAAGCATCGGCATCTTGGCTAACATCTCTCACCAGGCCATGAGAATAAAAAGCAAAATAAATGTAATGCCGCATAAAAATAAATAAATAAAACCTTTCAGACATCATATTGCAGGAGTGAGAATTCACAGCAGCATAGAGTTGGTAACAAGACTACACACACACACACACACACACACACACACTCAGTCAGTCAGTTAGTCAGTCAGCCAGTAGATTGACTGATTGATGGCTGTTTCTTCGCCAAATGTCCTGTCGATGGACAACAACAACAACAACAATAACAACAAAAACGTGAGAATCTGGCCAAGAAGACAAACCAGCTAATAGATCAGGCTAAACAATGAGCTTTACTTGCACATAAATTACATTTACACCTCTTTTTCTTTCAGTGCACGCAGTTGTTGACTATTAAATTTAGCATATTATTTGATCAGCTGTGCAATAAAATTGCTCACTTTATGTGCCTTGAATCTATATCAAAAATCAATATTTAAATTGTTGTGTAAAGTGAGCATGGAGGATATTCACATATTGTTTGCAAATTCAAGTGACACTGGAGCACTTTTGCTATTAATTTGAAGAATTTCCCACGCTTACTTTGGCTAGAGATTGTGAATAATGCCATAAAGTGACAATGGAGCACATTTGTTATCAATTAAACAAATTTAAATAAAGTGACAATGGAGGACACGCCGTATACACGACTGAGTTCTTACTATTTATTAACGAACTTATTTAGCTTTTTCTTTAATTAAATTAAGTTAATTTTTTAACGATATAAAGTGATTATGGAGGACATAAATGATTGCTTCAAATGTGTAATTATATATTATATAACTTAACTGTAGCATTTACAAGCTGTGAACCATTAGCACGCTTGTTAATTTCAAAACATAAACTGACAATGGAGCACATTTGTTATCAATTAAAAAAATTAGCATAAAGTGACAATGGAGGACACACACCATACACGACTGAGTTCGTACTATTTATTAACGAACTTATTTTGCTTCTTTTTTTAAATTAAATTAAGCTAATTTTTTAACGATATAAAGTGACTATGGAGGACATAAATGATTGCTTCAAATGTGTAACAATATATTATATAACTTAACTGTAGCATTTACAAGCTGTGAACCATTAGCACGCTTGTTAATTTCAAAACATAAACTGACAATGAAGGACATTCCAGGCTAATGCTTCTTTAAGTGTCCTCCAGGTTCACTTTTTGAATACTTCACCATGCTGCGACCCACAAACTGTTTAATATCTAATCTTAATCTAAATAAAGTGACAATGGAGCACATATGTTATTAATTTATGTGCACGTGTCCTCCATGTTCACTTGATAGTCAGAGTGCTTTTGTTGTTTGCTTATTGGAACATTGATGTACTCCATGGTCACTTTATACGCTGCAATAGATTTTTTGCTAAGAACTAACATAATTTTTGTAGCCTCTTTGTCATTTTATGTTTACAGGGTATCAAGTTTATGCACTTGCTTGTACTACAGGGTATAAATGACATTGTTGGCATTTTAAGCGTAAAGTGTATGAATTTTGTACACTTTAATACACTCTACGTATGTAAAAGAGTACAGGGTATCAATTATATACCGTATAGATACCCTATATATTGCCTAAGAAGTCGGAAATTAATAACGAATTATGAACGAAATTCATAGAGTTAGTTATAGCACAAGTATGCACTTTATACCCTATAAAAAAGTTGATGTATTTAATTTAACAGAGGGTATCAATGTGTAACAACCTTATACCCTATAAAGCACTTCAAATGTCTGAAATATTCAAAGTGATCAATTGTAAAACTGATATTTATACAGATAGTTATAACACTTACTGTTATATCGGGTCAAGTGTTACGACAAATAGAGAGAGAGAGAGAGAAAGAGAGAACAAAGTGGAGAGTGGGAAAGAGAGAGAGCACTGCAGGCTGAGCTTAACTCCACGAGCTGTACAAAGTCCACACATGACACCACAACTGCGGGCAATAATTTGTGCAGTGGTTGCGGTGGTTTGCCGTGGTTTGCAGCGGTGCTTGATGTTTGTCGGTTTGGCTGGGACATTTAGGCCGTAACTAAAGCAGACGAAAGTTGATCAAGCCTTCTGCTGGATATATCAGGCAGCATTTATACGCTGGCCTCACATTTGCGCCGAACGCCTGCGTAACTAAGCGGAGCAGAGGACGAGCGGCTCAGGGCAGGGAACCAGAGAAGCAGGACAGAGTTGGAGCAGTGGGAGGACATGGGCAGCTGATGGGGGAGCAGGAAGAGAGCAGGAGAGCGGTCAGAGGGGAAAAGGCAACTGGCAGGCGGGCAGGTGGGCTTTGGCACCGTATGTGGTCGATATGGCCAGCACAACGTTTTGACCATGCTGCGTTTCAGGCTTCAGGGCTAAAAAGCGTTGCCAAGTTGTGCCAAGTTGTGCCAAGTTGCAAGTCGCAGTTTCAGTCGCAAGTCGCCGATTGAACTTTTCAGCTGCAAGTCTCTGTCTTCGTCTCCGTCTCCGTCTCCGTCTACGTCTCCGTTTCAGATCTTGTGGCACTTTTCGATTTGCAAGCAACGCACTCGAATATCGAAATAGGCCATGGTTGCTGCCTGCGGTTGCCAATACTCAATGGTGTTGTTCCTGTTCCTGTTGCTGTTGTTGCTGTTGTTGTTGCTGTTGTTGTTGCTGTTGTTGCTGGTGTTAATGCTGTCCGCGTCGGCGTCGCTTTTGGCCATCAGATCACACATTCCCAGGCCACAGTCCCAGCTACAGCTATCGATATCGTTGTCTTGAACGATATGGGCAACTGTTCGTGACGTTGTTGTTGTTGTTGCTGTTCTGGTTGTTGTTGTTCTGGTTGTTGCTGTTCTGATTGTTGTTGTTGCTGTTGTGCGATTCACGGTGATACTTTTACGAGCAAATGTTACCCAATCTGACGATTACAGACACCCATATCCATGGCAATTTGTTGCTATCTTATTTTCTCATCCTATCGACGGCACGGCAGGACTCTTTGTTTTGATATTGCCGACCCGCCATGATCGCCAACACCGATAAAGCAACCACCACAACAGCAACTGCAACACATACCTATATGAATGTGATGGTATTCATAAAGTATTCACAGTCTGGCTCAAGCTGCATTCATTCATCTTTGAATGGATTGCTGCTGCAATAACCAATCACTCATCGAAATGCTTTAGGTCAATATATTGATAGTGTGTGAGTGTGTGTGTGTCTGTCTGTGTGTGTGTGTGTAAAGTTTATTGAACTCACAGTGTTCGCAAGGTGCAATCAAAGCATAACAACACTAAACAACTCACAATATTGACACATCAAGTGAATCAAATGAATCAATGAATGAATTGAATGAAAGAAATGTCAACTGACTTTTTCAAACTATAAGAACTCAGTTTGACTATACCTATTAAATACTCAGATAAGCCGAAACTATTCTGTAAACTATCAACTGCATATAAAAACAGGGTATCAAAGAGTAGCAGAGTCGAAACAGAAGATTCTCACAAATAATGCTACTAGATAGGTATTCAGATGCTATAAAAATGATAGCAGATTGTTAATGAATTTGTCGCACTATTCATAAAAACAGCTTACAAAATACTTCTTCGAATGGTTGACAACTGTGGAAATAAATTATAATTTAATATATTCTAAGCATATTAATAGCAAATGAAGCAATCTATAGATATAATTTACTTAACATTTTTATAGATAAAATATAAAAGAATCCATTTTATATATTTGTTTGTCGCCTTCGCAGATTCCTCTGCCTTTAGCACACTATATAATTAGATAGATATTTCCTCATCTATATAATTCATTTCATTCTCTCTGCTTTATAGTTTTGTTGCAAGTCAACTTCTATTTATAATCTGATTAATACTTAATGTCACAAAATTCATTAATTAATTTGTTTTGTAAACTCAAAAATCTAGAGAATGAAAGAATTATGCAAACTTAAATTAAAGAAAATTTAGCATAGTTTTTTTATTAGATATAAATTGAAGCATATGTGAAACTTATTATGTTTAAGCCTTGAAATTAATTATTATCTCATTTAATTAAAATGAAAATTGACACATAATTCACTGCAAAGATTTGACAGATGTCCATCAAAGTTTGACCCTAACTCAAGAGTCAACAATTAATATAGACAGCTATTTTTTTTTAATATTTTACGGGGAAAAACTAGAAAGTGTTCACATGAAATTAATGCAGGGTATTTACATATTAAATAAAATAAATATATAAGTAAACAGTAAGTAAACACAGAGTTTTTAACAAATATGAATTTGAAAGTTGAGAGAAAAATAAATTATCTAAAATATATAAAATATGTAAAATATATAAAATATATAAAATACATAAAATATATAAAATACATAAAATATATAAAATATATGAAATATATAAAATATAGAAAATATATAACATATATAAAATATATAAAATATATAAAATATATAAAATGTATAAAATATGTAAAATATATAAAATATATAAAATATATAAAATATATAAAATATATAAAATATATAAAATATATAAAATATATAAAATATATAAAATATATAAAATATATAAAATATATAAAATATATAAAATATATAAAATATATAAAATATATAAAATATATAAAATATATAAAATATATAAAATATATAAAATATATAAAATATATAAAATATATAAAATATATAAAATATATAAAATATATAAAATATATAAAATATATAAAATATATAAAATATATAAAATATATAAAATATATAAAATATATAAAATATATAAAATATATAAAATATATAAAATATATAAAATATGTAAAATATATAAAATATATAAAATATGTAAAATTTATAAAAAATATATAATATTTTATTGAAACATTCTTTTCTTTTTAATTTTAAAATGCAAACGAAGCACTGATAGGCAATATTTAAGTATTTTTTCATTTGCTTTAATCTATTATCATAATTATAATTGTGAATAAATATATGGTACTCTTTAAAGATAACAATTAGCTTAGTATAATCAACACTAACTCGGCATTTCCACAATCCGTGAACTAAGTATTGTTTGTACGTTAGGAAACCAAAGTCAGTGACGACCCCTTTGTGCCCTGTGACGTCTCTGCATCCATCGATTTTGACTTTATTGCGCCGCTTCACCACCCTATTTGTTTACACTAACATTTATTTATTTATTTGTTATTTTTTTTCGTTTTTTTTTTTGTTTTTTTTTTTTGAGTTTTTTTTGGGATTGACAGTCTTGAGAGCGTTTCGCAAGTGTTTTTGGGGCGACACAATGCACCTACCCAAACTGCTCTGGCTGCGCGCGTTGCATGCCCCGTAGCGGCGGCAAATGTTGCCCCGGCCTGGCTTGGCCCGGCCTGGCCTGGTGTGGAGAATGGCATTTTGGAGGAGGCGACGAACTATTTTTGCCCCGTTAACGTGTTCACTTTTTCAAGTGCTTCCTTTTGTGACTGACTGACTGACGGACTGACTGACTGACTGACTGACTGACTGACTGGGTGACTCTGACTGTGACTCTGACTGTGACGCTGACTGACTGAGCGCCTGTCTACGTACATAATGCATGGTCGGACGCTCGGTCGGCATAAACACTGACACAGCCATGACGTGTGCCTTTCAAAGAAAACGCAAAACGCAAACGCGAACCGGCGAACAGTCCTCAAGCCCTCGCCGCTCTGCCCATCCCCCCGCGCCTCCTTTCCCCACTCCATTGCACAGTTCTCAGTTTTTGAAGTCTCAGTTCTCAGTTGCAGTGTCAGCCTCGTTGCGAGCGCGAAAAGCAAAGATTATAATGCCCAAACAACTTGAGGAGCACATTCTCCTGAGCGGCACAGTTGTCGCTTGTTAACCCTTGTGCGCTGTGCACTGTGCCATAGATTATGAGTGACAAGAAATTGTCATGATTTTGAGCATAAATTCAATTCGATGCACATCAAAGTGTTTAAGTATGTACCACTGTGCAATGGATGAAGATCTGTAAGAAGTTGTTATTAGACGCAAGTTAAAGTTGCAGCACACCAAAGGGTTAATGTTGGAAATAAAGTAAAGAACAGAAGTTCGTGGAGAATTCTACTTAACCCTTGTGTCTTCTGTGTGAACCACTGTGCGTATGAAAAACTTAAGCTAACTTTTCGGCACACCAAAGGGTTATGATCAGAATTAAAAGAAAGAACAGAAGTTCGTGGAGAATTCTACTTAACCCTTGTGTCTTCTGTGTGAACCACTGTGCGTATGACAAAACTTAAGCTAACTTTTCAGCACACCAAAACAGCGACTATTTTTGTTAAAAAAGAGTGAAAGAGCAAAAAAATCTCAAGCAATGCAACTGCCATTGAGTCCCACTGTGCAATGACTGATGTTTAATGCGAAATTGTCACGTGGCTGCAAACGGAGCACACCAAAGGGTTAAGGTCGAAAGAGAGCGTTTTTAATATTAAGAAAAGAAAAAAAAAAGCAGAAGAGGAAAAGAGGAAAAAGAAGTTTAGTTGATTTGACGTCGCGCACTCGAAAAATCGCGCACATTCAAGTCGAAAAGTCACTACTGCCATGTCGGACCCAACTGACGGACGGGGGCCCTCAGTCGCTTTCAGACTCACGAATGCCGGCGGTACGGGCTGTAAAAAGTCAACCTGGTGGATATGTGGATGTGGACGTTGCTGTCGCTCTTGTTGTTGTTGTCGCTCTTGTTGTTGTTGTTGTTGTTGTTGTTGTTGTTGTTGTTGTTACCCGTGGCACGACACACAACGACAACACGACATCATTTTGTACGTCACTCAAAATGTTCGTAGGCTGTCAGGGAGACAGTTCAAAAATGAAATATATACACACACACACTCACACACAGTTACACTCACACACAGTTACACACACATACACACAGTCACACACACACACACTGACATTATAGCAAATTCTAAAACGCAAAAGAGACACTCACTTATACAGACAAATACTCCGTCCGTCCTTTCGTTCGTACGTCCGTCCGTCCGCCCGTTCGTCCGTCAGTCAGTGCTTCATTCAGTCAGTCTTTCATGCAGTCAGTCTTTCATTCTGACAGTCAGTCAGTCGACTATCGAAGTCATTGTTCAACTTGGCACTCGGATCATTCAGCCCCAACTGCGATCCCAGGACAAAAAGCTGACACCCTTCCTCTGCTGACCCTCTCTTCCTACGCCCATCCCATCCCCTATGCCACAGCTCAAGCGGTCCCCTTTTGTAGCTCTGTTTGCTGTTTGCTGGCAACGATGACACGGACACGGACATCGACTCCGACACCAACACCATCACCATCACCATCATCGTCGTCATCGTCATCGTCATCGTCATCGTCACGGACACGGTTGGCAACACTCTTGCTGCACCCAGTGTTAGGCGGAAAAGGGGTCGCGGAGTGAGCGAAGGGGGGCAGTGAGGAATGTACACTGTGCAGTGTGGCACCTTTTGATTTTATTATTGATTCAATTACAACGTCAATGGCAAAAGCACTCTCGGCTTCGGCTCAAGTTGGAGCACTGAAGTCGCATATGTTCGCCAGGACTTTTTTTTTGTATTTTATTTTTATTTCATTTTCCTTTTTGTCAAGCAATCACATTGCCATTAACTTATCAACTGACAAGTCCATTTCTTTTTGTATTCCATGGCAGGTTGGTTTCAAAACTAACTGCAACTTGTCGTAGGACCAAACAAGTGAATAGATATGTAAGTTTTATACATGAGAATGCAATTGTTTTTAGCAATCTCTCGTTAGATCGTTTATTTTTATAGATATATATATAATATCTGTCAAAACAGGAATGTTTGTCGTATTATTGAACAATCATTGCTAAAGAAATTATATATAATAATATTGTATGCCAAACAAAACTTGGGATTGTTTGTAATACCTTTTAAAACTAGATGTTTCGATCGTGGTTTGCCATGGAAACTACAAGTTATAGAGTTTAATTTTTAAAAACAACTTGGTATTGATTGATCAAGCATATATATATGTATATATATATATATATATATAACATCTTCAACACTTTACTTTACTTTACACTTCTCCTGCAACTTTAAGCAACTCTTGGGCTCAACAACTTACGACTCTTTCAAAATTTCCGACTACCTTCACTGTTGCTGCTACTTTATGAGCAAACCTCGCATGGCAAACAGTCGTGGGCAGATCGCCAGCATATTTGGCATGGGTATTTGGAATCCGTTAGGAGTAGCAGCAGCTACATGCATGTTGATTCTCCAGAGTTGACATGTGCCTTTTTAGAAATATAATACACATCTGATAATATTGCTAATTGATTGATACAATATTTGCATAGTTAAAAACGAATTTAAGCTGCTAACTGTCCAGTTTTTGAAGCCAAACAAAGTTGAGAAAAAAAAACGTTTAATCAATGTGACACGAGCCCAACTCTAAGATACCCTGCTATGCATAATACATAAAGTTAGAGAATTCAATTTAAATTTGTTTCACATCTCATCATTTTAAGAGGAAAATCATAATTAGCAATGAATTTACTTAATTTACTTGTCTAGGGTATGCATATAGTTGAGCAGACTCCAGCTGAAGTGCGTTCACATAAACTGAGAAAAACACCTAAATGGTACTGCTAATAAGCCGTTTAAATTTTTTGGTGCTAATGACAATAATATTTGATTAGCTAGTTTAATTGGTTTTCATTTTCTACTTTGTGTCATAAGCTGTCAACTCAGCTACGAATTTATATTCGTTGTGAGTTATCGGGTATATTCCATGGCACATTGCACTAAACGAATATCGATTACAGCGACTTATTTGAACGTTTAAACTGAACATTTGATACTTATATCAAAATTACATTTAATGAAACTAAATATATCGATAATTGGCTATCGATAACTTTATAATGAACAACAAATATGATATATAATTAATTTAATATAAAATGTTTGAGAAATCAAAATAATGTAATCTTAAAATTGAATTATCGATAAACACAAATATAAGTATCGATAATTAATGATATATATCGATAGATTGTAAAATAAAGCAAGCAATTAATTGATAATTTAAAACCGATATATATAACTATATTCGATGTTTTTAAATATGAGTCGATAACATAACATAATCGATACATCGATTAATTCAAATTGAAACAAACAATAATAAATGATATAAGTGATAATATTGTAATAATTGAAATATTGATCAACATAAATTAATTTATCGATAAATATAAAAGTGAAACAATAAAGTTATTGTTAAAGAATACAATCGAAATAAAGTCATTATCAATAAATATTATATATACATATATAATAATCGATAATACAATAAAATAAAAAATAAATAGAATAATTGTCGATATAGGGTATTCAAAATACATCACTATATATGAAATGCTCTTCTCAGTTGACTGATGTCGTGGCATCTAAAGTTTGTGGAATCATTTAGCACATTTTTCGTATCGTTTTAGAGAACACTCGGATTAAATTTTATGGTCGTTTATTATATTTTGTCATTTGATTTAAATTAACACCATTTCGTGGCATTCGATTTGTGTCGAATTTACTGCAAACGCAGCCAACCGATTGTCATTGAATGATTACAATCGAATCAGTGTAAAATTTGTATAAGAAAAACTTACTTATTTATTTCGACATCAACTAATCGAATTTGAATTTGTTTATCTTTGTTATTGCAGATGTTAAATTCAATGCCTATGCAGTTTACTCTATATGTAAGTATCGACTGTTAACTTATCGATAGATCTGTTATCTTACTAAATCTATGCCGATCACTTTTTGACAATGTTACAAGAGACTAATTTTTATGGCTTTTATTATAAGTCTGCGATTCGCTGCGGTTAAGAGAAGAGACAAGCAACCGAAAGGAGTGAGGGGAAGAAGAGTGATGCGGTGAGGTGAGGTGAGGTGAGAAGAAGTGGACAGGGGAGGGAGGAGTGCAAACACAATAGAGTCACAAAGCTATTAAAAACTGATATAAATCTCATTAAATGCGATGGTTATAGCACATGAACAAAGCCGCCGCCGCCTTTTGCCTTCAATCAATCGTTTGTTTCGCTCCCGGCTACAATATAAGATATAAGATATAAGACATAAGATTGAAGATATAAGAAATATGAAATAAGAATGGCTCTTCTGTTCAGTTCAGTTCAGTTCAGTTCAGTTCGGTTCAGTTAAGTTCAGTTCAGTTCGTTTCGTCTCGTTTCGTTTTGTTTCATTCGCTTTGAACTTCTTCCTTCAACACAAATGATTTTTTATATAGAGGTACCTAAGTATTTACGAGTTTCGTCTCTGAGCCTCTGCTTCGAGTGAACGTATCATAACTCATAAATTTGTCGTCAAGTTGTTGATGCCACAAGCAAAAGGGGCGTGCACAATGTGTAGCAGGTTTAGCTCTTGGCTTTAATTTTTGTTTCACTATCTTTGCTGTGGCCTGAGATACATTTGAAATGGAAACGTTAATTGCAATGCTTTGATTGAGTCAATATATTGATTGCCAGTGGACTAGGCACGCTGTCAAATTGTTAAATAAACTCGGACTGTAGTTGGGTTTATGTTTTCGATTTGTTGAAGTTATTCTGTGCAAAGTTACAACTTAGTTAATGAGTATATGAAAGACTTTTCAAAATTTATTTAATTAACGCGAAAATTTCGGTTGACTCAACTGGCTTAGCTTGAAACGCTAGACAAGTTGTTTATGTATAATGATCTGTTTAAATCTGAGTTTATATATGAAGAACCTTTTCAATTTCGACTTCAACTCAAAGTTGCATCAAGAAGCTTACTTGCTTTAATTAAATTAATTGACAAACTAGATCTAAACACAATCAATCAGTCAATCGATCAGTTCATATACAAAGACATTTAACCACATCATTAGTTATTAGAGAATTGGCAGAATAACTCTCCTCAGAGTAATAGAATTGTTCTAACTCTAAAATTACATTGGAATGATACCAAGCTGAGTTCAATTCTGATAAAGATCTTCAAATGATATCACAAAAGCTGAGTTCAATTATGATAAAGATCTTCAAAGTTGCGAAGCTAGTTTATAACTTGTTGGCTCCGCTCTTCAACTGCCAAATGACGCCACTTTAAGCTTCAATCTTATCATTCGAAACTACATCAACTATAGTGCCAAAATCACACTTTAGTTTCCTCAACTCTTCTTCCCTCTCTCTCTCTCTCTCTCAGTCTCTCTCGGACTGTCTCTGTCTCATACGGTTTCATTTCGACACTTGAATCTGTTGATCCAGACTTGATTCAATTACACAACCTTTAGCTCCAAATTGCGATCAGTGATCCAAGGAGTTGACTTGAACAAAGCTGTGAACAATGCGTAGAATGTTTCGACTCCTGCTGTGTCTCATTTGTGTGTGCGTGTGTGTGTGTGTGTGTGTGTTTCTTTACTGTTGTTGTTGTTATCTTCTTGTTTTTGGCCCCTTCATGAAGATCACAATTGATCCGCTCAGACATTGCGTCCTGAGAGGCGACTCAAGTAGCGCCACAGTTGCAACACAAAGCTCAAGCTTAGTCTTCAGTATGAATACGCATTTTGTCGCCGTGTTCAGTTTTAAGTTGAACTTCAACTGCGACTTTAACTTCAACTCCCTGAGCATGTCCATGTTCATGTTCGTGTCCTTTTCCATTGAGCATTCACATCGTCTCAGTCTCTGTGTTGGCGCTCTGTTGTTGTTAGTGTTGTTGCTGCTGTTGTTGTTGTTGCTGTTGTCGTTGTCGTTGCAGCAGCGGCGTCCGTCAACGATCCTAAAGCGATTTGCATATTAAAAAAAATAAATAAAAAAAAGGAAAAAATTATTTTTTGTTGAAATCACTTTGTTAAGCTTTGTTCGGCGGCAGTCGGAGGCGATCAGAGGCGATCGGAGGCGTTCATAATCAAAACTGAAGTGATGCGATGCGATGCGATGCGAAGCGATGTGGTGCGGTGCGGTGCGGTGCGATGTGGCGACTCCCCCTCTCCCTATTTCTTCTCAACACGCTGACTGTGCCACCAAAACCACTTTGAGTCTCGACAACCACAATGTGGCTTAAACGTTAGCCGGGCCAGCTTGACCAACATATTTTATATGCAGCAAGCCGTGTTGACACTTTTTATGTGTTTAATAAATTAAGTTTTACAAAATAGAGAGACAGAGACACAGACACAGATACAAACACACAGAGAGTGAGCAAGAGTGAGAGAGAGAGGGAGAGAGAGCGAGCGCGAGAATCAGACACGCTGTCGCTTCTGGGATCTTTTGGAATCTTTTGGGATCTCTTGGCACATTTCGGTTCGTTTAATGGTTGACATTTCGACCAACAAAAAATAATACGAAATAATATTATTTTGTGTTGGTCGACTTTAACACGCATTTATGGCTTCTGCTTTATGGCCTTCGGAATGCGTTAAAAACAAAAACAAAATATATGTTCCAATGCCCAATAAAGATGATTGGTGTCTTGGCCATGGTAACGCTGCTTCTTTCATCCTCTCACGAATTTGCTTCTTTTCTTCTCTTCTTTTTGTGGTCACACAAAATTATGAAATTTTAATGAATTTCCATGGAAAGTGAAGGCAGGACTTTCATTAGAACGAACCAAATTCAATCTCAAATACATTAACATATGTCATCTTATCTAAAGCAATTTCAAATTCCAGCAAAAAAAATCGAAAAACAAAAAAAACTCGATATCAAATTATTAATTAATTGTGGAATTAAGCTATAAATGGATTTAGCATGGGAAAAAGGCGAAAAGGTTGGATTTGTCTATTTGAAAACAGATTTCGGAGTTTTAAGTGAGGTTATTAACCCTTGGATATGCACAGTTCTTTTCGCTGATATCAATATAATAATAATTACTCTTAATTTAGTACTTTTTTGAATAATAATATATATTTTTAAAGTGTTTAACTGTAATGAAAATCATGTAAGGAATAATTCAAATAAATCAAAAGTAAAAAATAAATAATATATAATATATAATATATAATAAATAATAAATAATAAATAATAAATAATAAATAATAAATAATAAATAATAAATAATAAATAATAAATAATAAATAATAAATAATAAATAATAAATAATAAATAATAAATAATAAATAATAAATAATAAATAATAAATAATAAATAATAAATAATAAATAATAAATAATAAATAATAAATAATAAATAATAAATAATAAATAATAAATATTAAATAATAAATAATAAATAATAAATAATAAATAATAAATAATAAATAATAAATAATAAATAATAAATAATAAATAATAAATAATAAATAATAAATAATAAATAATAAATAATAAATAATAAATAATAAATAATAAATAATAAATAATAAATAATAAATAATAAATAATAAATAATAAATAATAAATAATAAATAATAAATAATAAATAATAAATAATAATAAATAATAAATATATAGAAAAAATAATATTTATTATATTAATTGAAAATAGGTCTTTTCAAACCCTAGAAGCCACGACAGGGTTAATGATCATTTGTTGATCGAAAAAAAAGCACTAAAATGTCACCTTAGCCCGAGTATTGACAATGACAGAAATAATTACATAAATATGGCTATACAGATACACAGAGATAAACGAGGAACTGAGAACTCGTTTGGCAAGAGTTTAAAATAAAAATCGACACAGATCGAGAGGGAGGAAGGAGCATGTGAAAGAGTGGGATAGAAATAAAGCAAAAATATGAACCGAAAGCAATTAAAACTTGGTCAGCATCTCTTTGGGTTCTGGCTGAGACTGGGGACTAGAGACTAGAGACTAGAGACTGTAGACTGTAGATTGTAGACTGTAGACTGGGCAAGAGCGTCAAGTAAACGGTGCTCTGAGCTTGGAGTAATCGAAATAAATGTCAATGCAACAACAATGAGAGCAATAACAACATTACAAACAGGTGGCAATTAAAATACAATTTGTGCAGTATTTAAATTACTTGCCGAGATGACATATGTCATGCAAACTGCCCACAGACAACAACAACAACAATAACAGCCACGACGTTAACTGACAATTGTAGCAATCGAAACAATACGAGTTTATATATATACATATACCTATATATCTATATATATATATATATATATATACATATATATATATATATATATTTGTATAAGTTTTTGTTCATGTTTCTTTACTTGAAGTTTGTCAATAACAAAGTCATTTACTGAATGTGACATTCGTGAGCACTTGAGAGAACTGTATAGATTTCTGTTTTGGCAATGACAATTGTAGTGGCATACTAAACTGCTGGAATACCCTGTAATTTAAGTGAATTATAGTTTTTATTAGCAGCGTAGCATTAAACAACATTTTCATAACAGAGTCAATGCTAAGTCTATTAACTTAATTTGCTGCAATTGAGTATGCTCGACTAAGAGATACCCTATAAACAGTTTTGAGACAATCTAAGGAGTATTCTCTCAAATAATTACTTATAGAAATTAAAAGTTTATAAGCCATAAGCGCTAGATGGCGCCACAGCTGTCTTCTCCAGCTCCACACTAGGTGTGTGCAATTGTTTCCTGAATAACTTCTGTATTTATTACACGATTGTTATGAAATTTTTTAGAATGGATGGTTAAAAACATAATTGAGCAATGCATTGAAACTACAGCCAATTACATAATAAATTTGATGTGTGCAACTCTTATAATCGCTAAGATCTAAGCATTCATTCGGCTTTTAGTACTTCCTAGGTTGCAATTGCCTTATCGTACTAATTACTTACATATTCTCATACTCGTAATACCCTTTTATTACCATTCCCAATAGGTGCTGGCAATAAAATATATGTATATATATATATATATTTGCTTGATTAGCTTGAAGAATTTTAGGGAAAGTCAACGCAATATTGAACTATCTGTAACCAGCTTTGTTCACTTGTTTTCTAATTATTAACGACTGTAATTCGCAAGCACTTTAAGTTGTTTTAATGTGCATTCAATAGACAAGATCGGCAAGTGCTACCATAAACAGGCTTAAGCTAGAGATTCCGCATATCTATTTAAGTAATATTAGTCACAATTTGCGCACGCATCGTTACTTAATGATCAGCTAATACAGCTTACCATTTACGACGACGACGACGACGACGACGATGTCGATGGCAATGTTGATGTCGATGTCGATGCCGATGCCGATGCCGATGTCGATGACGATGACGATGACGCTGCCGATCCCAATCATAATTTGCGTATCCAACGATCGTCAGAGGCGAACGCGCAACGCACAACGCGATCGCGATCGCGATCTCGATCACGAGTTGAGTTGCTTGCGTTGTGTAGATGAAATAGGGGAATGCGATGGCTAAGGGGGAAGATTGGGAGTGAGATATTGGGAGTGTGTGTGTGTGTTGTGAGGGGGTTGGGGGTACTGATGCCATGGCGGTCTTTGGCTAGACATCGAGACATGGAGATCGACTCTTGTGCCGGCGCACAAGAATGTGACATGGGAATTTGAAGTGGAAGTTGCCATGGTCGACAAGCACGAAGATCGTCAGAGCGTTTCTCTGTCTTCTACCCATAAGAGTACATATACATACATATATATGTAAGTATGTATATATGTATATGCTGTATACATTGTCTTGTCACGCCGTGTCCACTCTGTGTGTCCGTGCCCCGTGTGGCAAAGGTAAAGCCAACGTCCGATCTTGGACGCGCTCTCGAAATTGTTGAAGTGTCCACTCAGAATTTGTCACATCATTATTCTTATTTTTCTTTTAAATAATCATATTTACACACACACACACACGCACACACACACGCATACTGGGAGGTCTTCTGGCCACTTCGTTAGGCGTTTTCGGTGGAACTCCTTGAGCATCGCCACAGTGGACAATGTTTCACGTGGAGACAAGCAACAGTGACAGGCGTCTGCTCATCAGAGAGTCTCTTGGCAGTGTCAGCAAGAGGGGGAATTAGGGTGGGAGAGGGCGAAGGAGAGGAGGGAGAGTTCAGCTAACTTACCTACAGCATTGATCATGATAAATATTCATTTATTTTTGTTACTAATGGCATAAATAATGGGGTTAACAGTTTAGCACATAACAAGTTGGTTATTAGCATTATTGGCATACCCTGTAAACAGAACAATGCTTCTGGGAGGGCATACCACACTTGCAACACATACAAATGAAAGTAATGAAGTGTTAACTTGTTGTTTCAGTCAAATTATTATGGATTGCAATTGAGTTTCTTGCATTATTTATGCTTATACCCTGTAAAGTTAGGAATGTGTGGAATTCAGTGCACATAATTTATAAAACAAGTAAATGCAGGCACTTAAATATTACAGAGTTGTTACTAAGATCATCTAATATGTAACATAGTATTTGTATACCCTGTAAATTAAATAAAAATCTTAGGGTATGCCAGACTAAAACCATTGCATAAAATATATTGCAGACTTAAGTTACGCCTTTCTATCTTACTTAATTTGTATTTAATTTTTTACTTGAATACCCTGTAGGGTAAGCAAATTTGAAGAGGCTATGCCAAACTATAGCAAGTGTATGTGAGATTGGTTTATAAATACTTCCGTCTGCTCTAGAACAAGTGCGAGCTTCGACTTGGAGGTGGATTAACACTTTTAATATTATTGAATACCCTGTAAAAATTGCTTTGGATATATCGATCGATTACAAGCAGTGTGTATACCCTGTAAAAAAGGGGGGAAATTAAAGAGTGCAAGTTAATTTATAAGCTGCTTGTAAATCGGTTATCGTTAAGTAACTGCATATCGATAAAAAAGAACAACACTTTAAAGTCCATCACTAATTATCGTTCTCTCTCGCTCTTTCTCTATCATTACAGCAGCCAGATCAATTGGAATAACGGACAACGAAACAATTAGCAATTACACAGCTTGATAGCTGAATATTTATATATATATATATATATATAGATACATATATATATGCATATAGATACCCTGTACATCTAGTCTACCGAAACGTCAGAAGAACTACATTATAGATTACGCTGCTAGAGCCCAACAAGAGCGCGCTTCTTCCTCATCTTGATGAATATTGGCCAGGAGAAGCATTCGCATTCGCAATCGCATCCGCATTCACATCCGCATTCGCATCCGCATCCGCAATCGTCGCGCAATCGCAACACAGCAGAACATTCACAGAGTGTTGCAATCGATTACAGCGATTACTCGCTGCTGCTGAGCGGTTATCGATATACGCTGCCGCCGCTTGGACATGAGCACCATCGATTGCCGCAATCGGAACAGCTTGAGCAACAACAGCAACAACAACAACAACAGCAGCAGCAGCAGCAGCAGCAGCAACATCAGCAACAGCAGCAACACTTCAGGCAGCAGGTGGAGCGTGTGAGAAGCCCCAGCAGCGGCAGCAGCTCCATGGTTATGACACCAAGTCGTCGCAGCTCGCCGCCGCCGCCGACGTTGCCGCTGCCGCTGTCACTGTCACTGTCGCTGCCGCTGCCGACAGCGCGGCAGTCACAATCCCAGTCACAGACGCAGTCACAGTCCCAGTCACAGTCCCAGTCACAGTCACAATCACAGTCGCAGTCGCAGTCGCCTTCACATTGCATGAACGCGCACTTTTTGCATTTGCAGTCACAGCTGCATCAGAAGCTCTCCGCCAGCTACTTTCGCAACCCGCCCACCTCCTCCGCCTCCGCCGCCGCCGCGGCGAACTGCTCGCCCACGGCCACGCCCACAGAGCGTGAACGGGACAGAACGCCGCCAGCAGCGACGACGAGCATGAGCCAAGTGCAATTGAATCCGTTGAGCGATTTGCAGAATATGCAACCATTTGATTTTCGCAAAATCAATGCATTCGCGGCGCCACCGCCCAGTGCCACCGACTATGTGCACCACCATCAGCATCAGCAGGCGGTGCATTTGCAGCAGCAGGCGGTGCAACAGGCGGCGGTGCTGGCCCAGGCCAGGCGACGCATCAGTGAGGCAACAACGCCCGGCGAGAAGAGCGCCGCTGTGGCAGCTGCAGCCGCTGCCGCAGCGGCAGCGGCACAAAGTAATCAATTCTTCAGTGCAATGGCAATGGCGGGGCATCCGTTGCCCTATCACTTGCCCCCACCACCGCCACCGCCGCCGCCACCCACAACGCAGCAACAGCAGCAGCAGCAGCAGCAACAACAACAGCAGCAACAACAACAGCAGCAGCAGCAGCAGCAGCAGCAACAATCGAATAACAATCAGGTGTCTGTCAGCGGTGGCGCCACCGATCATAGTCACAGTCATGGAGCGCACTCTCCAACGCATCAGCTGCAACTAAATCACAGTCACAGTCACGCCCACAGTCACGCCCACAGTCACGCACACAGTCACAGTCACAGTCACGCTCACAGTCACAGCCACGCTCACAGTCACGGTCACGGTCCGTATCATCATCATCACCATCAACATCAACATCATCATCACAAAGATGCAGCAGAGGATGCGAGTGTGAACAAGTCCCGTCACCTGTCCGGCGAAAAGTCCAACAGCAGCTGCTCCTCATCGGGTGGCACACAGGCACAGGCCCAATCCTCCAGCAACACACAGCGCATGACCCGACTCGCACTTGCGTCGGGCTCCAGCTTGCGGGCCAGCCGCAAATCGGGACACTCGCCGGGCAGCAAGCGGCAATGGGGCTCAATGCCGGCGAATTTGGGGACGCAGTTCATCAATCCGGTGACTGGGAAGAAGCGTGTCCAGTGCAATGTCTGCCTGAAGACCTTCTGCGACAAGGGCGCCCTGAAGATCCACTTCTCGGCGGTGCATTTGCGGGAGATGCACAAGTGTACGGTGGATGGTTGCAGCATGATGTTTAGCTCGCGTCGCTCGAGGAATCGCCACAGTGCGAATCCCAATCCCAAGTTGCATTCGCCGCATTTGCGTAGGAAAATCTCGCCACACGATGGTCGCAGTGCCCAGCCGCATCCACTGTTGTTGCAGGCACCAAATGGCATAATGGCCGGGTTGGGACCATTTGGTAGTTTCCCATTGTTGACGCCGCCGCCGGATTTGCGGCATCATGCGCTCGGTGGCATGGAGCTGAAGCATGGCGCTGGCCAGGAGTATTTGCAGCGTTCGTATCTGGACAGCAATGGGATGCTGGGCCGCTATGAGGGGCATCGGCATCGTAAGGCGCGAATGGAGGCGGGCGATGAGGATGATGATGATGAGGAGATACTTGAGGTGATACGCATGCCTGACGATGATGATGATGACGATGATGATGGCGATGGCGATGGCGATGGGGATGGCGATGCCGATGCGGATGACGATGATGATGATCCGGATGGTGATGGCATCGTTGTCGTTGGCGATGAGCTCGAGAGTATTCCCGATAAGGATAAACAATGCCACGATGATTATATGCTGGACAATGACAATGAGAGCGATGAGCGCTCCACATCGGCCATCTCCAGTCACAGTCACAGCTTGAGTCACAGTCACAGTCACAGTCTGAGTCACAGTCTGAGTCACAATCACAGTCACAGTCACAGTCAAACCAAAGAGCAACAACAACAACTACAACAACAACATCAGCAACAACTACAGCAACAGCAGCAACAACAACCGCACAGTCCGTGTAGGAATAAAATTGAAAGGGAACCGGAACCATGTCCGGAGTTGGACGATGGCCAGCATGAGGACTCACAGAGCCTAACAGATTCAGCGCACGCGCTCGGCCAGACGCCGGCAAGTAAACGGAAGCGTAAGAGCCAAAATCCTGTGAGGTGTCCAGTGCAATCCGATGAGAATTCCTGTGACAATTCATTGGACAATTATGATGTGGCCGCTGATCTGTCCATCAAGAAGATCAAGCTGAGCGATGAGGACGACGCGGAGCCCGAGACGGAAGCCCCCGATGGCGGCCGAGCCAAAGAAGCCGAGGTGCTAAACAGTTCATCCAGTGAATCCACCAAGGCGATACCCTCACCTCCCCTAACGCCCTACACGAGTGACGGCAAGTCGCTGATCAAAACGGAGCTGGAGGATGAGCAGGAGCAGGAGCAGGAGCGGGAGCGGGAGCGGGAGAGGGAGCGGGAGCGGCAGCAAATGCAAATGCAGAGGGAGCAGGAACAGCAGCAGCAAGATCAGACGCAGGCTGGCACATTGGATCTCTCGCTGGGCACGGCCGGGGGATCGATCATCAAGCAGGAGCCAATCGATGAGCTGGCCTTGAGCTACGGCGCCGATGCGGATGAGAATCGCTATTTGCGCATTAAGCAGGAGCTGCTAGGCGATGATGATGCCATCTATGGACGCACTGCAGCCGACGATTGCGTCACTAAGAACAACAACAACATCATAATGACTGAGAAGGCTGGCGATGCCAATGGCAATTTGAGGGCGACAACGAAATCCAAGAGCAATGCACAAATCGAAACGGAAGCGGGAGTGGAAGCGGGAGCGGAAGCGGAAGTAGAACCTGAACCGGAACCCGAACCCGAACCGGAGCCAGAACCCGAACCCGAACCCGAACCAGAGCCGGAGGTGCCCATCGACAAGGAGAATCCACTGAAGTGCACCGCCTGCGGAGACATCTTTCAGAATCACTTCCATTTGAAGACCCACTACCAAAGCGTGCACCTCAAGCTGCACCACAAGTGCAACATCGACGGTTGCAACGCCGCATTTCCCTCGAAACGCAGCCGGGATCGTCACAGCTCCAATCTCAACTTGCATCGCAAGCTGCTCTCGACTAGCGATGAGCACCAGCTGTTGATGCCACCGGATTCATTGCTGGAACTGATGAATATCAATAATAATAAGGCATTCGGTGGTGCTGGTGCTGCGTCTGGTGGTGGACCCGCTGGTGGTGGTGCTGGTGGTGCAGCACTTGGCGCCGCTGGCATTCAGGCGGAGATCTTGGCCCGCATCTGTGCTGGCGCCCATGCCCATGGCCTGAGCATGCCGCTCTGCTTTGAGGCGCTGCAACATCGCTTTGGACATGGAGGACATGGGGGGCATGGCCAGGTGCCTGGCGGCTTTGGGGATGCCAATGCGAATGCCTTTATTGCTGCCACCGATCCACGACTGCTGCTCAATCATGGCGGCAATCCATTGCTCTTCCCCGGCCTCTCACGTCTGCCGCGCTTCCCCCCCTTGACGCCCCACATGCTCGCCGCCGGCGCCAGCGCCTTGAGTCCCTTCTGCCGACGCACATCATCCGATTCGAACTCACAGCACTCGATAACACCACCGGTGGGTGGAGGTGGCAGCACATTGATGGGACTACGTCCACGTTCAGGTGGCTCGGCATCTCGTTCGCCCGATTATGATGGCCATGGGCATACCCATCATAGTATGCATCATATGCAGGCTGGGGCCGGGGGCGAGGAGGGGGCCCAAAATCAGCGGCAATCTCCAGATCGCATATCATGACCATGTACCTCGTACTATGCCAAGGCGCTGGCATTTTATCACTAAAGGATGGACAGAAGCAACGAACGAAACGGAACATGGGAGGGAAGAGAAAGGAAGAAAGGTGGAAAGGAGGAAAGTAAGGAGGAAAGTAAGGAGGAAAGGCACGTAGGAAGGAGGAATCGTCGTGGACTTCAAAGCAAATTCATTCATGCAATATCAGGCTAAAAAACAAGAAGAAGAAGAACAAGAAGAAGAAGAAGAAGAAGAAGAGGGAGAGGGAGATGAAGAAGAAATGAAAAAGAAAAACTTAGGACTATAGCATTGCTCATAATCATTATAAAAGAACTTATCGATAAATCGACAACTTATCGATGGCATCAGCTAATACGCAGCTTGGCTCGCCAGCGCTCATAATACATAATTATAATATTAATAATAATAATAATACTTTTACTAGGCTAATATCAAATATTAGATGGATCAACTAGCATTTTTTTTCTATATATACATACAAATATATAAATATATTTATCGATGTCGATGTCGATGACGATATATCGATGATGGAAAAACCCCTCCTAGCCCCGCCTCCCCGAAACTATTTTTTTTTAACTTGTATTTATAAAAAACTGTTGTTTTGTGTACAAGCATAAAATTTGTAGAGAATTGATAAATAATATTATAATATTAATAATAATAATACAAATAATACAAATAATAATAAACATGATGATATAATAACAACTGATTGATAAAAGAGATGCATTCAAATATGATAAATAACGATATATAATTGTTAGTGATACTCGATTATGTAAGCAATTAGCCTCTAAGCGCATACTTCACATCTGTGTGTGTGTACTAAATACGTTTTTTTTTTTTTTTTTTTTTTGTGAACGAATCGTACTGCTGCGGAAAGCCCTAAGATCGCCCCCACACCCCACCCCCTCATCCCTTACTTAACCCTTAAACAGTATATTGTATTATAAACAAAACAAAAGTAAAATATATATTTAAATATTTAATAAACAATTACGAGTCAACGAACAAAAGAAACAAACAAACAAAATGCTTTCACAAAACTCAACAATTGATCTGATCTGATATATAATTTTTTTTTTTTAATTAATACTATTATTATTATTATTATTATTTGTATTGTTTTCTTTTACAAGAGAATCCTTAAGAGTATCATATAATAGTGGGATAGTTCTGAAGCAGTAACCAGGCAAATACCTTCAACTCATATTTAAGCTATATATGTTTGCAATAAAAATATCATGAAAAATATAAAAAAAAAAATAATAAAAAACATAATCAAGTGTTCTCTTTTCATGGGGGATTAATTGGTCACGCTGAGCTCTGTGAAGGGAGTTCATGGTGCTCAGTACACACAATTGCAAATAACTCTGCTTACTAAAGGACACAATTAAAGTTTCCCATAATAAACAATAATAAAAGACACTGAAGATGGGGAAATTAATCTTTAAATTTGATTAAATCAATTCAAATGGAGTTCTTCGACTATAGTTTACAACTATAAAATTGCTTTAAGTATATAAATAAATAGATAACATAAATTAAAGGAAAATGTGCTTTCTTTTGATTATTTGCAAAAAGAATCTATTGAAAAATGTTATATAACCTTTTTTTAAAATATCTTTAGTTATTAACAATAAAACAATATCTTAGTAAAAATCATAATATATTTAAAAATTCGGCCTAATTTAAAGTTAATTATACTTTCTGTTTAAATTCTGCATAAGTATGAATCGATGATTTGTAGTCAAATTTAGTTCTATCCATTTCAATATTAAATATATTTTTATGTTAATGCTAGAGTGACCGTATTTGGCTTGACAATTCATGAATCTCAAATGAAGCTAATCAATTTTTAAAGATTTGCAAACATTTTAATTCATAGAGACAAAAACTAGAGTGACCATATTTGTTTTAAGCAATCAAACTGCACATGGAGACAGTAAAAGCTAGAGAGACCATATTTGTCTTAACAATTAGACTGCTTAAATATTTATAGAAATAAATACTTTTTTTTAATTTTGCAAATATTTTAGCTCAGAGTAAAAGTAGAGTGACCATATTTGTTTTAAGCAATCAGAATACTTTTTTATTAATAGAGATTAATGCTTTTTTAAATTATTGAAATATTAACTCTGAGTAAAACTAGAGTGACCATGTTTGTCTTAAAGATTCAAACTGTTTAAATATTTATAGAGCTAAATACTTGAGCTCAAAGAGATGACATATACAATGATCATATTAGACTTGAAACATTTGACTCCTTAAATATTTTAATTGTGGAAAATTTTGAATTTAAATAGAAGAAACTGGAGTGACCAAGTGTGCTGAAAGCAATTAGAATCCTTTAATATTTATAAACCTAAATAATTTTTAAATTTTGTAAAAATTGGAGCTCAAGCAGATGAAAACTAGGGTGACCTCTCCTTCAACAATTAGACTTCTTAAATACTTAAAGATAAATATTTTCAGCAATTGTTGTTTTAGTTAAATTCCGTCATATTGTGGGCGCTTCTAAAGCTAAACTAATCTCATGAGCTAAAGAGAAACGAATTAAGTGTCTTTGCTGGGAAAATAAATGTTTTTTGATTAAGAAATTATGTTATAATCAGATAGATCAAATAGAAGCTCAATTACGCTTGAAATACAACACAAAATAAACAATTTCCCCTCGGGCATTTTGAATTGCAAATTGCTTGGTGAATTGTAGGATAGTCTAGGCTAGATACAAACGTGCTTATTAGGATGCCATTGGTAAAATGCAAAATTGTGGTTGCAGTTCCGTTGCCATTTGCAGTTCATTTAGGGGTTTTATAGTAATTTTTATTTTTTTTTATTATTTTTTTTGAAAAATATAGGGGGGTTGCTAGGGCATGCGATTTTAATTTTAGATCGATTAAAAGGGCTCGTAAATTTTGTCCACCCCACCTCACACTGCTCGCACTCGCACTGTGCGGGGGCGTCAGTCAGTGTCCAAATAAATGAAATGCATCGAATGGGTTGTAACAGTGCACAGTGCACAGAGCACATACATACACATATGTGGGTAGGTTACGTACATATTTAGGTGTATCTCTATGTATGCACATACATGTAAAGGAGTTGGTATCTCTGTCTCTCTGTTGGATGGCTTTTGTGGTTGTCCATGTCACCCCTGGGCCGATGACGACGCCATTACCAATGCAATGGCCTCCCTTAGGAGAAAATAACATACATACAAGTGTGTGTGTGTGTATGCCTGTGTGTGTGTGTGTGTGTGTGTGTGTGTGGTGTTACGAGTAGTGCAATTTATTTAAAGTAACATTTTAGTGTTTCCTTCCGCTGAAATTCGTTCTCTTCCTTCCTGTTGGCAAAAGTCTCTTGCCTCGTACGAATAACAACAGATTGTGGGCAAATAAAATTGCCACAATGTTATCGTTAAGCCTGCAGGACACGCAGCAACACTGACAACAACAACAACGATAGCAACAACAACAACAACGATAGCAACAACCTGGTATCCGCATACAGGGCACGTCCCTGCCGCTTACATATCCTTACACTCAGCTTACATACACCATATGGTGGCATATATGCACACACACACACTCACACACACACAGATATATATATATATATATATAGGTACATATATGCACTCTTCACACTTTGTACACACATGCGAGTATATACTGTACTTGCTACTCGACTGCATTTCATTAGCTAGCCCAAAAAAAAAAGATACAAATGTATCTATCTAGCTGCTTGCTTGTGCATGTGCTCAGTTACAGTTACTGGCGACAGTTATACACCTGCATGTACACTTACTTACACACACACACACACACACACACACACATACACACTTATATAGCAGCCTAGAGAGATATGACATTATGACATGGATAATCTCGCTTCAATTGCAATTTGGCTTTTGTTTACAGCCTGCTTTATAGAGCAACGCAATTCTGGCTCAAAAGCAGTAACCAAGCTACACACACACACACACACACACACACACAGATAGGAGAACACATTCACACACACACACACACATATATATACAGCTAAACACTCACACACACAGTGCAAAAACTAATGAGCGTGTTTGGTAGTTTATGGAGCTCGTCGCAACGCTTTCTAGACAAACAACTGCAAGTGGCAATTGCATTGATGGCTGCACATCGAGATACCCTGTTAATTAATGACTACTTAAAGTAGTCAACTAATTGTTCAAATATGTTTTAAATGCAATTAAACTGTCAAAGCTATAGTGAAGTTTGTGTTGTTTATGCATTAAGTTGACAATTTGCAAATTTAATCATAATTTCTTTTGGAAATAGTGTTGTAAAACGCTTTAAACTATGCAGAAAATTAACACTTTCTTCTTATCTAGACTATGCTAGAAATAGAAGCAATCTTGCAGTTGAATGTAAACACTTAACTTTTGAAGAGAAAATCTAACTTAGGGTAAACATGCTTTGAATACAAGAAGTGAAGGGTAATGCAAGCATAGAGTAACTATTGTAGAGTATCTACTGCTACTTTTTCGACCCAGTCATCTTCTGTTTTATCTGTCATTTTATAGCAGACAAAAACAATCATTCGCAACTTTACGACTTTTCTTTAATCTAAGACTTTGTGTTGGATTTAATGTCTGTGTGAGTATGATAACTAGAAGTGTGTCTACAAAGCAGACTTCTAAGCCAGACTCACTCTAATTTAATCTAAGCCCCAGCTCATAACATAACCTCACTTCAGCTAACATAACCTCACAAAAACTTGAGTCATTCATAATCAAGATTAAACAACTCAGTCTTAGTGTAGATTTCCGTTAAGCTTACGAAACATAACTTGTTGTTTATTCCCAGAATCTCTGAGTTGAACTTCATCATATCAAATCAGAGAATAATCTTATCCATAGCTAACATAACCTCAAATTGATTAAGTTAAAACAGCTCCGACTTGCTTGCAGATTTCAATCTTTTATTTTTCATCTGCTAAATAAGAACCAAATTGAGAGCTTAAAGTTGAGAAATCTAACTAAACCTAAAATCTCTACTAACTTCATCAACCCTAACCTCACATAATTGTAACCAAACTAGCTGCTGACTAAAACAAGTTAAAACAATTAAAAAATCAAATGTAAATGCAATTAGTCGCTCAGTTTGAATGGCAACTTAAAGTGCCAATATAGCTGTCTTGCAAATGCCACTACAGGGTATATGTAAGTGCAAACTTTTGCTAATGTGCATATGTGCATGTGTGTGTGTGTGTGTGTGTGTGTGTTTCAGGACATGTACGCGACGAGTGCGATATGTGAATTACATAATAAGTATATGTAAGTAGTGTGCACAGACAATTGCCGAGTGGAGCGAAGTCGACAGGTAAATATCGGTCGGTATTCTATATATATATAAAGCGATATATACAGCTACAGATACATACATATACACATATATATATATATATGTAAGTGCATGTGTATGTGCATGTATTTCTATGTAGACACCTTGGATGCCGCGGATAATGCAGTCTGTGTCTAGCCCCTAACGTGCAATTGTTAAGTTTTAGTTCGGCCTGTGGAAAAGTGGGTGGAAAATATGGGTGAAATGAAACGCAGGGGGAGGGGAGGATGGGTGTGACAATGGTGGGGTTTGGGTCTCTTTACGGTTTCCGGCAATGTATTTTGCACAACACAACACAACACATCACAGCACCACACAACACAACAGCGCCACAACACTAACGGCTTAGACTGAGGAGATGTGTTTGGGCCAAAAAACTGATAATGTACTCCAGCCAACTGCAACTAATTTGTTAGCAAGGACCTTGCAGTCAGTCAGCCGTTGATTCGCATCGCAGTCGTAGTAGATGGACACATACATACATACATACATACATACATACATATATACATATACATTATTCTAGCCAAGAAAGTTATTCCACAAAAGAACGATACACACTCTAAAAGACTGTTGGCTAATATCTTAGACAGGATTCTTTACAAATATTCAGGAAATATGTAGAAGAATCCTATTGAAAATATATAAAAGCAGCTCGAAAAGAAGATCAACATTAAGTTATTTAATATTGTTATAGAACATTTATTTAATATATGAATTCTTCTTCTTCTTTCGATTTATCGAGAACTTTGAAAGATTTTCATATATAAAATATATACAGAAAATATATATATATATATTGTAGAAGACTTCTAATTATAGATGCGAATTTGCTGTTTCTGAAAGAATTATAATAAAATATTTAAGAACATTTTTAAATATATTTAAATATTTAAAAAATATATAGAAAATAAGCAGCAAATATGAAAACATTTTATATATATATTTTAAAGATTAAAAATGAGATGAGCTATTAATATATATAAAGAAAATATTTGATTCATAATTTTGTTGCTTTTCAAAGATTCATAATAAAATATTTCAGAATATAAAGGATATGTAGAAAATATTTAAAATAGTCTTTTATATATTGTACACATAAAATGATAAAGGAAAGTAATATCTATGTTTGATTCATAATCAATATATAAATTTGCTAAATTTAAAAGAAACATAATGCAATTTTTATAAATTTATTAAAGATATTTAAACAACTATATTTAAGATAAGAATGTTATATATGAAATTCCTTTTACTAACTCATACAAACTGTTTATTTTTCATTATAAAAACTTGAAATTATTGACAGAATCATAAGAAAATGTTTGGAAGGTTTATTTATTAAAGTTTGGGTTTTAGAAATAATACAACACTTTTTATTTATATTTCATTTATAATATATTTCAACAGCAATCGTCGTGAGGGAATATTTTATATATCTGTCCTGTGACTAAACAAAGTCTATTAATTAAGTGAAAGGTCGCCACAACAAGCAAACCATTGAAAATATTTAGAATATTTGTATATATATTTTAGAAAACTTACATGAAGTCATTCTGGAATGTAATAGAAATATTATCTTTATTCCTTATTCAAATGTTCCTATACAAACTATTCCAGTTTTTTGTATATATACTTTGTGATCTTTTGAATTGCTAAAGCAATGTGCTTAGAAATTATTATATATAAGAAATATATCGATACAAAACCTAATGAATGTATTTCTTCATAAAACCTTTATTTATTTATTTATTTATTTAACGTCGACTAACAGCAGTCGACCCAAGTATAAAATCAAACTCTTATGATAATTAAATTAAAAATAATTACAAATGAAATTTAAGTGTAAAAATGAGTTTAAAATTTAAGTGTAAAATAAGATTAATTTAAATTTAAATTTTAAATTTCAAAATTTGAGTTATAAAATTTGAGTTATAAAATTAGTTAAAAAGTGTTAGAACTATGCTTCACTTAATCACAATCTGATGTAGAATAGTCTAGGGATATAAACTATATAAGAACTTTTATTTATTTTTGGCTATAATATACAAATTAAATATTAATTTCTTTATATAATTCAATCGTTATGAAAGTTTTTAGGTAGAGAAACATATTTTATGAGCTATGAATGATGATGATGAGAGATGAATTGACTTATAAGGAGAATCTATTCGAATCAAAATATAAGAAATGTTATTTCCCATTAAGCATAAAATTATAAAAGTTTCTATAACAAATATTATATTATTTTAATTTATATTTATATTTATTGTTATGAAATTATTAGAATATATATAAAATGAAATGCCAAGTCATTGAAACAAGTTTAGAACTATGCTCATAAAAGGGCTTTAATAAATTAAGTAAAATTGGGGAAAATTGAGTTACGCATTTAATGCGAAGAAGAGACAAATTGAAGGGAGGAAAACAGAAATGATGGAAAATTATAAACGACGACAAACTGTGAACATTTACAAACATTTCGCGATTTGAGAAAACGGAATGGATGTAAGCCAGGTCAAGATAGAATTAGGGTTTATTGGGTGGTATATCGCCGCTGGGTGGGCAGGTAGAAATAATCCAATTTAAAAAGCGATTCACTAATCCCACTACTTGTGCGTGCTGTGGGATCAATGAATGGAATCCGACGGCTTTGGCTTTCATTGATCTGCATTTAGCATAAAGCCCAAAGACTCTGGAATTAGCCGAAATGGGCAGCCACCAGTCAACTAATCTCTATGGCGCAAATCTAGACGCGCGAGGATCTATACGTAATCCCCACAGCTGGACGATGGATGGACAACAAATAAATACCGCACACATAACGCTCAATTGTCACAGTTCATTGCAGTCATTTGAAGTGAATAGATCTGAGTTGAAGTTCAAGTTACAATGGATACGCCGCCTGTTTTCCAGTCAAGTTTCTCCATTCGATCTTTGCTCTCCGAGGAGACACGTGTGAAGGGACATGAGTATTATCTAAGCTCCAGTCCAAGTGACTCCTGCAATAGCTCCGAGGATGCCTCCTCCGATGATGGCACCACCAGCACAACTGCCACAACAACGGCCAGCAGCAACAACAGCGCTAAGTCGGATGCCAAGCCAGCTTTCACCTACAGTGCACTCATTGTCATGGCCATCCGGAGGAGTCCAGAGAAGCGTCTAACGTTGAGTGGCATTTGCAAATGGATTGCCGATAATTTTGCATATTATCAGAATCAGAAAAGTGTCTGGCAAAACTCCATACGTCATAATCTCAGCTTGAATCCGTGCTTTGTGCGAGTGCCGCGGGCCTTGGATGATCCAGGACGTGGTCACTATTGGGCATTGGATCCGTATGCGGAGGATTTGACAATTGGCGAGACGACGGGACGCTTGCGACGCAGCAGCAGCAGCATCAATCACAACAACAACAACAACAACGGGCATCCATTCATGGGACGCTCCAAGGCAGCGGCAGCGGCAGCAGCAGCGGCAGCTCTGCAAGGACATGTCAAAGGTTATGGATTGCATCCTTATCAGCAGCTCAACACTGCAGCTGCATTCTATGCACAGCTTTTCAAGCCACATGCCAGCTACTTTCCCATCATGCCAGAGACAGCACAACAACATCAGCAACAGCAGCAGCAGCAGCAGCAGCAGCAGCAGCAGCAATTGCAACATCAGCATCCATTAATGTTGCAGGGCAATCAACATGCAACTGCAGCTGCCACAGCATTGGCTAAGGACTCTCTGGCTATGACAACAACAGCGGCAGCAGCAGCATATCGTTACCAGCATCAGCAACAGCAACAGCAACAGCATCAAGGCAACTTATCGCTGCAATACCATCAGCAACAGCAACAGCAGCAATCTCTGCTGCACAGCAGCAACCACAACAATTACTACCAGCGACAGCACCAGCAACAACATCAATATCAACACCAACACAATTATTATCTACAACAACAACAACACCAGCAACTACAACAACAACACCAGCAACAACAACACCAACAACAACACCAACAACAACACCAACAACACCAGCAACAATATGAACCTTATGCTTCTGCTTATGCCGCCAAATATCTACGACAACCAATTGAATGTATGTGGCGTTAACACATTCGAATGTTAACATCCATTGCACATTCATTTCACATTCGTTTCTCATTCGTATCTCACAAATTGATAGCACTTGTAATACCCACTGATTGACGCCACAAGCTACAAGTTTAACGTTAATTACTTTTAAGGCGTAGAACGCGTTTCCATTAAGTTCAACTTAAATTAAGTTAAGTTCACATCAAGTTCAGCTGCCAACCATTGCTACATTTAAGTACAGTCTTTAAAGTTAACTCGTACTAACTAACATTTACAATATATATATATTAATGTATGTAGAACACTTAATAATAATATTAACTCACATTGTATAGCTTTTAAGTTCAATAAATCTTCAAAAAAACGGAACGAAAATCTTAATAGTTTTATTTATTTATTATTGAAAGTTTCAAAAATATATATATGAAAATCAAATCAGTATAATACCCTGTACAGTTCTCTATAGTAAAATTATTTTAATAATTATTACAATTTAACTGAAAATATCAGAATCCCCAAAATCTAAGACGATACATTTTTAGTGGTAATTTCTCAAATCGAACGCTATTTAAGCTGAGCAAGATCAGATCCAGTAACTCATACAGCAAATTCCATTAAGCTTCTTTGCGTACCAAAGCTGAGTGCTACATCACTCGCACACATGTGCTGACCGCAACGAGCAAAGCGCAAGCAGTTCAATTTTCCTTCTTTGCTGATTATCTTTCTTATTTATAGACCGATCTTGGGGAAACTTTCAGCATTGCTTCTCTATAGTATTGTTTAAGTATCTCTGAAGTTAAAAGTATCTACGCTGAGAAATGTGGTTATAATTAATCTAACATAAACTCGTTTTGGAGAGGCTATACAGGAACCTTCTTAACAAATTTAGAGTCTCTAGCTCTTAAGGTTGCTGAGATCGGCGCGTACATACAGACGGACAGACAGGCGGACGTGGCTTAATAGACTCGGCTGTTGATACTGATAAAGAATATACTCTTTTTAATATATTCTAATATATAATAATATATTTTTTCTAATACATACTTTTTGCACAACGCTCATATATCCCTGAACAGGGTATAAATAAATATTCTGGGCAGCCTCTCTAACTTCACTGTAAATTTCAGCACTTTCATATGCTAACGTTCTCAGAACAAAAAGACAAGATTTTAGTCGGGATTGCTCAACTTGCAGTTACCCTGCATGTAGACAAATGTCTAAATATTTGATTGTTAAACGCATTGATATATGTAAGTAGTTATTTAACATAGAAGTTATGAGAAGTATTAAATAAGCAAGTAATATCAAAGTTTGGCAGTTGTTAAGTGTGAGGTTCAAATAGAAAGAAATATATAATAGATATTATATAGCAGATATATGGAAGCTTCTAACTCTTTGGACTGCAAATGAATGTAAACAAATATTTAAACATTACATCAACAATTTGTATCGACTTTTCACAGGGTATTTTACGTCACGTTACTTAAATCGAAGTTCCGTTTGGAATTGTAACATTAATAACAATATTATTTCAAATCAGTTTAAGTTTACAATCATTTAGATTTTCTCAGAATAATTGAATTAAATCTATTTAAATAATCCAGCATTCAATTTTCTAAAGCCTTTTGCTGCTGCCAGCTTACAAAAGCTGTTTGCTATGTGCACACCACTTAATTCCCTCCACTCCTTAGTTCAATTTGTAATTGTAACCTCGCTGTCTGATAGCACAACAATTTGATGGTTCAAGCCAAGTTTGACTTTAAGGAATTTGTCTCTATTTAAAGCGGCTCAATTACTATTCCGAGCTGTTGGCCAGTGTGGTTCGGCTATGGCTTTAAGTTTAGCTACATCTGGTGCTAAGCTTCTGTTATGCATAATTATGGTCAATTCGAAGGCTTAGCTTGGCTTTTATGATTTAGCATTGCCTCTTAGCTACACCTGTCGCATGTGTCCAGCCCCAAAAGACGAGGACAAAAAGCCATGCAGAGTGTCATCATCAAGATGCTGTTGCTGCTGCTGATGATGATCATGATGATGATGATCATGATGATGATGATGATGATGATGATGATGATGACGTTGCTGATGATCATTATTATTATAATAATAATTATGAGCAGCAACGATCATAGAGAATCTTGGCTTGTAACTTAATGCTAGCGGTCAATAGCATTACAACAACAACAACAAGAACAGCTACAACAACATCAGCAGCAGCAGCAGCAGCAACAGCAACAAATGGTAACAACAACAAATGGCTTATGAAAAGAGCTAATCTGATAATACAGAATTGAAAGGGGCGGTCACGGCACGAATTTTTGCTACACGCTCTTGATACTATGGCAACAGCTTAGTACCAAAAGCCAAGTTGTTGGCGAGGGCAGTGTGCAGCGAGAGGGGGGGGGAATGGCACAGACACAGAGACAGCGACAGCGACAGAGACAGAGACAGAGGTGAACCTGTGCTCGGACCTGAGAGACCTGAATGCGACGATTGACGATGACGATGACGATGACGATGGCGATGGCAACAACGACGTCAACTGCACCACTGCACCACAGCACCACAGCACAGCACAGCATAGCACAGCACCACCATCATCATCATATTGGTATAGTGCACCTCATGCGAGCATAAAACAAGTAACAACACAACAGTGGAGCGTACACGACAGTGAGTTACCCGGTAGCCATGTCTTTGCAGTTTTTCAAATGAAAATAGATCAACAAGTAAAGTAAAAGAAAATAAATTAAAGAGAAATATTAAAATAGTTGGAAAAACACGCACGACTATGATGGACCCTGTACTTTAATGCGATGCAGCGTTGAATTGCTTCTTGAAAGTGATGAAATTATAAGGGCTCATCAGGTCTACGATATATTTTATGGCCTTAACCTAAAACAACTTGGTTTTCTGAGTATACAAAGGAGTATACATAGTTCATACAGACTCCCTAGCTCTTATAGTCAATAAGATCTAGGTGTTTCTACTGACGGACAGACATATATGCATTCAGATTTGTAATGTTGATCACGAGTTTAGGACAGCAATGTACTTTGCTGTCACTTATGTATATTTCCTACCTAAACAAACCTTAGAGGGTCCTTGGTACAGGGTCTAAGCATGAAGTAAGTATTAAGTAACACATTAACTCTTGTGTTTTAGCAAATGACCAGGAATATATGTGCTAAAATCAGTGCTGTCTTCCTCTGACTGTGACAAAGATTACTACAAATTGAGCATACCCTTGTAATCTTCACGTAACGGGTATAAACAGAAGGGATCGATCGCTTGATCGGACAGCGAAATTGCATTTGTCTGTGGTGCTGTTGTTGCTGTTGTTGCTGTTGCACTCGTACTTATTATTGCCAGGCTACATGCCCATAATGTTAGGCAGGTAAAGTGCACAGTGCACACTCCTGAGTACATGCCTCGAACATGCATAATGACGAGGAGCCGCTGTTTGCCACATGCGGCATGCTGCATGCTGCATACTGTATGCTGTATGCTTGTTGCTCCTGCTGCAGCAGCAGCAGCAACAGCAACAGCAACAGCAGCAGCAGCAGCGACTGTTGCTCGTAATCTGTTGCAGATTGGCGTCTGAGCAACAGATGTCAATAATTCAGAGCCAATAGCGGTTGTTTAGTAGTAGAGTATCGCTATGGGTTTGACTATGGCCTTACCTCTGCTGCAAGTATGCGCCTGCACTTGAAGAAAGGGGGCAAGATCTTCATTTCAGCTTCTAAGAATTCCCTGCAACTTAATGTAAATCTGTCTAGAGCCGAGAATCGTCAGACATCAACAATAAACTAACGCCAAGTTCATATTTATATTAATCGTATATTGCGGTATTTCACATGCTTAAATTAATTCATCATTCAATTCACTTTCAGACTTTACACACTTAATTTGGATTTTATATTTAAATTCTATACACAATACACCAAATTTTCAAGAAGTTAAACTCAATTTTCTTGAAAATTTATTATTTTTAAGATTTTAAAAAAGGTTTTTGATATTATAAAATTCTTAGCACTTTCTGAATTTTTGAAAACTTCAGTTATTTGCTATCCATCGTAGTTTAAATTAAGTGCTTAACAACTTTAAAAGAGCTTAGGAAATGTAATTTTCTGTTCTTTCATAAATTACTTCACATTTTCGCGCAGAAATAATAGTTATGATTCGCCCACTGAAGCTTTATGGATTTCAAAAACTTCTTTCAAGACTTTTGAGACTATAAATAAACAACTCTTGCTTAACAAAATTTATTATTAATTTTACAAATGTCAATTATTAATTCTTCATCATTAATCGCATATTGTTATATTTCATTAACTACGCTAAATTTGTTATAACTTAAACTTGTAAACTTAACTCCAAATGTAAAATAGGATTATTGATTTACGAATAACAAAAACTTGTTTAATATTTCTCGAATGTGTTATGTAAGTTCTTTAATTTAAAAATGTTATTATTTTTGCCACTTAACTTATTTAAAATATTTTTAAAATAAAGTTAGACAATTTTTGTGATATGTTATCTCGCAGAAACTGCTTTAAGATTTCCCAATCTTAATTAGCCTCTTAGCTTGCTTGAGATCCAGATTACAATTGTGTTTGGCTTAAGATAAACTTTTTTTTTTTGAAGATATTGCAGACTTCAAAAGAGTTTTTCGCAACATTTTGCAATGCTGCCCAGCACAACTGACATTCAGTCGTCTTTCAATATATTGATTAATTAAAGTCAAGTGCTTAAGCTAGAATAGACTTAATAGACCGCACTTGGTCAGTACTTGACTGCACTTCTTTGGAGGCTTTTCTGCGAGTGTATGTGCGAGTGTAAGTACGTCTCAGTTTTATGTGCCATGTTCCATTTGGGCTCGTTTTAATTTCCTTCCTGATGTTAGAGAGCGACGACTCTGATCCCCACAAACTACTACTGAGCGAACAAAAGAAGAGATTAAATGCAACAACAGCGCAAGAAAAAAAAAAAGCGGAGCAAAATAAAAAATAAAAAGAAAAAAAAAAAGAACAAAATCTGCTCAAACTCAATTATAAAAATTCAACCCAATCTCAATTCCCGCGAAACTGGTGTTTTGATGTTTTTTTTTTCTCTTTTTTTTTAGTTTTTTTTTTATTTTATTATTGCCGTTCTGGCTTTACTTGGAGCTTGTGATCCCGATTTCAGAAACCCTTTGTGTGCGTTGTTTTGTGGTCATTCGTCATTTTAAGTTCACACACACACGCAGAGCGGGAGAGGGAGCGAGAGAGAGCGCGACTAAGAGAGAGAGAGAGAGAGAGAGAGAGAGACGGGCGGACACCTCTCAAGCATACACCAGAGTCCCGGGACAGTCCCTAGTCATTGACACTGATATGTGTGGCAAGGTATGTCTTTTGAAATGACAATCTGCAATTTGCTATTCGAAACCGTTTAAAGTAATTTATTTTTTCCCTTCCCGAGGACGCGATCCGCGACTTCTTTGCCACACAAACACATAACCATATAACTAAATACACACATATATATATATATATATATATAAACATTTATATATATATATATATTATGGTATAGCATAGTATATAAGTTATATAGCCTGCTTGTCTCCATCTTCGTCTCGTTGTCGTTTGGTCAGCTCTTTGGGCCGGATGTCTGGGCCAGCTTTCAGACTCTATGCTGTACAGTGCCACTCATCAATATATGCACACTAGCTGGGCAATTTTTTCGCTTTACTTTTCCATACAGAGTCATGCATTTTGCATAGAGCATCGATTTTCCGCACAATCAAGTTGAGTTTTTCCAGCAACTGCGGAACAATTATGTTTTACTTTTTCACATTTTTTTTCCAGTCAACACTCTGCAAATGAGTTTGAGGAGCATCGCACATGCATAGATGAAACTGTCTGGCGCACTTCATATCCCAGAATTTCACTTGTCTTTTTTTTTTTTGTACAACTCTTTCAATACAAAGCAGCTATAGGTTGAATTACAACAATTTGCATTGTAACTCAACATTTATTTATGCATATAATGTGTTAATTTGTATGTAAACAAATCAATATTTTATTAATTGACACACAACAGAAGCAAAGAGCTTGAAATGTGAAGCATGAGGAGAGACATTTTAAAGTAAATGTTATTCCCAAATCTATAATATTTTTTATATTAAATATATATATATATATTTATATTAAATCTATATAAACAATCTGTCTTATTTAACACCTTAAAGGTGCCATTCTCCATTAAGTATAAAGAGTCTACGTTTTAATGAAAACAAATTATTGGTTTTCCTTATTAATGCAGACACAACAGCTTACTTCTTGGGCTGATTTCAAAGCCAAAGTTGTTCCCAATTACGATGCGATATATTTAAATGTTATTCCCAAATCTATAATATTTTTTATAAAAATATATATAATATAACAGTCTCTCTTATTTAACACCTTAAAGGTATCATTCTCCAGTGTCTAAGTTTTAATGAAAATAATTTATTAGTTTTCATTATTAATGCACACACAAAAGCTTACTTCTTGGGCTGATTTCAAAGCAAAAGTTGTTCACAATTGCGATGCGATATATTTAAAATAAATAAATAATAGTGTTGCATTTAATTTAATTTAACTTTAATACAACAATCTCTCTTAATTTCCACCTAAAGCCTGGTACTCTGATAAGCCGAAACTATACTGTTAGGGTATTAAAGAGTAGTAGAATCGAAGCAGAATTTTCAGACAAGTAATACTACTAGATCCGTCTTCAGATTATATAAGAAAGGTAGTAGACTGTTAATAGATTTGTCGCTATATTTATAAAAACAGCTGACAAAATTCTTCTTCGAATGGTTGACAACTAAATCACAGAAACTGCAGCGAAATGGGGATATAAATTATAATTTAATGTAAGAGTATTAGTAGCAAATCGAATAAACAATAGATATAAGTTATCTATCTATTTATATATCTATTTAATTGTTGCATTTGCAGCTTCCTCTGGCTTTAGCACACAATATAATTAGATAGATAGTTCCACAATTTTTGCATTTCCCATTTCCTCTGCGCTCTAGTTTTGCTGCAAATCAACATTTAATGAAAATTTGATTATTAACCAATCGAATTGAAAGTGTGACCATTCACGTATTGTTGTTGAATGGTCACACTGTCTACTCAGCTAACTAACCTCACAATAAAGAGCACATTCTGCTTATTTGAGTTTTTCGGCTTTAAGGTATTGCACCGTCAGTCGCAACTATGCATAAAATCCATCAATATTTCATTGTTTTGCCTTATTAATGCACAGGCAGAAGCATAATTCCCCATAGAGAGACACCCTTGGGCAAAAGTGGGAGCAAGAGCAAATGCTGTTCGATATTCAGGGACAAATGATGGAAATGAGCTGAAAAATTGGCAATGAGCAAAAATGCGTTAGTTGGCTTGATTAAGGGTCATTTAATTAATGGTCTTCTCTATGCCTGCCACATAACTCAAAGGGTCCGACAGTCCGGCAATCAATGTCCAGCTAACAATATATATCCCCCCTCCACCCCCCACTACAACCATCAGCCTTGCAGCTAATAAAGAGTAAGAAAGATTTCGTTATGCTAAATTGAGTTCGTGAATATTTTATGCACTCGAGCAAAACAATAGTTGATGCCCAAATTCGGTACAGTATATACTGCTGTATTGTCCTTTATCGTCCTGTATTGAAAATACCCCACTGACTGCTCTGCTCTGAGCTGTCTTGAGGCTGTGATTGAAGAGGCATACATGCGTAACCATATGTCAACCCTTTTTTGTGCCTGCCAGTGCCTGAGCCTGTGTTCTTCGCATTGTTGTTAGGTCAATGCCAGTCTTGACCCCCCGCATGTCCATTGCCAAACTCTCATAAATAATGCAGCCAATTAAGGACAACGTGCATGTCACACATTGTATCACACATTGTTGCAAGTGCCTATGATAAAGTTGCTGCTCCACTCAGGGATAACAGGATCGAAGCAGGTATATCCTTCTCAACGAGAACATGCCCGGACAGCAGTCTACAACTACAGTGAATCCTTCTGCATAGTTTAGCTTTTGTGGTTTTTGGGTTAAACAGCAACTCACAGGAGATTACAAGGAGGAGTACAAGTGCAAGGTGCTTAAAGCTTAGAGATGAGCTAAGTGACTTGTGTGAAATGTTGTAAGCTTGGATTAGCCTTAAGTTAAAGTGTGCTTAGCAAAACAACAAGAAGCTTAAAGTTTTTGTAATTTCTATATATTTCTCAAGATAGTTAGGTAACTTAAAAGCTCAATCGATCACTCGCAACTTTGAAAGTATTTAACAAACAGCTTTTAAATTAAGCCTGTGTGAACTCTTTAGAACTTACTCAGAACTTTCCAGAAGGTCTAAAGGAAACTGACAGCATTAGGTATAGTTCTATTAAACATCAAGTATTAAATACCTATAGCTTACATTAAGCCAATGAGCTTTCATTTGTCATTGATAGAAGCTTATAGCTTAGAGCATTAAGTCGGATTTAAGTTGGATTTAATGAACAAGAAGCTGTGTGCTCTATGAGCTATCATTCTACTATAATCTCAAGGTAGCTCTCAAAGGGATCTTCAGTTAAATACTTATATTTTAAATTAAACATAAGTTAGGCAAGTTTCGACTTACGAAAAGTTTCTTAAAATTGAGCTTAAGAGCTCAGATTATTAATAGTATATCTATGGAGTTTTCTATGAAAGTATCTAGAAGCTTTCATCAAACTTCAAAAGCATTTAATGAACTTTTACATAACTTTGATAGCTAGCTCTGATTAATTTCACTATATTAGCTTAAACTTCAAATTAGAAAGCTATACTTAATAGACTTCTAAGCGTTGCTTACAAAAAGCACCTGGATAATGAGCTTTAAAAGTATTTAATACTCTTGTAAGCAGCTAATTATAGACATTCTTATGTAATTTAGGGAAAGTACTTATGCAATGAACTTAGACAGCTATTGATGAACTGTAAAAGCTTCTAAACAGCTTTCGGAACACTTTTACTTCACTTTTATAGCTATATATAATGAATATCGCAGAATCTACTTGAAACTTTGCAATTGCATAGCTATATTTAAACTCAGCTTACAAAAGCGCCTGAATAATGGACTTTAAAAGTTTTTTCTAAAAAAGCTCTCTTTCCTATTGTAGATCCTACTGTCCAGATCTTCAGATTTTTAACTCATCCATTCGACATATTATTACATTTAGCAGTCCCACTCCAATTTATGATTCGAATGCAAAAAGAGAAAGATGGTGTCACAGTTCGGCTGAGTTGATATTTATATCTGACATTCACAGGTTGTCGCCCTGATTGACAAATCACATTGCCATGGTCTTCAGTTTAAGATGAAACTGTTGAAACTGGTTGAGTTCAAATAAACTGCAATTAAGTCAGAGTTGAGCTTAAGATTTCAACGCAATTCATGGATTAATCGCAACGTGCTCTCAAGGTGATGTCAACACATTTTCATAGCACATTTCACTTTTACTGGGATCATTTCTACGTGCGCTTCTTCTTCTTCTATAATACATATATATGTATATATGTATATATATATATTTATATATATATCGATTTTGGCTTCCCTCAACTCCTACCAAATCGAACTCATTTGATTGCCTTGGCTCGTTTTTGCAATTGTGGTTTGAGGTTCTTTTTGTATATTTTTTTTAACGTTGCCCTTGTTATTGTTACGATCTCTGGCGCCGCCTTCGCTCGACACACACACACACATAAAGAAAGAGAGAGATAGTGATAAAGAGTGAGAGAGAGAGATACATGTGTATCCGCAAGATACAAGATACGCTGCCAAAAACAGAGAACCAACACTCCACACACTTCTTGACGCAATTCCTTGTGCTCTTCCCTCAGTTCCTTTGGCCCTTAACTACCTGTAGCCTCAGTTGTAGCCGTAGCTGTAGCTGTAGCTGCATCTCAACTCTTGACGTTTTCTTCATTTGCCTTTTATTCCTTTCGCTTTCTTTTGTACTTCAGTTTGCCAGAGTCCCACCTTGTCCTCCAGCTATTTTGACTCTCTCACAGTTAGCATCGCAGGCATTTAAGTTAATTATTTTCAAAAACAAAAACAAAAACAAATCTACATACACATCTGCATGCATGCAACACCTTTGCGCGTCCTCCATGGCCACTTTAATTGCATACTGTATCAAAGTTCGCAAGAAAATTTCAAGTTCTCAGCGCTTTTAATGGCCTGCTAATGTTAGCATTAGCTGCCTCTCTTTATGCATGCGTCCTCCATGGTCACATTAAGCGCAACATTATATAATTTACGCAAATTAGTTTGCATAAGTTCTCTTTGCATAAGTTCTCTTTGCAAACTTATTTAATATTGAGTGCAGAAACTTCAAATCTCCTCCTTGGTCACATTAACTTGTAATAATTAATTTATTTTTAGTTAATCAATAGCTTTTGTTTAAAACAGTCTTACCTGTCATTTTGTTTACAACTTTACACTCCAGGATCACATTACTTTGTCATTGCTTTCAGTACTCAGTGATCCTCCATGGTCACATTAAATTGTCAACTGCAATTACCTTGAATGATGAAGCAAATTGCAAAGCTTCCACTGCCTGCGTTTCCCAGAGCTTTCTGTGCTTTCAACAGTATTTTATTTCTCAGTATTTGTAGGTATTTTAGTATATATTTTAGGTATATTTCTGTAGAATTTCGTTCACTTGCCTGCTCCTCCATGGTCACTTTATTGCAATTGGAGCCAAGGTATGCGCAATGTAATCAATTGTATTTATATAGTCTTTCTTTTACCCCGCCTAGCAAATGCCCTCCATTGTCACATTATTAATTCTATTATTTTAAATTGTATTTTATTAATATTTCATTATTTTCATCTTTCTTTTAGTGTAATTAAAAAATATTTATCATTATTAAAATTAATATTAATAATATAAGTATTACTTTTCAACTTACTTTTATTGCAATTATTATAGCAATTTATTAAATATAATATTATAACAAATTATTATTATTAATAAATTAATATTATTCATATAAATGTTATGAATAATATTAATTTATTTAAATTATCTCACTTTTCTTATAATTATTATAACATTTCATTATATTGAATTTAATAATATAAATAATAATAATAATATTATAAAAATTAAAATTAATAAAAATGATATACATTTTTTATTTAATCTTACTATTTTATAATTATTACTATTATATTAAATTTGAAATAAATTATATTATATTATGATTATTATTATCAAAATTTATATATACGTAATACTAATTTTTTATTAATCTTACTCTTATTAAATTTACAAATAATTATTATTATATCCAAGTTTTTAATATTTTTAATAAAATTATTAATTTAAATACTATTTATTTATTTATTATACATTTTTTATTAATCTTATTTTCCATTATTCTATTACATTTTATAATATAATGAATAAAAGTATAATTATTTGCATTGAAACATAATTGAGTTATCAAAATGGATTAAAGCAAGTGTTATCTATAGCTTTTCCTAGACTTGCACATGTCCTCCATGCTCACTTTAATTGTGTGCTCGCAGCATGTGCATTTGTACACACATATTCAGTGTCTATTATTTTCGTTCTTATTAATTGCGACAATTACGAGTCGATTTGTTGTCCAAGGTGTCATGACAACGAGGCTGGTTGCCGTCACCCCCTCTTCCTCATTCCCACCCTTTCCCTTTCTTCCTTGGCCTGCCCCTTCCCTTGCCGGTGTCAGGCTCAACTTATTGTTTGGCTGTAAAAAATGCATGTGGCTAATTAACAATAATTAATAATGCAACTACACAGAGACAGAGAGACACAGCAATATAGACTGAGAGAGAGAGTGAGAGAGAGAGAGAGTGAGAGAGAGAGAGGGAGAGAGAGCGAGTCAGTTGGACAGCATGTCCAGTTCATGTTGTCGTTGTCGTTGTTGTCATGTTGTGTCTCATTGTCTTTCTGTTGTCCTTTCTTCCTTCCTTCTAGCCGCATTGCAAAACGCTCTTCGGCTGACATACCCCCATCCCCCTCCTCCTCCCCTCCCCCTCCCATCGCACAACTACCCACCGCACTGCGTTCTCCGTTTCTCTGTTCAGCAAATTGCGTGTAAGGGGCACATTTTGCCAATATGCGTGAATAAATAAAAGTTTCTAAAGGGATTGTCACCCATGCCACTAAAAACAAAATCCGCCTGTCATATATATCACTCCACAGAGGGGGCTCGCAGTCTGGGCCAAAATGTCAAGACGGGGGGAGTGCAGCCGGAGGATGGGGAGTTGGAGCTGTTGCTGTTGTTGTTGCTGTTGCTGTTGCTGTAGCCGGACGTAAGCGGCCCATAAAATATGACAAACTTAACAACAGCACGGACTGGATAGCAGCAAAGACAACAGCAACAACAACAGCAACAACAACAACAACAGCAGCAGCAGCAACAACAACAACAACAACAAGAGTTACTTCAACAAGAATTGCAAAAGAACTGTCGGCATTTGGTTATAGAGAGAACGTGGCTAAAAGGTACCCAATGGACACCCACTTCGCAGCTGTCAATCGTCTAAATCGTTATGGTCACTTGTCGGCAAACCGAAGCCCTGAGAAAGAGCAAGCGCAACAGTGCGAAAGAGACAAATGCAGAACATAAAACGCCACAAAGTCAGTTTTTCTGTACATTTTTTTTCTCTTTTAATAAATTATTAAGACGACAACAAATAAATGTTGTTGTGACCGTCAACTTTCAATGCATTTGACACGTGATACGCCGCAATATCGTAGACTATATAATATACGAATCTCACTAATTGCTTTAAACTGTATATTGAGTGCATATTAACCAGATTTAGTTGCATGAGTCGAGCGGGCGATCAAATCATTGACTTCCGCAATACAAATGACAGTGGAGCAAGTACTCTGGGGCTGGGGCATGATCATTGGCATCCTGTCGTCACATTCATTTAAACGTTATAGCGCGGCAGGCACTGCGGCAAGTCGAATGATCTGTTGCAGGAATGAATGGGCCAGGATACAGCATGTCGCCACATGCGATTCAACTGGGCCTTAACGACACCCTTGATGAGCTAACGTTGCAAGGAGATGGGCAAGAGCAATTTGGTGGGGGAAACATCAGACAGATTGACTGCTCAAATAGATAAATAAACATATTGGTAGATAAAAGATAAAACGTTTCTAACTGTATTATATGTACATTTCATAAGTATATTTTTAAGCGTATTTTGTTTATTTTTTTATATAGTTTTAATAGCTTTGATACATTTTACTATATTATATATGAATAATTATTTATTATTATAATTAATTATTATATATGAATAATTCTAAAAGAATTTAGCTAAGAATTAGAAACTTAATCTGAATAAGATTTAATTTTGTTAAACAGTTTCTTATATGATTAAGCAGTTAGTTAATAAAACCAATAAAAGTTCAATTAAAATGCTCAGTCAACAAATCGAATTTGTTGCTCAACTGATAAGAACTGGAATAAGAATTAGTAGATATATAAATAGATAGTTTAAGGAGGAAGATAGATAAATATATACATTTATAGATAGCATACAAAATATATAATTATAAAAACCAGCAAATAAGTAAAGAGTGTCAGATACCAAGGCTTTAAAATATGGCTAAGGAAATGAGCGACGTCTCTTGTATAAAATATGAACAGACTTTAAATTGTCATAAAACAGTTTGAAAATATAGAAATAAGTTGTTGAGTCTATGCAAATTTAGAAATATATATGATTCAAAATATATGCTTAACATTATAAAGCAAAGATTTTATTAAAACACACACTGTTAAATCAAATCTATTTTTCTATATATATATTATATTATTATACTATTATTATATTATTATTATATTATTATTATATATTATTCTTTCAATCTCAAAAGTATTTTAAATAAAGTGCTATGAGAAAGTATGATTAAATAGCTTTAGAATAGGCCTGAAGCATGTGAAATTAATTCAAAAAGTAATACAGTCAAACCTCTTTATAAAGATCTTTCTATACAAAATGTTTATATAGAAATGATGTATATTTTGTGCGCTTTTTTCGATTATTAGAGAGAAACCTATAGAAATGTATAATCAGTTAAATATTGGTTAGAATTGTACGGCTACAAATTGTTACAAAATGTAATACAGTCATAGTTATAAAGATTCTTTCCTGCGAAATATGTCTGTACAAATTGTATTTTGTTTGCTCTTTCTTCTGCACTTCAGAGAATGCTTTTTAAATTTAGTAATTAACTAAAAATATACAAATTTAGTAATTAACTAAAAATATAATACAGTCAAACATCAATACAAATACATTGCTGCAGCAAACTGTATCCTATACTATTTCCCATATTTTCTTCTCTCTTCTCTTTCCTAAAGTTCCAAAGTTCCTTCCGCCAATTCACAGCTGCACAGTGAGAACATGTAGCTGTGATCTACATATGTGAATTGGCAGCAAGTGCAACATGGTCGTAGGTAGGTAACAGTTCAATTCGTATAGGCCGCTTTCAAGTTGGTTGGTTAAAGTCGAACGGTTTTGGCTTAAGGGGTTAGCAAAAGGCGCCAATGTTTGCACCGCGGGGCGCATTTTGCATGCAGATGAAGCGAATTTTGTTTTCCGTTTTTCTGCATCGTTTTTTATATATTTATTTTGTATTTTTATTATTTTTTTTTTTGTTAACAATAAAGCAAACGAAACGAACGATTTACCTTCTGAGTAGCATATTTAGGCGATTTTATTGCATTGACTGTGAAATGAGAAATAAAACAATGTTGTCGCTCAGTTCCATCTGCGATATGCCGCTGATGATGATGGTGTTGCCGCTCGTTGGCCTGGTGTTGATATGCGAGTGTGTGTGTGTGGTGTGTGTGTATTGTGCGTGTATTGCTTTCTATTTGCCGTGCAGGAAGGAAGTTGTGAATCTTTTTTGGGGGCAACGTCTGACAGCTTTTGGTAAACCAAAGATTGTATTTTTGTTTTTTTTTTTTTTTTTTTTTTGCCCGTAAAGAACAAGTTAATGGCTGGGGACCGGGGACCGGGAGCAGGGGTAGGGGACAGCGGTTAGTTTGTGCTGTGATGATGGCTTTTGGTTTTGTAGTTTTCGAAAACATTTGAAAAGTAATCGTTCAACGAACCGATTGACAAGGTAATCTTCCCGAAAACATGTGTCCACAATATCAAGGCCATGCCACAACACACAGTGCACACACCCCAATGCACAGCCCCTTCCCACCCCCACACACACACACACACACACACACACTCGACGACTGCTGGACAAAGGTTGCGGCTGTAAAAGTTTTTGGCAAAAAAGCAAAAACTTCTCTGCCCCCGCGAGCCAGAGAAAAGAACAAACAACTCAAGGGGAGGAGTTCAAATAAAAGCCAAACGTGATGGACGAAACTTGAAGCCTTCTGATAAGATTCGACGAGCTGCTTGTTTCTTTTTTTGAAAAGGGTTTGCTGTTCTATGTTTTTTTTTTTATTTTTGCCAGCGAAAGTAGGGTACATTTTCTCGCTTCATCACTTATGCATGCTTTGGTCTATTAGATTTCCGTTTCCGGTTCAACTGTGAACGCATGAAAGTTACACAACGTGTTTGAGGTTTTACGCTCTCTTGGCACACACGTCAATGCGATTTGAACCGCTAAGGCTCACACACCTGGACCCCGGCTTATAAGTATGCTCAAAGTGTGCAAGGGCAAAGTGTGCCATCCCCCCGCCCCCTTCCGACTGCCGTCCATACTGTCCGTCCGACTCCAAGCCGTACCTAACCGTACCAAACTGAACCAAACTTCACTCCTTCCCCCGCACACATATGCTGTATGCATGCTGGAGCTGTTGTATTATATTTTTATTTTCACTTAATACTTGTGTTTCGATACACTAACTTTTGTGGTGTGTTTAACATTTCGACTTAGTATTGATAACTAGAAAGATAGGTAGATAGATAGGTAACTTGAATCAGCTACATTTGTAGTTGATGCTTTATATTTACTTCTCTACTATAGATTAAGACATTCCCATATAATTTAATATACAACGTACATCAAACTGATCTGAAAACTCTAGACTAAACCTTAGAGACAGGAATTCTTGAAAGTAATTAAATCTAAAATTCAACAGCTTTATTATTAATAACCTTTCTGTATCCCAAAGTTCAATTTCTGAAGTTAACTATTAACTATCAAAAATATTTTTGCTCCTTTAAAATTGAGCTTAAATCTAACAGACATTCTAGAATATCTTTTGTACATTAAAATACATCAAAAATCAATTTTATAAACTATCCTAAAAGTTTTTAAGTATATATTAACAAATACATCCCTGCTTTAACCCGAAATTATGTCAGACATTTTAGAAAATATTGAAATCTAAGACCAAATCGGAATAACTTTACTTTTTACAAGCTGATTTCACATTTGTTCAAATATTTTCCTACTCCAAATTAAAACTTAAATAGAATTAGAAAATGCAGAAAATAATAAACTTTACTTTACCTCTTACTTTACTTTATTTTTACTTTTCTATATTCAAGGCTGCCACCCATCGATTTCAGTTCTCAAAGCTTTCAAAACTAATTTTCCAGATAGCAAAGATATATATTTATGTTTTTCATATTCTCTTCACTTTCAATCTTTAGGAAATTTTCAGAGCTTGTAAATAGAATGCCAAAAAGTGCGAGGACCAAAGCACATTATTATAGCATTAAAAGTTCTTCAATTAATGCGAAAGAGCTTTGCAAAATATTGACACAAGTTTTTAGAAAAAGAAGAATTCTCTAAATGTTTCTCAACTCTAACTTTAAAAATGTTTTTAAAAATAACTAGAACCAAATTGCGACCAATTTTAGAAAGAAGTACAGCTTCATCTAAGATCCACGGGTAAGAGCATACACAATTCGTTGGACTTGCAAACACTGACTGAATGTGAACACTTTTGAAAGTCTTTGACATTGGCTTGGCTGAGCTTTTGTGTGGTCCTTTTGTTGATGTAAGCATTTAATTCGTTCTATGCCTCTGGAATTCTGACGATAAGGACGGACGTTCAGGTCGCGCGTATTTCGAGATAGACGAATAGATGGATGAATGGCTGGTTGGATGGTTGGAAGATTGGATGGTTGGATGGTTGGATGGATGGACAAACGGTTTGGCAAGTGGGCGATTCGACTGGTAAATGGTAGCTAAAGTTTTTCCACCAGTCACTGAAAAGACAAAAGGGTAAAAGATACACATACGAGTTTAGGGATGAGAACTGAGTACCCACAAAAAAGGGGCGAGGGGAAGTGTGTGTGTGTGTGTGTGTGTGTGTGTGTGTACAACATTGCAAGTTATTGTTGCTGATTTCTTAAGTGGCTGCTTCAATATTTTAGATTGTTTTGCTATTGCGTAATAAATAAAGAAACACTTTTACACAATATGCTCAATGATGGATCAGCGAAGTCGGCTTTTCCTGCATATTAATGCATGTTTAGGCATTTGCCCCTTTACTCGCACACACACACACACACACATACACACACGCACACACACATAGCATTTTAGCTTCCTTGGTCATTTCAGCTCAAATGGGGTTACAACTCTCTCAGCACTTACTTTGCGCACAACTGTTCAGATTTCTTGGGGTTTTCTGCATTTAGTTTAAACAATATGGTGCAAGTAGTTAATAAGTCTATCTGTATATAATATAAATTAGTTCTCCCTTTGGTCTGAGTCGTGTCTGCAACAGAACGCTGTATAAATATATGAAAATAATGTTATTAAGTTTCTTTTAATTAAATACAACTTATTTATGATATTTTAGATATATTTACTATATGTTTACTATGCTCAGTCTTAATCAATAATTTGGCAGCCTTACAAGTAGAGAATGATTTGTGTATAGGGTATGTTGAAGTTTACATATAATACTTTGGTAGAGTTCATTGTACGACTATGAATTGAATATTGACGAAAATAGAATCTTTGACAAGATATTGAGTGTATTTTAGGGTGTAAAGGTAAATTGTAGAATAGGGAAGGACAGTGTTGTATCGAGTAAGTTACATTATAGGAAAGAGTATAAATAAGAGCTTAAGGTAGATTCTAAGGTAGAGCAAAAGCTTAAGTATAGGAAAGGAGTTAAAGAAGAGTATTGGGTAGAGTGTAGGGTAGTGTATTGGCTAACCAAATGAGTAGAGTATAGGGAAGTGTAGAGACTAGAGTGTAGGGTAAAGTATAGGATAGAATTTAGGAAAGACTATAAGGTAGATTATAGAGTAAAGTATAGGAGCGTATATTGGGTAAAGGATGAGAGGGTAGAGTATAGGGTGAAGGGTAGGGTAGAGTAAAGTGTAGAGTGAAGAGTAAAGAATAGGGCAGAGTACAAAGTAAAGCAAAATATAGAGTATTGGCTAAAGGATAGGGTAGTATAGAGAAGAGTATAGGGTAGACAGTTCGATAGAGTATAGGGTGGAGTGTAGGGTATACAGTAAGGGTAGAGTGTAGAGTAAAGTACAGGGCAGAGTATAAAGTAAAGTAAAACATAAAGTATTGGGTAAAGGGTAGCGTATAGAATAGAGTATCAGGTAGAGTGTAAGGTAGAGTATAGGGTAGAGTATAAGGTAGGGTATGGGGTAGAGTATAGGGTAGAGAATAGGGTAGGGTATAGGGTAGAGTATAGGGTAGAGTATATAGAGTAGAGTATAGGGTAGAGTATAGGGTATTACATAGTTTAAGCATAGAATCGACTAGAGTGTAGTATGTACGGTTGAATGTAGGAAAGTATATAAGGTAGAATATTCGGGAAAGCATAGGAAATTGTAAGTATATAGAGTGTAAGGTGGAGTATAGGGTAAATAACAGAGCAGACTATAGGCTAGAATATAAGGCAGTGTGTGAAGGTAAAGAGTGAAGTAAACAATAGGCTGGAGTATAGGATAAAGTAAGGAGAACCGTGTAATACTCTCATTCCACTAAATAATTTTTGTACATTTTTATAAGTAAATGTAACAAATTAAGCTTCGTAATCGAAAGAGGGAATACGTTAGATAGATAAGGGACTTGCTTGTAAGATAGAGTACATGGTAGCGCTGAATATAGAGTATACAGTTATTAGTTTTCAGGTAGTAATACAACGAATCTATGTTGGCATTATTTCAGATTGCAACTCTATGGCCCCAGAAGAAATGTCTCTCACTTGGAGCTAATTCCGTAAGATAGCGAACAATGGTCTGAAATGCAGCGATCTGTGCTAAACTCTTATAATGTGAACATGCATATGCATGTCATGTTTCTGAATTTAACACTTAATTGACTGTGTTTCGGTTCTCGTCTCGTCCACGGATTTATAACCTCTCGCAATAAATTTCTCATGTCGAGCGTTAATTGAGAGTCCCGAAAGAGGGAAACAGAACGGAGAACAGAAAACGAAGAAAAACAGAAACAGCAACAACAACAAGAGCAACAGCAACAACAAATTGAGAACTTGGCAGGATGATAACGAATCATCAATAATACAGGCATCACAAGCATAGCCAGATCATTGACAGCATTGCGAGTCCTTTGAATCGAATGCATTGCGATACGATTATCATTTACTTCACGTCGGGACATTTACAATTGTGACAATATCTCACTCCCCATGAAGTAAACTATGCAATTAATCAAATGCTGTAAAGCTCTCAATATGACAAAAGTGGAATTAATGATACTAGGCTGAGCCACTTGTAGAGGACCGTAGCGTATAGTATGAGGGAGGGCAGCAGCTGAAGTAGAAGAGGAGAATACAAAAAATGAAATGAAAGAGGAAAGAGGAAAAGAAAAAACTGAAAACTGAAAACTGAAAACAACAAATCATCAATTGACAAATCGATGCGCATCACTAAAAACTCATTATTCCAATAACAGGACACAAACGCAGAGTCCGGTATGGTCAGCACCCTATGGCTGTACCGGGGCAATCGGACAATCAGACAATCGGACAATCGGGGCATCAACATAACCATCATCGGCCATACCAGTGTCTCTCTGTCTGTCTCTCTGTCTGTTTGCCTGTCTGTTTGTCTCTCTGTCCGTCTGGTTTGAGTTGAACATCAACACCGCCTCCACCTCCAACTCCAACTCCAACTCCAACTCCTACTCCAGCGTCAGCGTCAGCTACAGCTACAGCTTCAGCTTCAGTTTCAGCTCCATCTTCATGACGGAGGCAGCACGAGCAACGTCTTCAAAATCGTCGCATTCGTCATCGTCATATCAGCCGCTCATCTTGTAGTTGAGTGCGAGAACAGTGGTCATTATCTGTTCAGATTTTGTTGCCTTCGTATTTGTGACGACGTCCGACAGGCGGACAGTGAGACGGACAGCATGGACAGCAGACAGACGGAGACCCAAAAGGGCGACAGAGACTGAAACAATTTTGTTGCTGACTGCAATCATTGCCAGGATCAGGGCTACATATGCGGAGTGAAGAGGCCAAGTTAAATCCACTTTGCCTCATTCGTAATTTAGCAGGTTAATGGCTAAAGGAGGCAAACTGAACTGAAGATCAAGCTGAAGCTGTAGCTGTAGTTGTAGCTGTTGCTGTAGCTCAAACTCAAGCTGAAGCTGAAGCTGCAGCTGAGGGCGACAGGCGTTGTCCACCAAGGAGAAATAACAAAAAATAACAAAAAAAAAAAATATATATATATAAGAAAATGTAAAGAAGAAACCCCAAAACTAGAACTGAACAATGGTTGGTGGTGCGTTCGATATAAAAATGGCCTCAGCCTTTTTCGGACAGCTCATCTCAGCGAGAGAATCTACACAGTGTCTGTTAGTTAGTTGGTCTGTCTGCCATAACCAGGCAGCAACCAGCCAGCAACCAGGCAGTTGGCCCTGTCCATCCATCTATCCATCGAGGCAGAGAGTTAAAGCCACATACATACACATACATTATTCCAATTCTGATGGTCATCATCTTTATCATTAACTTTTTGCCATCGAAGATAATGCGTGTGTGTGTGTCTCTCTCTTTCTCTCGTTTGTCCCCTGTCCACTTCATCTCCTCCTCCACCTCCTGCTCATCATCATCATCATCATCATATGAGCGACAATGGCGCAGAGTGAATTAAAAATACAAAAATGAAAATAAATCATCATCAGAGACGCATGTCAAATTCATCTCTTGACTGCGTGTGCTAAGACTGCGACTGTGGCTGTGGCTGAGATTCTGATTTGGATTTGGTTTCTGATTCTGATTCAGTTTACAGACTCAAGATTGAGTTGCGAGACTGCGAATGTGAAACTGCAACGCAGACTGAGACTTTGATTGTTGAGCTATGTCATTTGACATGTAATCACATGGAAAAATAATTACGCAAATTTCAAAGTGTTGTCATGTATGTATGTATATATATGTAATGCAATGCATCATTAGCTATGCACATATGTATATGTATATTATGAACTCTGAAGCATCAAATCTGCCTTTGAAATAAACAAACTTATTACGAAATTTATTATGTTTACTCCAAGTAGAAATGGCTATGTTATAATAGACTTACAGAGACTCTGCTTGAAGTATTCTTGTTTAGTCTTTTAGTTTTGGTTTTAGTTTTATATTTAATTTTGTTTGATTCGCGTTTTTATTACCCATAACTTAATTTTTTAATTTCTAATTTAAAAACAACAGTATATATTTGTAAAAACTATCTCTGAAAACTTGCAACTTATTAGTTTACAGCTCTAGTTTCTCAGCTCTGGAAAAGGATAATTGCTTATTTAAACATAACTTTGACTTTAAGTTTATTTAATATAATTGATGCTAAGTGAATATAGCTCAGTAAATTTACGATAGGTTTGCTAGTTTTAATGATATCGATAGATTCGCTGAATTATGTAATAGAAAAATGAGTCGAGTCTTCACTGTGAAAAAATGTGCATAACTAAATTAATTTAATTTAATGAAAAAAAAAAAATTAATTAATATTAATATAAAATATATATTAACTTACTTATCACTGGTTAATTGCATACTTGATCGATATCGATAGTTTCTCCTAATAGTTAACTGCATAAAGTAGTAGAAAAAGAAGTGAAGTCTTCACTTTTGAAGTTCTTCTCTCGGAAACTTACTTAATTAAATTTAATAAATAAGTAAAATAATATCTGTAAATATATGTAATATATATTGACCTAATTGTCACTTATTTACAGCTTAGTTGATCGATATCGATAGTTTCTCATAGCAAAAAACGGAGTAAGGTTCTCACTCTTAAAACTTTTCTTATGGAAACTTGTTTAATTAAATTTAAAAATAAACAAAGTAATATGCAATTATCTGTAATATACATCGACTTACTTGTTACTTGATCGATATCGATAGTTTCTCCTAATAGTTAACTGCATAAAGTAGTAGAAAAAGGAGTGAAGTCTTCACTTTTGAAGTTCTTCTCTCGGAAATAAAATAATGTCTGTAAATATCTGTAATATATATTGACCTAACTGTCACTTATTTACAACTTAGTTGATCGATATCGATACTTTCTCATAGCGAAAAACGGAGTGAAGTTCTCACTCTTAAAACTTTTCTTATGGAAACTTGTTTAATTAAATTTAAAAATAAACAAAGTAATATGCAATTATCTGTAATATACATCGACTTACTTGTTACTTGATCGATATCGATAGTTTCCCATAACAACAGACTGTTCTACACTGTTTTCTCTTCCTACTCTTGACCCTTTTAAGCCTCATTGGAAACGAGTATAATTTTCCATTTTATCTCACCTCAACATGCATATGCAGATCAATTTAATTGCTATATAAATACTATCGATAATGCCTGCCCAAGCACATGAACTTTTTCCAAATGTTTATGGTCACAAGTCACCAAATTCTTAACGAAATGTTCGAAACCGTCTATAAGTCTGGCGGCAAATGTGTGAAAAGCCGAAACGATCTAATCAAGTGCCCCAAACTGCTCACTCCAAGTAGCACGCTACAAGCGTCCTTATATTCCGAAGAAAGAAAAGAAGAAGAAATAGAAATAGAAATATAAATAGAAATGAATGTGTCAAAGGTCTTATGTGGTAATTACGAGTATCTGTCGCGACCTCCGAAGCGAACCCCAAACATCAAAATCGATTCAACAAACTGAGCAACATAATCGGCTTAGAGACAGTGTGGTGCTAAGCCAAAGCTGCTGATGCTGCTATTGTCAAAGAAAAACACGTTAAATAATAAGGTGGTTGGTTGTGAAAGTGCTCGACTGGCAGATACGCTGTAATCATTTGTGCACTTATCGCTTCCTTATATTATTTATGTTTTCTTTTATTATTACTTATAGATTCTGTATCAATTAAGAAGTCCCACCAAGTTCAAATTCACATTTCGCATGGGAGTTCGATGAGTTTTGAAATTTTTGAAAAATATGAAAATTATCGGGAAATAACAAAAAATTCAAATTATAATAAGAATGAGTTGCTTAATGAATCAAGTGTCAGATCAAGTGTCAGATCAAGTTTAAATTAATATTCAAACAAAACGAATTTGTTTAAACATATAATAATGGAATTATTTCATATATAGATGAATCTATATTTCAGGTGACAACCCTGGTTGTAAGTATTTAGAAGTAAAATTTGAGTTCTAAGAGTTTATTGAGTGAAACTTCAGTTAATAAAAGCACTTTGAATCGATACCAAAGCTAGTGCTTAATTTCGCCTATCGATAATCGATAGTGCTCTCATATACACATACAATCGATTATAATCGATTACAGTTCAGTTAATAAACGCACTTTGAATCGATACCAAAGCTAGTGCTTAATTTCGCCTATCGATAATTGATAGTGCTCTCATGTACACATACAATCGATTACTTTTGAACATCTTTCTAGGTGGAAGATACGTAAATACAAAATATTCTCTAGATTTGCAATAACAAATTGTACAAGAAACAATCGTTGTGTTGATTAAACTGTAGAAAATAAATGTTATCGCTACGATTATCGATAGTTTCAAAGCATACTTACTTCTAGTGCTGTATACCTATTTGATTGTAGTACTTGCACACGACTTGTACAGCTATTAATAATAATTTATTGTAGTTATCAGTAAACGATTGGTGTTATCGATAAGCGATAGTCATTAGAACTTATTTATCGGTAAATTGAAAGTTGCTTTAAACCATTTACTATCAACTCTTGCAAGCAATGCTACCCTCTGCGCGCATTTTCTACTTTTATAGGGTATTAAACTATGTCAAGAAATGCGTTGGCCCGGTTGGTTGACAGACTGCCCGTAACCCAGATACCCAATCCCCTCGAAATGTTGCCTCCCTCCCCCTGTATTGGGGCAATTGGACAATAGTCCGAAACTCCATGTAATCAATCAAAATTAGTTGTGACTTAGGGCCGAGGAGGCACAGTAGTGGATATTGTGACAAACGAGTGAGGAGGTCGCTCAACGAGTGATGCCCACATAACGCATACCTATTTCATTCATTCAAATTTCAATTAAGACACACAACACACACAACACACACATACACACACACACACACACGCGCAAGCACACGTACAACAAACGTTGACAAGCAGAGCTAATGAACTTTAATATGTTGTAGCCAAACAAATCATTGCCAAATATTGCAGTCTCTATAAAAGAGTGTGTGTGTGTGTGTGTGTGTGTGTGTGTGTGTGTGTGTGTGTGTGTGTGTGAGTGTGCGCTTGCTTATCCAGATGCAGATAAAGTCGACGGCAATGCGAAACCTGCAATCATGGCGCTTAATAACAAGCTCCAGTTGCAGCTTCAACTCCTCCTGCTGCTTCTACCCAGCCGCTGCTTCCCCTGCCCCTCCCTTTACCTACCTTTATAATTCCCACCGAAAAGAAAAAAGAAACAACTTTTTCTTCTTATTTGGTAATTCAATAAGCCGTGCAAAGGATAACTGCACTGCACATTGCCATCAGAATCAGAGAGTTGATTGTCTTTTGCTTTCTCCTTTTATCAACATCCGATAATGAAGGAAGCCCTCTCCGCTCCCGTCCCCCACATCTTCCTCCCCACACTCTTGCAATTCCTCTGTGGGGGCACTCGTAATCACACTAAACTCTTATAGCGTTTCTCTCGCATTGCCAAATGATATGTTTACTATTTAATCAGCTGACTTATTACTTCATCTTGCTTTGCATTTTCCCCCTTTACATTTCTCCCAAAGGAGTTGAAATTTTAATGCTAATACACTTATGTAATTTAGCAACTTCTCTGATCGCTGCAATAGATGAGCTCTACGTTGCGCTTAGATAAATTGCCATAGTCGTAAAGACATTGCATCCCTCCAAAGGGGGAAGAATTAGTAGACGGAAGCAGCTGCTTTCTCTGATTTGAAAGCTGCTCTCACTGAGCTGTCTGAAGATGAGCAAAAGTAAGCCTAGCTTAGGCTAAGTCTCCCCCTTTTGTGGTATAGTAGTTCACTTCCTCCAAGCGGGAGATTTCTCTTTTTCCTACCAACTTCAAGTGACTCTCGTATTCTCAGTTCTCTAATCATGCTCTGGTTCTTTAATAGAGTTAACTTTCAGTTACTTTTCATACCACCTTGAGGGTTCACTTCCCTCCAATGGGGCACTTTTCGTTGCTGCCTTTGCTCCAGCAATCAGCTCAGTTCACTATTATGATTACGAGCTGCATTTTCCTCTTTGCATTGTGCCGCCCACTTTTTGGCATATCAATTTTCAATTACCCCCTCAAGGGGTGTGGCTTTAATCCCACTTAAGTCATATACATTTGGCTGCTTGCTTTTACAAATTTCTCACTTTGCACTGAACGCTTATTAAGCGCTGACATTTTCCCCTTTTCATTTTCACTCGGCATTTTCCTCTTCACATTTGGCAAAAATCTAATACTTTCCTCCGGCAGGTGAGTTATTTTAAATTCCACTTTGTTGCTGTACTTTTTGCATGCTCTCAACTTTTTAGAGAATTTTGGATGACTAGTGCAATTTGCGTTACGCACTTTTCTTCTTCACAGGCGCTATTTTCCTCTTAAGCAGGGCTATCTTTTCTTCGTGTAAACTCTTGTAACTGTGCTTGGATTCTGCAGTTCACTGAGCTGCCTATGACCAGCAGCGTGACGTCTATGCATTATTATTTGCATATTTTTTTAAAGTGACAGGCAATCCCACCCAAGGGGGCAGCTTTAACCCCACCAAACTCAAGTAGATTTTGCTTCTGCTTACAGCTACTCTCAGCTACACAATATGCCCAGTTCTACTGTTTAGTTCTACTGCATATGTACTGTATATTTGTTGGCAGCTAATAGACGGCTAATTCCTTCAGTGCGGGGACATTTTTAACCCCACAAAGCCCCCTTAGATTAATACAAAAATCATATTTTGATAGAAAACAAAGTCAGTTGACTTCTAATCGTGACCACGCCTACAATTTGAGTGTATATAACTGTCTGCCTTCGCTTTATACACACAGGCACACTCACATACACCCTTGATCTTCCCATGCCCCCCCCTCCACCCCTCGCCTGGTTTGTTTCTATTAAGCATTTGTAAAGTCCTCGTCAACAGTTGCCAGCAAATGACCTTGCGTAATGCCAAATTGACAGCAGCAGCAACATCGAATGACACAAGAAGATGACGAAGAAGAGCAAGCAGAGGAACACACACACACACACACAGCACACCTATACACAGTGTGCTGTGGGGAGAGTCGTAAAGCCAAAGAGGAGTGTATAGATAGTCAGGTAACCAATGGATTGGTTCAAGTTAGTGATTGCAGAGTTTAATAGCCGCATTATTACAACCAAACAGATGCATGGAAAAGCCATAAAAGCAAGAAGAAGAACGAGGCAGAAGAAGAAGAAGAGAAGCAGACTGAACTTGCAACGAAATGAAGGCGCAACTGCAACAACAGTAACAACAACAGCAACAGCAACAACGACAACATCAAAGCACGCTCAAAGCAAGCTTCAACTCCTTTAGCTTGCCACCAAAATGCCAGCGACTGTGGCATCAACTGTGGCAGCATCAGGAGCCGCATAAAGCAGTTGAAACTTCAACATTAATGCGCTGCAAGTTAATGAATATTGTGTTTCATAGCCTTGCCACAGAAGGCTTGTGGAGACGACTTTACAGCTTCCGACTGGAATCCGTTTTTCTTTTGCATTTTTCGTTTCGTTTTTGTTTTCATTTTTCTCTCAGTTCAACATTCAACAACAACAAGTCGATTGAGCTGAGGAGCTTGCAACGTGGCTGGCTTGCAACATGCTGCCTTTGCAGCTCGCCCCAAATGGAAGGTCGTGCACGGCATCAACAGAGATCAACCACGACACACTTACGCCTATGTAGCGCCGCCGCCGTCTTTCATGCACCAAGCACCATGCACCATGCACCATGCACCATGCAACAGTTGCAACTGCGGCACAGAGAGCAAAAAAAAAAGAAGAGAAATAACCAAGTGTAGGCGTAATTGTTTTATGTTGCGCGCTTCGCTACGCAGCGTGGGGAGTGGGGCAGTGGGGAGGTGGGGTCTATGGCGCAGCTGGAGCCGCATGTTGCAAGCAGCCGCTGCAATATCGAAAACGCTGCCTCTGCCTCTGCCTCTGACTCTGACTCTGACTTTGACTTTGGGCTTGGGCTTGGCATCGTTCCAGAAGCAGCATACCTTTTAAATTGGCCGAACGTACCGCCTACCTAGCTGCCACCGCTGCAGCCACAATAAGCGGCTGCCGAATGCTTGCAACATGCACTTGACGCGCAGAGCGACAGACAGACAGAGAGAGAGAGAGAGACACACAGCGATTCAACTGCAATGAGCGCATTTTCAATTTTATGCTAATTAGTTTAGATTTGCCGGGTGTCTGTGGCATGCCACACGGCCCGCAGATCGCAGATCGAGAATCGCACCACAATTGGCCACCAGGTGACAGCGCCTGCAGTGGAGTCAATTGCGCAAAGGGCTTAAAGCCTCTTAACTTGTCCCAAACTGATTGAAAGATGTGAACAGAAGGCAACACTTCGACGCCTTCTCAATTTGCAGGGTATCAATTAGTCTACACTTAACTATGCAACAAAAACTGTATTTTAATATTTTATTTTTAATATTAAATTCAATTTTCTTTACTTTATAAATGGCATTAAAAGTTACTTAAACAAATAATTAATAATAAAATGTTTAAATTTCGCGTTCCTAAAATGTTATTTACAGGATATTATTATAGTCTATCAATTGAATTTGGAAAATTGTTAATTATTATATATAAATATAACAAATTATAATTTATAAGAATGTTCATAAAAGTTTAAGTATTATAAATATTGTGTTCCATTTCCGCATTCCAAATAAGTATAATAATATTACTGTCATAACTTATAGAAATTTCTTAAAAATTTAATGAAACATTATGGATAATGTAACTAAATGCTCCGATTTCGAAACAAGTATTCCAATTCCGCGTTCCAACCAAATTTTTAATTTATTTTCTTAGTATTACAAATAAGTATACTAATATTAGTGCCATAATTAATAACCATTTCTTAAAAATTGCATTCAATTACAATAAATTGGATTTAATGTTCCAATTCCGCATTCCAAAAAAAAAAGAAAGCTGAAAGAATAAAGATAGATATATAATAATAATTATTAATAGATATATTAATAATTAGGCTAAGATAGATGAAATTATGCTACCGAGTGTTCCAATTCCACATTCCAAAAATATATCAATTAATATACTTATTACACCAAAAATATATATTTATAAATTTCTTAAACATTACCCAAACTAGAAAGTTTTTCGAATTATTTAAATAAATAAAAAAAATATAACGAACAACATTTATGGAATTGAGTGTTCCAATTCCACATTGAAACAAATTGTTCATTTATAAACATGTTATACCAAATATCTATAATAATATTTCATCAAAAATCTATAGTTTTATAAATTTCTCAAATAATCTTTTATAAAGTTGCGTGTTTCAATTCCGCATTCCAAAAACAAGTGTACCAAAAGCTTTAGCGCTGATTGTCTACTATTGATATAATTGGAAATATACTAAGTAGTCTACTATCTAGATAGACTTTTGCAAGGAAAATAAGAAAATTATGAAAAACCATCAATAATATTTCCACAGTTTCAATTACGCGTTCTAAAATACTCAATTTAAGTATTTAAAATATACTAGAAATATGCAAATATTTTAAAAATTACATGAGAAAAGAGCAATAAATCAATTTGAAGGCTGTAAATGATCGACATGAAGATACTCTAGGCGAATATTTAAAGCAGCACAAGCAACTAGTGCATGCAGATAAATAATAGATTAGCAACGAACACTCGATCGATTGTAAAGACATTTTTATGGTTAGAAAGTTGAGAACTACAGTATTAATTGCTCTGTTGCTTTATCGATTTATTATGGGGCAGCGTGAGAAAATAGTTGTAGTTTATGTAAAAGAACTCAGTACCGACTATAATTCCAAGAATTCACATGCCAAGGACTTAAACGACGAGACAAAGATGCGAGACAACTATCGATAGAACTATCGAGGCAGGTCTTGCATAGATTCTAGATAAAAAACAATCGATAACATATCAAAGCTTATTTTTTAAGGTATATTAATGTGATATTGGAAATATTTATATATAAATTGAGTTCAATATTAAATTTATTATTAAATTATATTAATATTATATATCATCTCCAGCCAAGATCATCTTGATACTTCTACTAGTCGTACTCTGCTAACCGATTTCAAATGTGAACTCCGTGAACTTGCGAGCCAAGAAGCAGCAGCATTTAGAACATGGTCTATAATTTGAGGCTAGACACAGCTGGTAATCCCAGATGCATCGATGAGCAACGTATTAATCTTGTGCCTCACTTGTGCCTCACTTGGTTATCAGCTAACTTAAGAAGAGTGGCAATCTTTTGGCTCCACACACACACACACACTCGCACACAGACCCATCACATTTGACCGTGCGAAATTTGAATCGCCGCAAATGAAAAGTTGGTGGTCAACGCTGGACTTCATTGGACTTTCGTTCACATCAAGTTCTTTGGCTGCGGCCTGTGTGTGCTGTGTGTGCTTAATGCATGGGCTTAAGTTACGGTACTCGAATTGGGATTTTCAATGTTGGGATCTGCCCATTTTCATGCTAGTAGACCGTTTAACTCAATGCTGGCTTTAGCCTCATATGCATATATGCTGATCAATTTTTCAGAAGTCAAGAAGTTTCGTCTCGTCTGTGGCTTTTCGATATATAATTGGTCTCATCGGATCACACACACACACACGCACACATTTGCATTGGGGACCCCCAATTTGAGTGATAATGATTATGCGTTCCGTCGTCTTCCCATATTCTCGGTTAGGATGCGATCACTTTACAAGCTCAAGACGTTGTCGATGTGAATGTGAATGTGAATATTGATGTTGTCGTTGTTGTTGCTGTTGTTGTTGTTGATGTGGTGTGGTATGGTGTGGCATGGTGTTATTGTGATTTGTGGTTAGTTGCAGCTTCTTGCTACGTTTAAGCCATTGGGACTCAGGTTTACGTTTGACTTAAAGGCTCATTACCGTCAGCAGCAAAAACAATACAAACAACAACAACAACAACAACAACCAAATTGAGAAAAAGCATCGTTAAAGCTTTGGCAATCTGTGGGAAAATTTGCTTGTCCATAATTTTCATTGGGTTCAATTAAATGTTGCAATTGCTTTCGGCCTTTTAGCACAATATGGACAATTTACAGGAAATTGATATAGCCCGTTTCTAGATCGAACTGAAAGCCAAGACCAACTAAAAGTTATCACTTTAATCTACCATTTAAAAACAATAATAGGTTGTAAAGTTCATCACTAATCAATTAAAAAAAAATTCCTTTTTTTAAATTTCTAAAGCAAAAACAACTCTATATACATAAAGTTCCAGCAACAACAAACTTATTCACCTACATATACACACATTAATTTATATATATCAAGAGTAATAAAAACACCCACACTCTATATTATATTGATAAAAAAAATCTCTTTTATTACAACAAAATGCAACGAAAATCCGTTAAATTTTCAAATTTTAAACTTAGCTAAAACACTCACCCAGCTGCTGCCATCTTTTGCACAACTTCAGCAACTGGACCAAGCACTGACACACTCCATAGCCAAGACTTCAGCAACTGCACACGCGCAGCTACCGCCATCTAATGCATAACGTCAGCAACTGCACCAAGCATAGACACCCTCCATAGTTAAGACAACAAGCAAAAAGTCACTCAATTCAACGAAAGTTACTCACTTAACGATCCGAACGAAACTTAACGATTTTCGAACCAAAATGAAACGAAATGCACACACTGTTAGCTAACAGACCAGTAGGCAAACAGGCAAACAGATTCAAAATACATGCGACTTTCGTGGTGAGCGGACGTGTTTTTTGTTTTTTTTTCGGTTCCGTTGCCCGTTGCCCGTTGGATTTGTTGTGTTTTCCTTGGCTGTAAAGTACTCGTAGTTTGACTTGAGTACACGCTTAGTACGCGCGTCGTAGATTGTATTTATTGTTTTGTGACTGCTCGCTCTTCGGCTTGTTGTTGTTGTTGTTGTTTTGGTAATTGCCATCACAAACACACATACATAGATACTGTGAGCGAGAGACAGTCGAAGAGTCATGAGTTGAAATCGTTACGCGCGGCCGTGTGTGTGATTGTGTTAGTGTTGTTGCTGTTGCTCTTCTTGTGTTTGTGTTTTTTTTTTTTTGTATTTTATATCTGCAACTGGCCTGCAACTGTATCTGTATCTACGTACTTTTCGTTACGGTAATATTCGTACACAATATTGTACTTTTTTTTATATTTCTTTTTGTATTGTTGTCTTTTAGTAGTTATGGCAAAATGTTATTAGAAATTGACGACAAGACACGGCAAATTAATAACGCAGCACATGTACGTGCGCGCGCGTGTGTGTGTGTGTGTGTGCTGTGCATCCGCAGCAGCGGCTGTGCTTAAGCATGAGTTTGAATGAGACCAAGTTGGTTGTTCTTATTGGATTGTTGTCGTTTTTGTTGTTGTTGTTGTTGTTGTTGTTGCCGGTGAATGAACCCAACCGAAAAACGCCAAACGCACAACAGACATACGCGACGTTTATTGTACATACTTGATGTCTCTTTCTCTGTGTGTGTGTGTGTGTGTCGGTTTGTGTGTGTGTGTGTGTGTGCTTGTATGTAACCACAAAATGGTGGTAGCAGCTAAAAGAGGCATTAAACATTTGTTGTTGCTGTTGTTGTTGTTCGAAATATTAACCCAACTGTGCACAACGGCATAAAGCTTCAACAACAACAATAACAACAACAACAACAGCAACAACAGCAATAACAACAGAAAGGGAAGTAAGAAAACGCCAAACGAGCCAAAGCATCCGCCGTTTTGTTTAATGTCTTTTTTCACAGTCTGCCTTTTGTTGCAAGTCTAACAACAATTTGCCGCTCACACACACACACACACGCACACACACACATGCACACTTAGTCAGTTGCTGTTATCTTATCAACAAAAGTGCTTTAATCTTTTGCAATCAGCAATCACAGCCAAAACAGCTGCATATATAATGAACAAACTACAGTCGAGCTTCACTAAAGCTGCCAAACTGAAGTTGATTCATATAGTATAAGTATGTAAATATAAACTGTCAGAAATATGCAACTATATGTTGATTATTCTACGTTTTTTATACATTTCTTTCAATTATTAAAATGGCCCAAACAATTGCCAAAAAATCACATTTTTAAGCCAGGCTAAAAACATATACAATTAAGAAAAAAATATACTCAATTGAAATAACTACATTAAAAAACTAAAAAAAATATTCTTGACATAGTTGTATATTTTACTTAAATTAAATAAATATTTATTATTTATTTAAATTATATTTTCTTAATTTTTAGGCTTCTATATAACAATATAAATGCCATAAAATTAGTTAAGCTCGATCTTGCATATAAATTATATGGGTTTTAACTTCTCCAAGCTATAGCTATATTTTATTAAACTTCTTTACCTAATGTCGCTCTATCTCTCTATAAACAAATGCAATTAACATTATTATATTATTGATGAATTTTCAATGCGATAATATTGTAAAATAAACTTTAATTAACATTTTTTTGGTGCGAGTCGCATTCGCTATAAGCTAGTTTCACTGTATTTAGTCATGCCTGTATGCGTGTGTGTGTGTGTGTGTTTGTGCAGCTTATTTACTTAGTTGCATGCTACATGCATTACTCAGAGCTTTCTGCGTGTGCCATATCCGATGGCCGTGCCTCAAGATACCGGTTTAAGGTCTTAAGGATTCTCGCAACTTGATTCGCATTTATGAAAGGGGTGCGCCGTTGTGCGCTCTCTGACCGTCTGGCTGTCACACCGTCTCACAGTCTCACTGTCTCGCTGTCTGCCTGCCTGCCTACCTCTGCCTACCTCTGCTGCCACCACTCAACTTCTGCTTTTGGCAAGTTCCCAGCACAAGTTGAAGCAAGCGAGCTTTGCTCTGAACACAGCTGTACTAAGCACATTGTAGTTAAGTGTTCACGATCGTTATCGGCATTAGTTGTCGTTATCATTAATGTTATCGTTATCGTTATCGCGTATCACACTGTCAAGGTGAATCTCCTTCTGTGCTCTAATCTCAGGCACATATAATTATGATATATGAGCATTAGCAGACCTTCAGCATGGAAAAGCGCTTGAGAACTCTTGGAACTATCATATTATAATATAATATATATGTAGTTATATGTACATATATGCATGTACATATATATACTACATATAAGCACATTTACTGTACTCTTTTTTAATGTTTTTTTGTTTGTGTTCTGCTTTGTGTACCAATCATAATTATGACTAAAAAGCTAAAATGCCGGGAAAAGTCACACACAGCGTTTTTTCATGCATTTTTTTTTTGTTGTTTCTCTTTTTATTTTGTTGTTGTTGTTGTTGTTGTATTTGGTTTTTTTTTGTATTTTGTATTCCTCCATTGTTCAGGTTTTTGTTACTTCTGAAATCTTGCATAAGTTGAAAGCAACAACAACGCAAATTACTACAAAATCAAATAGTAACACGGCGTGGCTTTTGTTTGCCTGTGTGTGTGTGTGCTTGTGTGTGTGTGTGTGTGTGTGTGTGTGTGTGTGTGTGTGTGTGTCGCTTGCGGGTAATTGTAGCTTGTATGGGCGGCTGCTGTAATCAGCAGTGTTTAATCATTTGAGCCGGCATGCCATAGACAATACGCTACACACTACTACTACTATACACATATATACACACACACACAGACAGTCACACACACTGCACACATAGACAGCCAGTCAATCAGTCAGCACGTAACACAGGGTGCACTCTCATATGTAAGCTCTACATATAAATATACATAACAATTAAAATTATTAACATCGAGTCTGCTCGACTGTCAAATACTCAATAATCAAATAAAATATCTACAATACACCGAAGAGTTGATACACTAGGAGAGTCTAGCATTCAATTTAAACCGATCTTTGCTATGACAACTGTGTATATATTGCAGTTATTGGATTCAAAGCAAATCTGTTCCACAGTTCCTTGTATATAATCTGTGAGATTGATAAAGATATTGCAAGTTACAGCAAAGTTTTTTTATCAAAGTTTAATTTTCGATCTATGCTTGCTATGGCAGTTATATGCTACACTAATTCAAATCTAATCCATCAAGATATCCTCAGAACTGAGAGACTAGTTTACATAGAAACAGCGAGTATATCTATGCCTTTTCATAATTTTCTGCTTATAATTATATTATCTACTGCAAATGTATACAAAAACTGTATACTGCTTCTTCTTTCTCTTTTGCTCTGTTCTCTTTCAAACTACTTTAAAGTTTCTTTAATAACTTTTATGTTTATTAACAGCTGTGAACGAGAATAGAGTGCATATCAAGACTTTCCATTTATTTACTTGCAATTGTTATTAGCTTTTCCTCTAAAACAAAGTTCATTTAATGAACTCTATAAAAGTATAGTCAACAAATCTTTGTAACTTTAGCTCTAGTATACCCTGTATTCTAGATGTTAATCGAAGAAGATGTTCTGCCTGCAAGTGATAAATGCCTTCTTCCGCCTGTTACATACATTGCCATTGAGCTATATTACTGCTGTTGCCTTTTGTGTGTTGTGTATAAAAAGCTGGGTTAGTAGTTCACCTGTTGATTGCATAGTTTCAAAGCTGGCGACCGCACAGTAAGTGAAATTTGATATACACACTGATAAAAAAAGCACACACACACACACACTCTGCATACACTCTGCACACAAACACACACACACACACACACACAACAAATTATCAGCCTGGCATTGCACAATCTAAAAAGTTTGACTGCGTTTGCATTCCCCACACATAAAGCAATCTAAGCCAAGTTAGTTAATTGACAAGTGACGTCATGCTAAGATACTACCACAAAAAGTAATGCTCATAGACAAGTGGCACACACAAACACACACACAGACACACACACACTCATGTACAGTGTGTGTACGATGACGTGACCAAGTTTAATGTTCAGTTATCAAAAATAACAAAACGTAAGCTCCATTTATGGTACGACAGTTAAATCAATCAATACTCCACACTATCACATCATCATTCTCATCATCATCATCATCATCATTCTCATCGTCATCATCATCATCATTGAGACGTCTTTGGCTTTTAATATGCCGCTGACATTGTCACGAAATGCTCAAAGTCACAATTAAAGGCGATAAAACGTTTTGTTTTACGAGTGCTTACTATACTTAGTAACTGACTAAGTGCTCTGAAGTGATATGAATGTTAAAGACCAGAAACTACAGGCAAGCTTCGTTACATGCAAATGCCACATAAATCGCTTAAGAGTCGCTTTAAACAAGTTTAATTGCAGTTAGTAATGAAGCTTTATGGCGTGAGAAAAGCTTTAATGTGCTTTTAAAGCTTTTTAATGGCAAGTCGGGCAAGAATAAGTGTAGAAAATTATGTTTGTGGAGAGTTTCTTAAGTTATTAATGAATGAAAATATAAATCTTCGGTGTAGAGACTTTATGTTTCGATTCTTAACATCGTCTAGAGAAGACTATTGTCTACAGAGAGTACATACCGTGATTTCTACACTGCAATTAGATGTCAACTTCCAAGCTAAACTTAAGAATGTACTTTGTGTAGAAATGACAATTGTGTAGAGCGGGTAAACAAAGTCTACATTCTGCTCTCTCCACTGTTTAAAGGTATATATAGTGTAGAGTTTTAATGTTTCATATTGAGAAGAAAAGTCTATAGTCTATATAAAGTCTACAGTCTGTAGAGTTTTCACTGCTTATCATTTTGTTGAAAATAAGTCTACAATCTACTCAAGGTATCAATTATTATCATGTCTACTGTCAACATAAAGTCTACACACAGAAGAGTTATGATACTTTTGATTGTGTAGCAAAGTCTACAGTTTACGTAGAGTCTGCTTGGTGAGTTACGATGCTTATAAATATGTTGCTAGAAAGACTATATACTGTAGACTTAAGGTTTCGTTTATTATCATCAGATGAAGAAGAAGTCTACAGTCCATATATCCACATATTTCCACATATAAAGAGTTACGATGCTTATGATTGTGTAGAATAGTCTACAGATTGCACAGCTTACAGTCTTTAAGGAATCTAAATTCCTTCTCGCATCACAGTGTAGACTCACCAAAGTCTACACACAGCACTCTAAGCTCAATTGTTCGATAGTCAGCTTAACTGCGAACCTAACCTCACTTAAACTTTCTGCATTCTACAGATTCAAACCATAAATCTCACAAGTTCTGCTTCTTTTTCCAGTTGTGGTCGTTAGATTTGGGATCAAAACGTGTATAAAATAGATTTGCCATAATAAAAAAAAATTAGACTAGTCTACGAAAAATGTTCGAGTCAATTTAAAGAATCATCTCTGATTGAAATTGTTTTAAATTGAATGCAATTGCTTGTGGATTGTCTAGCAGACAGACTGAATTTTAAGGTCAATCTACCGTTTCTTTTTAAGCTATTTCCACCCCTCCCATCCCACTATCAAATGTAATTCATAATTCATAATTTCGAATCGCATTCTTGAATGTATTCAATTTGTAATGCCAAAGACTCGATTAACGACAAATCGAATTACCCAAGCAATAATGCTCATAGCTCATTCATAACAAACATTACGTTTGTATGTGGAACGTGATGTTTACCTCATCATATTACTGCCTGGGCGACAGTTGACGCCAGCGAGTCTCCACTGTATGGCAAAGACAAAAAACAATAACGCTTTAATGGGTCAAATATGCGGGGGCAAACATTGTTACAAGGCGACAGCGACGTCATCTTTTAATAATTAATCAATGTAAGTGCTCGCTGGAGAGTACTCAGTATTCAGTACTCAGTATTCACCATTCAGTACCCAATATTCAGTACTCAACATGTAGTACTCAATATTGCAAGAATTCAATTGCATTAGAATCTGAGTAGAAGTTTATCAGGTCACAGATGCTGATGTTGGATCTAAAGCAATTAAAGTTACAATTGACAGTAAGATTTTCCAGATTTGTGCATTCCATTGAAAGAGAAGAAGCAGATTGTACGCAGTAGTCAATACTCGATACTTGTAGAATTGCTTTTGAGTTAAGCTTCGATTAGAAGGTGTTTCCAAGTGATTCAAAGTTCAACTAATGCATAATTACGAACTCAAGTTTTTTACATATTTACAAATTGAAGTAGAAGCTGAAGATGCCACTGAGTACTCAGAGCTCAGTACTCGATACTTGCAGAATTGCATTTCAGTTGAGCTGCGATTAGAAGTCGCTTAAATAATAAATAAAAATAAATAAAATAATAAATAAATAAAAGTTACAATCGACTTTCTTCATTTCTGAATTCAATTGCCAAAAAGATAAAGAAGTACTCAGTACTCGATACTTGTAGAATAGCATGTGAGTTAAGTTTTCATTAGAATCAGACATTGGCATTGACTTGAAAGCAATTAAAGTCAGAAAACAAGCGCGACACTGACACAATTAATAGTTGAAATCAAAGAATCTTCTTTGTAGTCAATACTGATACTTGTAGAATTGAAATTCAGTTGAGCTTTGATTAGAAATTGCCTAGCTGAGTGTAAGGTCGAAAATACAAACAATTTACTAATCAGATAAATGACAAAATTTACTCAGCACTCTTGAGTTGTTGAAGAATTGAATTTGATTAGAGGTTGCTGCGAAGATTGTGAGTGTAGAATTGAAACACTCAACAGAAAGTCAAAACAAACGAGCAGCATTCACAAGAAAATGGAGAAGAAGCAACTCAATACTCGATGAACCAAGTCAGCAGAATTTGAATTGGGAAAAATATATAGAAGATAGAAGATAGAAGATAGAAGATAGAAGATAGAAGATAGAAGATAGAAGATAGAAGATAGAAGATAGAAGATAGAAGATAGAAGATAGAAGATAGAAGATAGAAGATAGAAGATAGAAGATAGAAGATAGAAGATAGAAGATAGAAGATAGAAGATAGAAGATAGAAGATAGAAGATAGAAGATAGAAGATAGAAGATAGAAGATAGAAGATAGAAGATAGAAGATAGAAGATAGAAGATAGAAGATAGAAGATAGAAGATAGAAGATAGAAGATAGAAGATAGAAGATAGAAGATAGAAGATCGAAGATAGAAGATAGAAGATAGAAGATAGAAGATAGAAGATAGAAGATAGAAGATAGAAGATAGAAGATAGAAGATAGAAGATAGAAGATAGAAGATAGAAGATAGAAGATAGAAGATAGAAGATAGAAGATAGAAGATAGAAGATAGAAGATAGAAGATAGAAGATAGAAGATAGAAGATAGAAGATAGAAGATAGAAGATAGAAGATAGAAGATAGAAGATAGAAGATAGAAGATAGAAGATAGAAGATAGAAGATAGAAGATAGAAGATAGAAGATAGAAGATAGAAGATAGAAGATAGAAGATAGAAGATAGAAGATAGAAGATAGAAGATAGAAGATAGAAGATAGAAGATAGAAGATAGAAGATAGAAGATAGAAGATAGAAGATAGAAGATAGAAGATAGAAGATAGAAGATAGAAGATAGAAGATAGAAGATAGAAGATAGAAGATAGAAGATAGAAGATAGAAGATAGAAGATAGAAGATAGAAGATAGAAGATAGAAGATAGAAGATAGAAGATAGAAGATAGAAGATAGAAGATAGAAGATAGAAGATAGAAGATAGAAGATAGAAGATAGAAGATAGAAGATAGAAGATAGAAGATAGAAGATAGAAGATAGAAGATAGAAGATAGAAGATAGAAGATAGAAGATAGAAGATAGAAGATAGAAGATAGAAGATAGAAGATAGAAGATAGAAGATAGAAGATAGAAGATAGAAGATAGAAGATAGAAGATAGAAGATAGAAGATAGAAGATAGAAGATAGAAGATATAAGTAGAACTTGAAGTTAGTTTTGATAGGAAATGAAATTAAAGTAAGTTCTTTGGTTATAGTACAATATGGGAAAGTACTTCAAGAATGACATTAAGAAAGAAGGGAGTAAATGTATTGGTTAGAAGAAACTACTCTGTACTTGAAGAATTGAATCAGAGTTGAGTTTGGAATAGAAATAAGTTTGAAGTAGAAGCTACCCTGTACTTGAAGAATTCAATCAGAGTTTAGTTTGGAATAGAAATAAGTTGGAAGACTGTAAGAAGTAGAAGCTACTCTGTAATTGAAGATTTGAAATTGCTGGATTAAGTTTGGAATAGAAATGATTTTAAAGATTGTAAGAAGTAGAAGTTACTCTGTACTTGAAGCTACTCTGTACTTTGAGTTTGGATTAGAAATGAGTTTGAAGATTGGAAGAAGTAAAAGCTACTCTATAATTAAAGATTTGGTAAAGCTGAGTTAAATTTGGATTAGAAATGAGTTTGAAGATTGTAAGAAGTAAAAGCTACTCTGTAATTTTAGAATTGAATCAGAGTTGAGTTTGGAATAGAAGTGAGTTTAAAGATTGTAAGTAGTAGAAGTTACTCTGTAATTTAAGAATTGAATCAGAGTTGAGTTTGGAATAGAAATGAGTTTGAAGTAGAAGCTACCCTGTACTTGAAGAATTCAATCAGAGTTGAGTTTGGATTAGAAATGAGTTGGAAGACTGTAAGAAGTAGAAGCTACTCTGTAATTGAAGATTTGAATTTGCTGGATTGAGTTTGGATTAGAAATGCGTTTGAAGATTGTAAGAAGTAAAAGCTACTCTGTACTTGAGGATTTGAAATAGCTGAATTGAGTTTGTATTAGAAATGAGTTGGAAGACTGTAAGGTCAAATTTATAAGCTATTGAAGGCTTAAATGAGAGCTGAGCTGAGTTTTGAATTTGATGAAGTTGCCGAGCAGCGGAGATGTAACGTTGCCTAGATGACGAATGGGCTTTAAAGCAATTAAAGATACAATATGAAAACGATAGCACAGATTGCCAAGACATGTGCATATCATTAAAAACAAGAGGAAGCAGCAACAGCAGCAGCAGCAGCAGCAGCAGCGAACAATGATGAACACAATGACGATGAATAGCAGTGAAAGAAGATGAGGAATAACAAAAGAAACACTTGAGCCGGCTGGGCGCTGCTAGTAATGATTGCAACGTGAACGAGGAGATCAAATAAATGCCCAAAGAGTCAAAACAGAGCTGTAGATACGGATACAATTGCGCAATTTGTAGTGCGTGAGTACTACGTACTTGCAGATACATAGATAGATTTGTATCTCGGCACGAGAAGTGCGTAGAATGTGAGACAATAAGTGCTCAGGTTTTTGTTTAGTGCGTGTGTGCGCGCGCGTGTGTGTGTGTGTGTGCGTGTGTGTGTGTGTGTGCTAGCCAACTTCAATTTGAATTCCAATTCCAATTTGAATTTCAATTTGAATTCGATGCCGGTTTTTAATCACAGCCAGCGTAGAGATACTCTTATTATCCAAGTGCTTTTTTTTCCTCTTCTCAAATTGCTTTTTTACTTAATTTTTGCCTCTAAGTAAAACTCTGGCCTTGCCTTTGCCTAACGTAAGTTCCCCGGTAAACTTTATGGGTTCAACAGCAACACGTTTAGTGTATTCTCTATCTCTCTCTCTCTATCTCTCTCTCTCGCTCACTCCCTCTCTTCCTCTCAGTTTTTGGGGAAGACAGAGCCAGAGTTGGGAATGGTTGGTAGAAAACCAGTTTTCTACTTGAAATCGACGCTCGACTTGAAGTTCACTTGAGCAATTTCTCAAAAAGCAAAAAATGCTGCAAAAGAAGACTTTGTGATCTTGCCATTAGATTGTAGATACACAACTAATTATACCCTGTAAACGAACAATTTCAATTCAAGCGACTGCAAGTGGGTATATTGCAGTGGACTACAAGTTTGCAACAGTCGCAAAGTCTCATAACTATAGCTGTAGTCTGAGTATACCCTGTAAATGGCTAAGATTTACATCTGCTGATAGTTACAATGTTATACGCTTAGGATTTACATAAGCATTTGTGTAGGGTATTTCATAATTGAATGAGACAACTTATGACAACTCTGGCAATAGATATAGAATATCATTCAAATAATTCAGCTAAACTCTCGCAATTGACGTTACAGGGTATATTGTATTAATATATATATATACTTTAGCAATCAGTGTGCAAAATACTTTTGGTAGGAACTCATATTCGCACGCTAAAGGGTATCTATAGCATATCTCATGATTCGTCACTTTACTACAGGGTATCTCATATTCAACTAAACTCTAGAATTTTCAAGTAGATGATTGAGTATCACAACTAGAAAACATCTCGTTATACTTCCGCATATCAAATGCGTATATCAAATGCGACTATACAAACTACTACAGGGTATCTCGAATGCGACTATACTCAAGAGTAACATTAAGTAAACCTTAAGTATTTCACATGTTATAATTAACTAACTGTAGCCATAAATGGAAGGTATCTCATGTTCACGATTCGTCACTGCACTACAGGGTATCACATTTTCCACGATACCCTAGAGTACTTTCAAGTAGGGCATTCCAGCACTTAATGCTTATAAATTCATGCAAAATAATTGAGTATATCTAGTCACATCTCCTGTTTATGCTGCAGCAAATTACTACAGGGTATCTGAGATTCGATTATACTCAAGAGTTAGATCAAGTAGACCATAAGTATCTCACATTTCATTATTAACAATCTCTCATCAGTGGAAAGTATCTCTTGCTCATGCTGCATCACTCTACTAAAGGGTATCTCACAAGCGACTACTGCCGCCACGTCAACTGCATCATCGCTTGACCGAAACGGGATTTGCGCAAATAATTGAGTATATCTAGTCACATCTCCTGTTTATGCTGCAGCAAATTACTACAGGGTATCTGAGATTCGACTATACTCAAGAGTTAGATCAAGTAGACTATGAGTATCTCCCATTTCATAATTGACAATCTCTCATCACTGGAAAGTATCTCTTGCTCATGCTGCATCACTCTACTAAGGGGTATCTCGCAAGCGACTACTGCCGCCACGTCAACTGCATCATCGCTTGACCGAAACGGGATTTGCGCAAATAATTATTGATCGGGAGCTACAAATGGCTGGCATTATGCCTAGACTTGGGCTTTAACGGGGCAGCTCAATGTCCCACGCGATACGAGTATGTGAAGTTATCGTTGATACTACGCTATATATGTATATCTATATATCTGTATATAGAGATATATGTATATGTATATGTATTCTGCTGGCAGTTGTTGTTCGCTTCCTACGGCCGCTGTCTTGAGGCATGTGTTTGCCTTTTATTGAGGTCGATTGTTCATTTATCGTCAATGTCAGTCATCAGTTGGGCTGCTTTTGGCGCGTGTTTTGTTGTTTTTACACATTCCCTATCTACCAACCCACCCCCCCTTCCACTACTCCAATTTGTTGTTTACATTCGTGGATCGTACATTACAAGAGTCGTGAGGTGGAGAGCTGGAGAGGTATAAAAAAGCTGAGAAGCTACTCCAAAATTTGAATGATTTCACAATACAAAAGCAGCTGGAGTTTACAAACTAATCGTAAACATAGCCAACAATTAGCGTTAGAAATGTATAGAATGTATGTTTATACACACACACACACACACACACACACACACAGACACATGCTCATATGTATATCAGAGCAATCGATAAGTTTTGTCTGGTCGCACAGACTTATCTTCCGCATCGTCATCTTTCGCAGGGTCTTTGTCCTGAAACGTGACTGCATTACGACTAAGAGATATACACATGTATGTGTATGTGTGCGTGTGTGTGTGTGTGTGTGTGTGTATCTTATCTGCAAAGATGTCGCATAAATCTTCGACCAGCCAAGCCATTGGCCTTTGTGGCGCCGTCTTCTGCGCCAAAAAAACAAAATTAAAAGATAATCTACAACAACAAAATGAAAATAAAACATTAAATCATTTCCATTCAAAATGAAAATGCAGCAAAACTCCCGAAAATAAAAGGGGTTGGGCAGCAAACAAAATAGACGGAAAAAAAATCAGTTTTATATTTTCATAATTATTGCAAAAGACGCAATCAATTGTGCTTCAAGCAGCCCCAAAGTGATTTCAAAATAATCGAAAGCAATTTGATTCTTTTTCTGCTTTTTTTTATTTTTTATTTTGGAATATTTCTGAAACTACGCAGTTTTCGTTGTAGGAAATGATATCATTACGTGTGTAAGCTATGGATCGTTCAATAGGCAAGAGGATACAAATAATTGTATTCAGTTATTTCCGGGAATGACTTTAGATGAGAGAAGACTGTTTTCTGCAAGTGATTTACTTTAGCTATTTACTGTATAGATCTAGTTAATATTACTACTTTAAACTATCAAAACTCGGAACATATTAGATAGAAGTTTTGAATACAATTTCAATAATATGAAAAGAAGAAGTAGCAATAACTAGATATATTTATATTTAAAAGAGACTTTAAATATTTTAGAACTGTGTGGAGAATAATTATGATAGATTTAAGTTATTTCCGGGAAATCCTGTAGACAAATGAAGCGGAAAATTGAGTGATAACTGTGTTAGGATTTACTCTGAAACTATATACTTTAGATCTCTACTATATGGATAGTCAGAAATATAACAATATAGATGGGAAACGAGTCCCAAGTATATATTGTACAGAGATATTTTTTAATTAACATTGTAAGACTAATTTCTACAAAAGTTGAAATGGATCTCGAATAAAATGGATTTGAGAAAAATTAGAAATTTAGAAATTACACTAATAATTAAATTGTATTAAAATACATTTAATCGAGTCGAAAAATAGTAAGAAAGCTAATTAAGATATTGTTGGAAGCTATTTCTTGAGAAATGTGCGGAAAATTCCACAATTTAGATGAGATATAACTTTTCTAATCTTAAGGAATTTACTTTTCCTCAAGAATGTTTGAATGAAAACGTTCGAAATTTTAAATATTCATTCAAAAAAGCTACGAGAAATATTTAATTATATATTATATAAAACTCTCCAAGTTAAATCTCTTATTAAATAATACAAATAAATAAATAAAAAGTATTCATAGACTTACTGTAAAATTTAAAATGTTTATAGCTTTAATTCACAAGCTTCCAGCTAGCAAACTCTGCTTAATTTTGCTAAAATAATTTTAAAATTTTTTATGAGATGATAATAATAAGTTTAAAACATGAAAAACTTCTTAAGAATGCACTTTGAGGTTTTAATAGTCTATAAAAACAAAACATTGATCATAATATAATCAAACTTGTAGTTTAGTTTCAATTATATCAGAGCAAGTTAAAGCAAAGAGTTATTCAACTTCACATATTTTGTATATATTTTTTTTCACACTCTTCACTCTTTAAATATTCCATTAATAATGCAATGTTAACAATCTTAACAATTTTCGCTTGCAATTCTCTGTCTCATTGTTAATTGATAACATGCCATTCAGTTGGTTGTTCTCCACTCAAACAATATGTTCTTTATTTCAGAATTTTGTTATTAAAGCGCGCAATTTCTCCCTCAACGGGGTACTTATTATACAAATACATATACATGTGTGTATGTGTACATATATGTACATATTTCCCCATATTGTTAGAAAGTGCAAACAGCAAATTTCAGGGAACATTTCCAATTGCATTTCTAATCCACAAAATTGTTTTTGTTACGCTTGTAAGGTTATTTTTATATATTTATATATATATATATATATATATATATATATATATATATATATATATATATATATATATATATATATATAAATGTACGGTATTTCGGGGGATGTTAGTGAAAGCCGGGGGTGGATTGCATTTGATTGTGGTAAGGGTGGTGTATTTTATGACCCCCGCTAATAGTTGTACCATTTCTACGAATAAAGCGAAAAAATTAACTCGAGGGTGGCACTTTTATGTGATTTCACAAGGTTTTCATGCGACTTTCATTAGTTAAATGTCGTATTTCTTAGTCGTGCCAGCACGTATGAGGGCTAACATTGAGAACACCTGTCCGCATTGGGTTGTTTGAGCGTTTGTTGTGCGCTTAAGTCACAAAACTATTAATATACTTTATTTTGAGATATAAGAAAGTATTGTTAAGTATAGATTAAAGCTATGTCTGTGACATATAAATACAATTTCAGCTATTTATGATTGTTATTCTTTTACTCTCTTATATATTAAACTTCTCAATTATACGATAGTATTGCAGATCGTCTGAACTAGACTAAAACTGTTACCATAATATTACAGATTGTGTTTACATTTGCAAATTAAGTGAAATGCTCATAAAACTATTGAAAAACTCTGAATTATTGAAGACCTTTGCTGTATTCATTAAACGATAGTATTATCGATAGTATTTAGTATAACTAAGTAGAAAGTTAAAAGGTTTAAGTTGAAGCTTTAAACATTTCTCACATTCTGTCTTAATTTTCTTAAGAGGAATTGAAATATATTCAATTGCTAAATTCTGAACGATAGTATTATGGATAGTATTTACTTTAACAAAGTTGAAAGTAAAAAGGTTTAAGTTGAGACATCAAACATTTCTCACATAAAATGTGTCATAATTTTCTTTAGATGAATTGATTATATCTCAATTGTTTAACACTAATGCTTTGTTTTGAACGATAGTATTATCGATAGTATTTACTAATAAACAGTTGAAAGAATATAGGATTCAGTTGACACTTCAAACATTTCAAACATATAATGTTCCTTAAGAAAAGTTAAATTGCTTAAGACTAAAGCTGTTTAACTTTATAACGATAATATTATCGATAGTCATTACTATAACAAAGTTGAAAATAAAAAAATTTAAGTTGAGATTTTAAACATAAAATGTGTCATATGATGAATTCATATATTCTCAATTATTTTAGACTGATGCTGTTTACAATTCAAGCGATAGTATTTTCGATAGTGGTAACAGTAACAAAATCATCACTATAAAATGATAAAATTATTGAATATCCACTGCAAAGTTCATGAACATTATTCTCCATTTGTATACATTTATTTACATTTATATCAATGTTAGTTTAAGGAGAATTGCACAGGCAAGAACTGTACAATATTTAATTAAAAAAAAATGAGCGAAAACTGAGAAAAATGTGCTTAAGCTGAGGGCTAAGTATGAATAGTATTTACTGTAACCAAAATGAAAGTATTGCATGTGAAATCCCTAAAATATTCACAATACATTGCTAAGTTCAGTTTAGTTATAATATTTAAGCGATAGTAGCATGCGATAGTATGCGCTGAAAGAAATGTGCTCTAGAGGAGCTTCACTGTAGACATGGATCTAGCTCAGATTAGCACTGAGGCCCCAAACAAAATGTGGTGCCTTCATGTGCTGGCAAAGGCGCAATTGCTGTTGCGCCTTTCATTTGCAATCGAATGGTGATTTCATGGGGCATACGCTAAATGCGCAGCTAATCGTATCAAGGTGCACTAGATACTCGCACTTGGAAATACAAAAAAGAAAAAATAAAAATATGTAAAATGGAAAATAAAATCAAATACAAAGTCGGTCAGATGCATATGCATGCAAATTGGATGCAAAGCATTTAGAAATGTTGTTAACCGGTTAACAGCTGCCAGCACTGCCACTAACAACACCATTATCATCATCAACACCACCGCAAAATACAGCACCACCTTGCTGGCACATCCCTCCGCTCCCTATCCGCTCGCCGAAGGGAGGGCAATCTGTCGAGGTGACACAGATTGGGAACCTCAACTACGCGTTGTCTGTGCAAATGCTAGCTGCATTTATGGGTGAAACATATTGATTTCAATTTGTAACTAAACGCAAAGAGACAAACATACACAGATACCAGTTACAGCTACAGCTATAGCTACATATATATATACAGATACATATATATAGATACAGATACATATGTAGATAACATAGTTAGATACGATATTCTGCAAACCATATGCGCATTTCATTACCGCACAAAAGGTAGAGCGAAAGATTAGCTATCAAATGACCCAAATAGCACACACATTGCACACAATTCATAACCATAGAAATACACACACACACACACACACACACACACATGACCTGTGTGTGTTTTTGACGCAGCCGGAACAAGCGATCATCAATTTCTTAGCATTGCCCTGCTGCACAACAAATATTGCAACAGTTCTCATTATTTGATTTTGCAAACTTTTGCACATTTCTATGCCACACTCGTGTGCATGACGGCCGAGATACCCTGTAACAAGTTGACAGCATGTAAAGCTAATAAAAAAAAAATCATAAAAAGTGTCAACAATTTAAATGATAATTTCTAATATAACTCTGTTAGTTGCAATTGCTAACGAGCTAGATACCCTGTAAAATAGCAAATGTTACTTCAATATGCAGCATGCACAACTGACTGACTGTATTTACTTGTAAAATGTAAAGGAATATCAATTTGCTGCACTGCACATTAGCTGCATACCCTGTAGATATACCCTGTAAATTTGCTGACACACAATGCCAACAGAAAGCAGGGAGAATTTATGCCTCAGTGCTAAGTATTAGCTTGTTGAGTGGTATTTTCGCTTAACTTATTGCAATTGGCAGTTTACTAGATACCCTGTAAATACATTTTTTAAATAAAACTCTTAAGAAAATAAAGCATTGTTTCAATCTGAATGTTTTGTTGTGTATAAGTTTGAGTTTTTGACTTAAGAACTTTACTAGATACCCTGTAAAGTTGAATATTTTAAGGGAAAGTGCAGAACATAAAGTAAGAAGTAATACTAAATTTAAAGTCTTGAATAAATCAATTGCAGCTAAAGTTGTTAAAATTAAAAAATTTGAAAAATGTTTTTAATAAATTTAAAGAAAATAATAATTAATTGTCTTTAAAACCGGAAAAGACCTTAAAACTTAAATAAGAATAATAATTTAGTTTAAATATATTAAAAGTGTTTTTAAAATGCTGAAAACTAATTATTATTAAATATATTTATATATAAATTAAATTTTTTAATAAGAAATTTATAACTTAAATATTTAATTGAATAGGAAATTTATAACTGAAACATTTAATTAAAGTCTAACAATTTCTCTGATCAATATGAATATTTCCACACATGACAACGTTAGTACAATCTATAATTCAGGTAGATTTACCCAATTTTATGACTACAGGGTATTCACAGCGCATGTGTGTGCACAAAGCAACGCCAGCTGTGCCAGTCAGCCCAATATATATATATATATGTATATGTATTTGAGGTCAAATGGCTCAAAGGCCTGCCAAATTGTTAGCGAAACTAGAAAATTTCCCGCAATTGGGAAACTTTTCGCATGAACACACATTGTTGACCTGGTCAGCAAAGCAAAAAAGAAAGAGAAGAAGGAAAAAAGTGCTTAAGAGGAAACTACTACTTCATGCATATGTGTGTAATGGAAGAAAAACTGAATGAAAATGTTGAAATTTCCTTCATCATTGCAGATCGATTGCCAAGCTTGATTTATGGGAGAGCGAGCGCTGAACGCGGCACGTGAGGCATAGAGGGAACACCAATTCCAAAGTATGTAAAGCTGCACTTTAATCTTAAGAGTTCTGCTTCTTCTTTCTTTTTGAAGAATTGTTTAAGTTCAAGTTAAAGTTAAAGTTGTTCTTGTATTTGTTTCTGTTTCTGTATTCAGATTTCTTTGCGTCGCTGGAAGTGAACAAATCTCAATGGTGGGCGGATATACGAAAGTGATTTCCAGTTCTCTTCCACTCCAAATCCCTTTGTATTCCCCCCTGTCCCCCCGTCCCGTTGCCAAGCTGAGCTTTAGAAAAACATGTCTGAGACGATCGACAACATCGAGCAACGGACTAACCAAACAACAATTGGCACTCTAAACGAAGCCAACGAGCTCAACGAGGTTATTGCCAAAAGTAAGGTAATTACGGATTATATAGACGATGAAACGTTGAAGATTGTGGAAGCGTTTGAAGCCACTGCGACGGAGAGTCAGAGTACGAGGGAACCGCTGGAGAAGATTCAATCGCCGGATAAGGAGATTGTCAAGGCCAAAAAGTGTGTCACATTCAATCCAAATGATGAGAAGATACGCAAGTTTACAACTGGAGAACCGATCGTCGATCAGCAGAATCCCTTTAAGAATGGTCATGTAGGTGGCAAGGATAAGAAGACGCCGCCGCCGGTGCCCACAAAGCGATCCACACTAAGTGTACGCAAAACCGTTACACAACAGCTGCGTGAACGTGAACGCGAAAAGGAGAAGGAGAAGGAGCGTGAGAAGGAGCGGGAGAAGGAGGAGAAACTTAAGGACAAGGAGCGGGAGCAACAGAAGAACGAGGCGAATACGCGTAAGAAGAATGCCAGTAAATCGAATCTGGGTGCTGATGACTACATAACCACTGAGGAAGTACTCAAGCAATCGAAATATGTGAAGACCTACATTAAGAATCCTGATCCCTATTTCGTATACGATCCCACGGTGCTCGCCCGGCTCAAGTTCGAGGAATTGCGCGACATTGCTGGCAAAATACCGAAGAGGAAACAGCAACAACAACAGCAGCAACAACAACAAGCATTGGGCTCACAGTCGACGAGGGAAGCGAAGGCGCATGCGAAGCTTGTGAAGAATCAAGAGGCTAACAAACCCAAGACATTAACATTTAAAAAGTGCTCGAAACCAAATTATCCAGAATTGGCCAATCTCAAGATCCGAACGGGCACCGACTCCAACGGTGATTACTTCAATCCCGCTGAGGTCACCAAGAATGCCAAAAAGTTCGATGAGCGGGTGAAAAAGCTACAGATCTGCTCCGACGACGATCTCGACGATATTGACGGACCCCTGACCAAAAGCGACTCCAGCGACGAGCTCAATCAGCCAAGTCCCGACCACCCGACGAGCGACATGTCAAACTCGAAACATTCGGAGCATCAAACAGGACAACCAATGGGCACATTTACGAACACCATCAGCTCCGAGGAGTTCCAAGCGTATTTGGAACGCAAGGGACTTGCACTGATGCCCAAACGTGATGTCAATAGTCCGACGCCAACGAACACCAACACGAACACGAACACGCCCACGCCCACAATAACGCCAAAGTCAACGCCCACACCGACACGCTCGAGCACGTATCAAACGGCCGAGGAGCGTCGTCAACAGGTTGCCGAATCTCTGGCGGCATTGCGTAAGAGCAACACCAAGAAACTCTCTGTGCTGCAGCGTCTCTCCAACAGTTTGTTTGCCACACGGCGCAAGACAACGCCCAAGGGGACGTCCCCCATGCCACGCAGCGTCTACGGCGATGGAGATGAGCATAGGAAGTACAGTACGAACTCGGAGATGCGACGCATTCTACTCGAAGGTCAGACAAATGGACGACCATTGAGAGCATCAAATCCGGAAACAAATGGAAGCCTACGTGTGAACACACGTGCATTAAACGGTCAGCCGAAAGCAAGTGAAAGAAGTGAGAGGAGTGAGAGAAGCGAGAGAAGTGAGAGAAGTGCTGCACTCGGCTCTCCAGAGAATGCGGCATTCCAACGTAGCATGGAACGCCAGAGCTTGATACCGCGACGCGTCTCGCCCGAGGGTCAAGTGAATCGCTTCAATCGCTCGGCATCCATGGATCGCAATCAAATCAAATTGAACAGCCAGCGACAGCCAAGTCGCTTGGAGAGCGTGGGACAGCGACGCTCGATGGCATCCTCGTGTGTGACCAGCGATGAGCGCATTAATTATCCCATTGCCACATCGACGCCGGTGAGGAAAGCGCTGGAGGCGGAGAATCAGCAGCCGCAGACGATGACAAATGGTATCAATGGTAGCAAGCATCACAATGAGTGGGAGCAATTGCGGGCGATCAAGGAGGTGACCGATAGACAGCTCTACCACAAGGTGTTGCAGCAGCAGCAGCAGGGGCAGCCAGGACAGCCGGGGCAGCCAGGACAGCCGGGGCAGTCTGGGCAGCCAGGACAGCCGGGACAGTCTGGACAGCCAGGGCAGCCAGCACAGCAGGTGCAGCAGAGCGAGGAGAACATCTATGAGCATCTGCAGCCAAATCAGTTGGTGACACCGTATTTCGTGCGCGGCTCCCTGCAGCGCAATACATTCTCTGGGATTAGCGGACGCAATCGTCAGGTGATGATAGTCGATGGCAATCCCATAGCGCCAGTGCCCGTTAAGGTGCCACAGGCGTTGCCACAGATGGCGGCACAGCAGCCGCCACGTTGCCAGAGCGTGCTGGACGAGCTCATCACGCCCAACAATCAGACAGCGCGTCGCGGCTACGAGAGTGAGAATGAGACGCCGGTGATTTTGAGGCGCAAGGAATCGAATGCTGCACGTCGCATTGGCGGCTTGTTAACACGTGATGAGATCCTCGAGAAGGTCAAGGAGTTTTGCCGTAAGTCCATCAATCGCACACCGTTGCCTGCCGCCAAGATGCAACCCATCTATGAGCGGCACAACAATGGCAATGGGACTGGTCACATCAATTGTGCGGATATCTCACCCGTGTCGTATGCTTCGGTGGAGACGAATCATAAGCGATCTGCCTCACAGTTGAGCGCCAGGCCGCAGGTGCCGTTGCGTGTCCAGAGCCTGCCACGTTCGAGCTTTGCCCCCATTGGCGGCGCCCCGAACTCGGCATCGCCCATCTATGCGCATGTTAATAAACGCAACAGCCTCATGTCCAATGATTCCGAGCAGTATTTGTCCAGCCAACAGTTGCCACAGCGCATGGCGGCAGATCAATCGCTGTTGACGTTGACGCCAACGGAATATGTGCTCATCCAGACGGAGGATGGCCTACAGGCCGCCAAGCTTATCGATTACCACAACAGCAGTCTGTACATGCAACCGCAGCTACTGCGCGCCGGTCCACAAGGGTATGTGCGCATGGAGGAGCTTGCTCTGGCCCAGCAACAGCAACTGCAACAGCAGCAACTCCAGCAGCAGCATCAACAGCAGCAACAACAATTGCAACAGTTGCAACTGCACAATGGCCGTGCCACGCCTTTGATACTGGATCGTTCCGCACAGCATGCGAGTCAGATTTACTGGACGCCACAGCATCAGCGTCTGCAGCAGGCAAACGTTAATCATTTGAGTCTGCCCAAGAGTCCCAGACGTGCCGCCGATCGTGTGTATCCAGTTCCAGCGCCGAGGATGCACATGCCCCACAGCTACGTCATCTCCAATGGGCAGCCGTATGCAACTGTTGTGCCGGCACCGCGCAGTCTCCTGCAGCAGCACAGCAATCGACAGCAATTGGTACGCAACACATCCGATTGGGATTGCAGCTCCGAGGCGGGTGGTGCGGAGGTGCGGCGTATTATGGAGAAATCGTTGTAAGGTACGCGTATAAAATAACTTTTTTCCCCATATACCGTTACATTTCAATTTTTAGCGCCAAAGCGTGACCAGTTTTTTTGCGTACAGTATTTTTTATAAGTCACGCATATCGATATATCTGGTATTTTTCCATTTAGTCACATAATGTAGTTGGTGTGACCGTAAATACCAAATACCGTCACAGCAACTGTGATTCTTGTTATCGAGTTGTGCTTATCGATATCATAACACAGCCACATATGCCTATATATATGTGTGTGTATGGTTTTGTATCTATGTTACGTGCAGTGACCACACAAAGGCCGAAGGCATCGTAGCGTTTGGTAAATTGCGACGTTCACTTATTTCTGCGGCGATTGCAGAGCAACAGTGTTATTATCATCAACAGCCACAGCAATTGTCTAAAAGATTCAAGGTCTTCTGCTTATCAAGCGACTAACTGATAAATCTCAATAATAATGTACACACCAAGTTTGCTAGTATATGTGCATTGTTTTTAAACCAAGTTGGTAAGTGTGTGTGCGTGTGCGTGGGTTCAAAACAAATAAAAACATGTTTGTATGTGTGTGTGTGTGTTATGAATTTGCGTCATTATACATACATATGTATGTATGTATATACATATAACTGTATCTAATAATATGACAGCTAAGTAATATCAACTAAATGTGATGAAATAAGCAATAAATTAGAACATTTTGCAAAGGTAATGTCTGCATGTGTATGTGTGTGTGTTAGTGCTTGCAGAACTGCAGTTCGTGCCCCGGGACAACGATAAAGTGTATGCCTGCCTGTGTGTGTGCGTGTGTGTGTGTGTGCGTAAACACAGCTGAGTGCAGCGCAAAAGAGAGAGGAGAGCGCAGTGAAGAGCGTGTTTTATAAATGCATACATACATATGTATGTAGGCGCCGCACGCCGAAGGTCGCTGCGAAAATAAAGACAGAAATTTATATGCATTTCTTTTTGCTTGCAGACAAAGAGGTCGCCAGCCCAGACGCAGCAGCCCACAGTTACGGACATACACAGCAGCACACATACATACACACATACACATACACACAGGATGGACGAGCAGAGTAACAGCAGCAGCAGCAGCGACGTCGGCAGCAAAGCGAGGCAGGAATTAAATGAAGAAGCTCTTAAGAATTTCACAACATCAGCAACATCATCGTGGACTATTTTACCAGCTGATCGCATTGAAATCCTTGACAGCACCAGCGGCAGCGAGGAACATCCATTGCGGCAAAAGAACCCGGGGAGCAGGAGTCAAGTAGCGAGCCTGCAAATGAACGGTGAGTTAAAAGGAAAGCACTAATCCTTGCTCAAATGCTAAAACTCTCTCTCTCTCTCTCTCTTTCTCATTGCAGCAGCAAGCCCGTTGATGATCCTGATCCCCAGGCTGAGGACTTTTCGGATGGCATCTCCATCATAAGCGATTGCGAGAGCACAGGTCGCTTGACACCCAATCCCATGTTTCGTGGTCTACTCAACGATTTGAATGCGAATTTTGATCTGCACAATGAACTGCCAACGACGCCATTGAATCTCCATGGAGTACAACAGTTGCGAACGCGACAACGTCACGGTATGGAACAGCTGGAGGATGCGACAGATGGACAGAGGAAGGCAACGTCTATGACACGGCCCAACAGCGAGTTGAGTGAGCAACCCTCCCTTGTGGGCTATCGCCTGCCAGCTGTGGTTCAAAACGGTTTGACGGCCGTCTTCTATGTGGGTGCTACGTTGGCCATTTTGGCCTTCATTGGACGCTTGAGGAATCCCGAATGGCAAGTGCTAGGTGGGAGCAAACCAAGCGCAGAGCTGGAGCAGAGATTGACTGACTTGGAGATGCAAAATAATTTGATGCGCGCCGAAATTGACATCATGTCCAAGCAATTGAACTATCTCAGCGGTCAGGGGCAATCGCAGTCACAAGCTCAGTCTCAGCATCAGGCTCATCCGCAAGGACGCAAGATGAAAACGTTTAAGGCCTGGCCGGGCAATGGGAACTCTGGGGATCCGGTGGATATAACCAAGCAGGATCTGAAGCGACCATACAAGTGCCCCGATGGCAAGTATGTGGAAATCGCTGGCATGTGCATGGAAAGCAAACCGCATGCCGAATCTCTTACAGATGAGATTGGTAATGTGGTCAACGATGTGCTGCAGCAATCTCAAGCTTTTCAGCAATTTGAAAAGGTCACCGAGCGGCTAGGCACACTCGCTGGCAATGGCGAAACGGAGCAGGCCAGCGATACCAACAAAGCTTTCCATGCACATGGCGATGCGGATAATCGTCAAGGTCCCATGCCCGTGCCACCCCATTACAAACAACGGCCACATTCCTCCCAGGAGCGTTATCAGACCAAGCGTAATCACAACAAGTGCGCGGAGCATCAGTCTAACGAGCGCGCTCGTTCCAATTGCTACGAGAATGATTCTAACGAGCACTCCAAGGAGCGCACTCGTTACAAAAGCAACGAGAACGACTCTAACGAGCACTCCAAGGAGCGCACTCGTTCCAAAAGCAACGAGAACGACTCTAACGAGCACTCCAAGGAGCGCACTCGTTCCAAGAGCAACGAGAACGACTCTAACGAGCACTCCAAGGAGCGCACTCGTTCCAAAAGCAACGAGTACGACTCGAAGGAGCGTCACCAAAAACATTTATGGAAGAAGCAGCAGCATCAGCAGCATCATGGACGCAAAGATGACAGCGGCGAGTGGCACGACCGAATGATGCAACAACGTGAACATGCACGACAGCGTCAGGAACAGAAGCGCAACAACAACTGGTATATCGAACGGGGAAGCAGTCGAGAGCAACGACGTTCCGGCGAGACGCGACGCTAAACAAAAAAAGTAACGAGTTGATGTTGGGAGATGGGAGATGGAAGATGAAATTGTGGGATTCTAGGGGCTGTATTCGAATTTTGACTGCTGACTGTTACGGGTGAGGACTTTGGGCTCATCCATGCTACCAAACATAACATAAAATAATCCCAAAACAAAAAAAAAACGAAATGAAAAGAAAAGAAAAAGAGAAAAATGTATTTTAAGTACTTGGATTTCTGTGTGTTTGTTGTTGGTTCTTAACTACAATTGTCCTTGTTCTTGTTGCTATTGTAATTGCGAGAAAGCAAAAGAATACAACGGTAAATGTACGTGCTTAAATATATATACATATGTATACCTGATATATATGTATGTTAATGTATTTTATCCTACCTAGAAATGCTATTTTTTTTAAGTACCTTAACTATAAAAAATAGAGAAAAAAAACTAAAGAGCAAGTATAATGTGAACTTCGGCTTGCCGAAGCATAGATACTCCTTAATATAACCGCAAATTATCCATTCTGTCATTCAGTGTTTAGAGCTAAACCTAAGAGACAAACCAAAATGTCCAAGTGCGTTTGTTTCCGATTCGGTTTCGGATTTATAAATAGATGTTAACTATCATATTCTATCACTTGGTGCAAGTTGTGTCAGTAGAAACGGAATCTTTCCCATCAATGGGTATGAAATAGAATTGCTAAGCTATCGTACAAATCTAGGGAAATAACTAAAATCTACACACAAAAAAATTGAACTTCCCTTAAAGATATGGTCATAATCCTTCCAAGATAGTAAATACTATCGTTTCAGTTTGGATTCACAGACAATTAGATAGCCGATACATGTAATAATACGATAGTAATAGCGATAGTTCGGCAGCGCTAGCATGAAGATCCTTTTAAACCTTCTGAATAAATTCAATAGCTTTCGATAAACAAAAAGAAGAAATATAATATTATATACATATTTGTGATATATACACCTATATAATTATGTTTTTTTTTTTTTTAGATTAGAAAACATTAAATTATTGTACCATATTAGATATTTCCTTGGAAGCCAACAATTCATATAAATATTTTTGTATGCATGTAATTCCTTATAAATGTATCTATGTATCTATATATGTATGTACCTACTATTATACTATGACGATATGAAGAAATAAATAAATAAATACAACTTTTCCCCAGATCCACATATTTGTAGACTATTAATTACATTTCGAGCAATATTCTTCATTGTTATGTCAAATCTAGATGAATATACATATGTGTGTAGGTATGTATATGTATGCTTATTTGTACATATGTTTGGCCTTTTCAGGACATTCTATGTACGAATGTATGTACATATAGAAGCTATATTATGTATGCACTTTCGTTTCTCAGCTCATTTGTATGTGTTCGGGACAGGGACAGGGACAGTGGGAGGGGGTTAATACGAAAGTTACCAAACGTCTCGACTAGGCGAAAACCTTCGTTGTGTTGGGGTTGTCCTATGCTTATTTTTACTACGTTCGTAAGCTTTAAATACCGATATGTATATGTATATGTGTGTCAGTGTGTAAAATGAAAGCTTTCTCAGAATATTTTGTTGATAAAACAAATTTAGCTGTCGGATAGAAAGCACTGAACTTAACCACGAGAGATAGAGAGAGAGAGTAGGTGAATGTAGATGAGTGAGAGCGCAAAAACTACAAGATAAAAGCTTAGAACACTGTGAACGCTCGTGCGTTAGTTCGTGTTCAAAAATGAACTTCGTATGCACATCGTGTCGAATGCAATTATGCCTGTATGTGTTGTATGCGTGTCGCTCTGTCTCGCCTCTCTATGTATGTGTGTGCGTATTTGTTTTGTTGCTGGCTGACTGAGTTTCGCGTTCGCGCGTCAAATTCAGTTTCATTTCAGTTACTACAACGATTTCAAGACCTACGGACGTTTTACACGGCGTTGGTACGCGCGCTGCAATTAAGTAACGGGACAGAGCGTTTGAACAGAAACAAAAAACAACAAAAAAAAGACAACAAAAACAAAAAAAAGCAAAACCAAACAAACAACAACAGCAGCAAGAAAATAAACAAATATATGCATAGGAACAATAGCAAAAAAAAGTAATTCTAATCAAACTAAAAACGTATTACACAACTCGCCAACTCTCGCCCATCGTACAAACAACAACAACAACGACTACCACGTCAATCAACATAATAATTCGCTTGGTACATGCAAATTTATATTTACAAATATTCTGTGTTTTGTAATACTACAAAAAGTTTAATGCATCATTTTTCTTTCAAATTTTTTTTGTCTGTTTGTTGTTAAACGTAATCGTAATGTGCATCATAAAATGCATATACATAGTACGTATGTACATTCATATGTACATTTTGTATGTACACACTATATGATAACTAGAAAACTACTACAATAACAAAACGCATTGAGTTATCTATGTACTAGTATATAGGGTCGTCCAAAAATTTCAAGCCGAATGTCCCTGTCGCAGCAGCAGCAAAGCAGCAATCAGTTTTGACGATTTGACTCCATTTCGTTTTCGTTATCGCTCAGTAGGGCAGTGGAGCTCGTGTACGCGTTCGTGTCTTCGCCCAGCTGTTAGACTGCCTTCCGACACACATACACACACACCCACCAACAGTATGTCCGTGGACATGTTCCATCATCTAGTTCTTTTTTTACCCGTGCGCAGCAGCATTTTTTGACGTCGACAGACATTGTATACACACATACACACAAACATGCACACAAAATGTCCAATGGCAATAGAACAAGTGCGTTCTCTCATACTCTCACGCCTTTACAGTTGTTTGGCCTGCTCTCGTTTCTCGCACCAATTTGTCGTCATAGTTCGCACTCAGCTGATGGCAGCGATGAGACAACAACGAGCTGTTTCGTAAATAGATACATATACATGCATACATACATACCAATACATATGTTTTTTTTTCACCAGCAGTAGACAAACATACATACATATTATGTATTGAATTCGAATTCGATAAACTACTGCGAATTTCGTACTATTCTACATACACACACAAACGTATGTATGTATGTACTTGCACATATATATGTAGGTATGTGTATATTAGCGTCATTTGGCATTTATCGTATTCGTGGGCGAGTTGAGTGTCGCTAAAAGTGTATGTACACATGTTAAATATCGTACTTACATACATACGAATATACAGATATGTATGTACATATGTATTACGTGTATTTGTCGTTTCAATTTTCATGTGTGCACAGATAAAAAAATCATGTGCTTTACTTTTGCTGTCACACACATACGTACATATGTATGTACGTACATATGTATGTATGTAAATATGTATTTGTTTGTATGCAGCTAATAGACCAAATTAGCAGCCAACAAATTATTTTGCATTGTGCGCTTTACATTGAAAAACATCAGCTGTTCGTGCCTGCCTTTTGTTTTGTTATTGACAATAACAAACAAGAAACATTCTCAAATGATAAGCAAGTTTAGAGCGAACAAAATATTTATAATTGTCACAAATTGATGTACTACTACGTTTATAAATTTGTTGTAATCCCTTGCCTGCAATACACAAAACACACGATAGCACACATACATACATACACACATATACGTACATATGTATGTATACAGCCTACAGCTGCATAGATACAAACACATGCATACGCTGTCAGCTGTTTTTGTGTTGTTTTGCCAAAATGTCTTGAGCAAAAATTTTTGCTTGCCTGCTGATGCCGTTTACCGTTGCGAGGGGCACTTAAAGCTCATGCAACAAAACGTAAATATCCGACAGCCGTTTTGGGTACGTGAGCATCGTGAACGTGAACGTAAGCGTGAGCGTAAGCGTGTGAGCGAGCACAATTGTGGGTGACTCTCTTTCAACTGTTATTTACTCTTATGTTGTGGGCCAAACGCTGCTCAACGTTGTTGGACTTGTCAGTGAAAAATTTTTGCTGCTCGACATATCGAGTCGAAATATAATTTAGTGTCTTTGCGATCTTGTAATATTTAAGTACATGTGTACACACTGAGAGGTGTCTGTCTATGCACATGCCTCTGCGTACGTACGTGTATCTGTGTGAGTGTTGTGTGAATTTACGTATGTGTATGTGTGTGTGTGTGTGTGTGTGTTCGTCTCGTTAAGTTTTAAAAGATGTGCTAAACGGCAAATAACCTAAAAGGAATTATGCAATGCAATAGAAAAAAGGCTTGCGCTTTTCTGTTATTTTTTGTAAGTGAAAATACATAAACTATATATACACACACGTATACACAAACAATGCAGCAACAGTGCTGGAGGCTAAACAACAATAACAACTTGAGGATATAATAATAAAAAAAAGCAATCAACTAAAATCCAAAACTAATTTGTGGGCGTCACAAGCAAACAAAATGAAAATCAGCTGAAAAGTTAAACACATACATAAATACATGCACTTGCATTACATACAGACATCCCAGTTTGTATCGTATTTATGTAATCGTCCAAAGCTTGTTCGATTATGAGAGCTGCTGACATGTCTCCCTCACGTCTCACCCCTCATTCTTCATCTTACCCCACCACCCACCCCCACAAACGTCGCAGTCGCTCAGCTGGCGCAGCAGTCAAAAAGGAATTCGCTTCCAGGCAAGCAGTCAAATAACCGTTACTTGCACACCCACATACTCATACACTCATGCACAGCGAATGTGTGTGATGTAACAACAACAATAGCGAGAACAATAATACATTTCTAGCAGTGGCATGTGAACTGGATTATACACTTTAATTATTGCTAGCATGTAAATAACAAAAAAAATATATATATATTATTTAAAGAAAAATACAACAAATTGGCACAAAACATATTGAAAGGTTTTCTAACATGTGCATACATACATACATATATATGCATACATGTGTATATGTATGTGTGCTCTAATTATCTACAAACAAGCAAATTGAAGGGCATTCGGACAGTCGACAGTTGTGGAATCGGTATCATCATTATGTTGTTGCACACTGTTAAATGCCCTTCCTGCCTTACCTGCCCATTATCACGACGGATTCATAATCGTTAGCTTAACTTAATTAAATTAAAGTCACCTAATTGAAACGGAAAAAAACCAGACAAATAAAAACAAAACAAAAAAAAACCCGAACTACATATAACACCGTTAATTGACTGCACGACAGTTTTATAATATCACGCAGTTGCGATTGATATGCCTGAGATAGCGCATTCCATAAATCAGAGACACAATATGCCATAAACTTTATAAATTGAAATCGAATCACAAGAAATCACTTAGAAGATATGACACGAATGTGCTCTACTACTTGTGCTTAATCCTAAGCATGCTTCAATTAGTTTAACATATATATATATATATATATATATATATATATATATATATATATATATATATATATATATATATATATATATAGATCCTCATTTCACAAAATGAAATTGAAAATGTGAAACTAATGCAAAGATCAGAGCAAGTTACTCGCAGGAAGGTCTAATTGATTGTTAAATGATTAGCTAATAACATTATGATAATGATGATGTAGATGTCTATATGTGAAGTGTGTAGATGAAAAGTTCATTCAAATATGACTTTTGGACTGCTTATAAACTTTAAAAGCAACTCTCATTAGACTTTCAACAATGTAGTTTGTTATTTAACTAATAGCAAATTGCAATTTAATAATTTACACATCTTTTGGTTAAGCGAAGCATCTAGCAAAGTGTGCCAAATAATATAGCAAGGATATTCAGTATATCTTAGATATAATATAACACTCAGACAGCAATAACCTGTCAAGTAACAATCTCATAATCAATCTCATAATCATGGTCCCCAGTTGGAGGGGCTCGTTTCGAAGAGCTTTCGGAAGGAGCGTTCTGACCGTTCTATAAATAACGTGGCAAAGAAGTATTCTTGGACAGCATTTTTGGCAATTTGTTGCACATGATAATAATGATGATGGCACGATAATCATCATTAGCTCGGCATGATAATGAGCAACGTTCCAGCCAGCATTAAGCATGGTGTGAAAGTAAACACAACAACAACAGCTGCGACTAGCGCGCTCTCTCCCTCGCTCCCTCTGTCGCACTCTCTCGCTTTCTGTGTCACTCGCTCTCTTTTGGCACAAGCTCTCTTATGCTTTTAACGGTTCCTTAGCCGTTTGCTCTTTGCAACGCACAGAACAAAAATCAATAAAATCTGGGCCACCAGTTTTAAAGGTTGATTTAAAAGGTATGACGACGACGACGACACATTGGCTAACTATGAAGCATTTACATACACACACACACACACACACATATATATATTTATGTATATACATGCCTATATATAGTGTGTACATATTCAAATATAAATAAACAATAATGAAAGCAACCTTCAGCGTCCTCCAGCGGATGTGGTCTATCCAGCGGGGTTTCTTTAATTACGGGCATCTGGCAACTCTGTACAAGATGTGTGTCTGCCTTCAACTTACATGTGTGCATGTACATGTTTGTACATGCATAAAAGTGAAAATTGTGCTGAGCTTTTTCAAGTTCATACACACACACACACACACACACACACACACACACACTTACCCATTTACACAGCCATTTACACACCCACCCATCCACACTCACAACTTGTACATGCATTGTGCATCCCCTTGTGTACTTGCTTATAAATAAATAATACTCTACCTCAGCGTGTAAATGGAGGAAGCTTGTTTCGAGTTGTCAGCTAACGGTAAATAATTTGGGGCTCTGCCCCGAAAATAACACGCTGCAACTAACATCACTCGCGAGACCTATCAACTGAGGGTTCTGTCCGTCGTTTAATGAAGGTCAAAGGTGGTTCTATCAATGCGTTTCTTGGCTCAGTGGGGCATAATAATAGATCTCTAGATTGCAAAGGGTTTGGGTTCGCTTGGAAAAGGTGTTGTTGGGATTGATTGGTTGACTGATTGATTTCATATTTATAGAAATATTTAAGTCTTAGATTAGGGTGGAAGGATATTCAAGGGAGATTGTTGGGAAGCTTATCTTAGTTAAATATTTAAAGCTTGGATTAGAGTTGAAGGATATTCAAGGTGTTATGGAGCATTTTGAGAAACTTATCTAAATAGATATAGATATAAATATAGATAAAGATATAAATATAGATATAGATATAGATATAGATATAGATATAGATATAGATATAGATATAGATATAGATACAGATATAGATATAGATATAGATATAGATATAGATATAGATATAGATATAGATATAGATATAGATATAGATATAGATATAGATATAGATATAGATATAGATATAGATATAGATATAGATATAGATATAGATATAGATATAGATAGATATAGATATAGATATAGATATAGATATAGATATAGATATAGATATAGATATAGATATAGATATAGATATAGATATAGATATAGATATAGATATAGATATAGATATAGATATAGATATAGATATAGATATAGACATAGATATAGATATAGATATAGATATAGATATAGATATAGATATAGATATAGATATAGATATAGATATAGATATAGATATAGATATAGATATAGATATAGATATAGATATAGATATAGATATAGATATAGATATAGATATAGATATAGATATAGATATAGATATAGATATAGATATAGATATAGATATAGATATAGATATAGATATAGATATAGATATAGATATAGATATAGATATAGATATAGATATAGATATAGATATAGATATAGATATAGATATAGATATAGATATAGATATAGTTATATATTTTTGAACTGAATAATATGTAATATTTATAAACTAATGAATTTATTTGAATTGCATTTAACATTAGCTAAGTCTCTACTCAAATTATTTTTAGATAGAGACTACTATTAATAAATTAAAACCGTTAGAAGCATAGGGAGAAATGCTGTTAAAGATATATCTAGTTATATTTAGGAGTAGATTAATACATGTGTATTCATATGAATATATTTATAACTATAACAATATTTCCCATTGGTTTGCGCCTTGGGCTGTCTAGTTGTTATTTTGCTTCCCATGGGGCTGAGCTTTGAAATCTGCGGCCTTCAGTCAAAGCGCGTCTAGAACACAGATTTGCATACATACAAGCTGAGACACATACAACTGTATATATACAACATATATATACACATTTGTATACATATACATATATACATCTATATATATATATATATACTTTGTACATATGTATTTATGTACATTTCAACGCTTGCATTTCACACACTTGCAACAGCATAAAAGCAAGTGCACTAAAAGTGCTGTGCGTGTGTAGAAGTATATAAATGCATGTGCGTGTGTGTGTGTGTGTGTGTGTGAGCACTTGAAGTCGTTAAAATGTCATCGCGCATACGCAGCAGCAACAGCTCTTTTGAGCATAAGGCAGAAATCACTTTGCTCTTTGCTCTTTGCTTGTTCTGCATGCGAAAAAGCTCGTCCCGCTGCTCCAGTTACGATTGCACTTTGCCATGCTGCTGCGTGCGAAAGGGAAGCAGAGCGAGAGAGAGAGAGTGTGTGTGCTTTGAATACCGTTCGTTCTCTGTACTAGTTTCGCATGTGTTGCGTGCTCTTTTGTGCCTTTTTTTTTGTTGCTTTTATGTAGCCATGGTTAACCTATATTTAAGGATGACATTTAGGTGCACAGCGTGTTGGGCACTTGTCTGCAGCTGCAATGGGAGCAAACTGAATGACGTATACATCCGAAACCTATACACACACACACACACACATACATACAAGACTATATACATGTATATATGTACATATGTACATAGAAGCATGTATTCATGCATTTGCTTAAGCGTCGGCTTAAGGCCGTGCCTAATAAGCTGGAAACCGGGCCAGGAATTTCAATATGAGAAATAATGCATATTCAATAAGCCATTCAGTTTGCACAATTCTTATGTATGTTCATTCAAATTATATCATTTCTACAGTATATGCTCGTTAAAGTGGAAATGATGTCGAGTTAAATGATCCCTTTATATGAGAGGCTCTGCTCATGTTTAAATCCCTTTTATTGTGCTTTTCTTGCAATTCTTAGTACCAACTAACTAACTTAGCAAATACTTACCACTTCTCTGAGTTGAACATTTTTAAGTTCTAAGAAACTCCCGAGCTTTTAGTACACATATTTGTAGAGCTTTCACCAGTTGCAACGTTTTGCTTGCTTATATTATTTACTTATATTTTCTTTGTTATTTTTATATCTCTCTTTTTTTTGTACACAAACAATTTCATTCATTATTCACACAATTGTAACGATGACTAAATATCATCTCTGGTCTCAACAATGCGACAGATGATGGGTATATCTTCGGGTTGGGTGCTATTAACACTATTTGGATTCAAAGTACTCTGAACATAATCCTGTTTGAACTTCTCCCAACGTCGTGTTTTAAGGAAATTACCGAATAGCTCCTCGCGGGAGGGGATGCTACCCTCTAAATAGAATCTGCGACGTTGCCAGATATGACCGGGATTTTGTTCCTCCTCCATTAGCCAGTAACGTGGCAATAGTAGGCATTGGACCACCGTGCGAGCCATAATAACGCGATGGATAATTTTCTCGCCCAAACCAAAAATGCCGCCGTATGTCAGGGAGCCAACGTCCACGAAATGGGTCTCAGTGACTGGCTGAAATTGAAAGAGAGTATCATGGATATCTTCAACAATGTTCTACAGTATTAGAGAGGACTTACCAATGAATCGTTTGTGGAGAGTCGACTTGAGTCTGCACTGGTTGTATATGATGATTCAGAGCTATTTTCACGATTCACCACCGAATCTTCAGTTTCAATGCGCACTGTCTGGGTGGTTTGTCTGGGTGCATCGCCAGGTTTTAATAGTGATGGTTTCAGAGGTGTTAGGCGTGACCCAATTGTACTTCGTGTACTACGCGTGCTTCGTGTCGTACGCTTTGATGCGGTATTATCCATGGAATCGTCTTCAAGTTCCGTTTCCACTTCCTCTTCCACAAAGTAATCCTCAGCAACGTAATCATACTCATCTTCCGCTTCCATAAAATCATCATCTTCCGCATCCATGGTACTATTCTCGGCAAATGAAAGGGATTGACTCTTTTGGAAACTTGTCGTTATACGTCTCGGCACAAATGTCGTTCGTCGTCTCATAATTGTTCGTCTCGGGTTTTTAACCAATCTGGCTCTAAGCTTAAAGATACCAGTACCACAGGCGGCTTCAATTTCCTTTAATCCCATTTTACGTTTCTAAATTGATTGCAATTATATGATTATGTGACGATTGTGATGCGATTAATGAATTGTTTATACCGCTTTCTTTTGTTGCAAAGTCTCCTCATCGTCCGATTCGGAAGAGGCCAATAGATCATCGATATTGAACGCCGAATTGGACACTGTTTTATTCGTTCCCGATATCTGAAATGAACTATTCATCGATCTGCTAGACTTTTGGGTCATCTCGAACACATCGGCATTGTCGACTGTGATCAGTTCGTAGGTGTTCTTGCCATTCGCTTTCAGGACCTGGAAGTAATCTTACAATATATACAATTTGTTAGCAACAAGATGTACGATTACTTACTCTCATTTTGAGGCACTGTAGTATGACACACTCTCCGCTCAATATGAAGTGCACACAGCTTACAGCACCTCGGTTGTCCGAGTAAATGAACTGCAATGGATCGAATTGCGTGAGCTGACAGTAATTACAGGCACGTACAATCTGAAATAGAATGGTAATCGATATACAGATCGATAGATTGCTAAATAACAGTAATCTATAACCTGATCTTCAGTTAAGAAATCGAAATAGCTCAGCGATTTAATAGCATTCTTCTTGTCCATCCACTGCTTTTTCAAAAAGGGTCGCAAGATCGTTTTGAAATCATCATCAGTTATGGACAACAGCTCACAAGTCGCTACGGAAATAGTTTCGTATTAAAACAATCGATGTGAACGATCGATTTTCAGGCTTACATGTCGTCACATATGTGTTAAGTCTGGGACAATTTTCAAGCAATTCTACTTCGCCGATCCAATCGCCGGGTCCCACAATAGCCTCCGAAATCATCGAGCTTTTCCTTGTGGTCTGAAAGAACAAGGAAGATCGCTTAAAGCGATTCTTACTCACAAAGTTTAGAGCCTTACCTTATCGTATATCGTCTTCTTCATTTCGATTTCGCCAGATACGACAAAGTATATGAAAAGTGGAAAATCATTTTCTTTGATCAACACCCGATCAGCACAGATCGTTGCGAACTTTAGAACCGGCACCAAACGAGCTCGAAGTTTCTATAAAATATATCAAGCATATCGATAACATATCGAACATATAGCAAAACGCTTACCGGCGGTATTCGAGCGAAACATGTTAAGCCTGCCACAACCAAGCACAGCTTCTTACGCTCCTCTATTGTGCGATACGAATGAGGTGACCGAAGCAGCGCTTTTTCCTTCAAAAGAAACAGAGACACGTTATCGATAGTGGTATCGATAATAACACTACTATGCCAAAAAATGAGCAATTACAATAAGTGATAGGTAAAGTTACGAGATGATTTTTAGATGCGCTCATCTGCCAATCAATTAATCGATTATTAACGTTTTCACGATCGATAGTTTCACACTACGATTATTACATACCGCCACCACTTAAAATCTTATCTGAAACAATTAGCGATAGATAAAGTTACTAGATAGCTGTTAGATCCGCTCATTCACATATTCACTAATCGATAAACTATCACTTTGGTACTATCGATAGTTTCACTCTACAATTATTACATACGGTGATCACTTAAAATAACTGAAATAACTTTTAGATCCGCTCACCCACCAATCAAGTAATCGATTACTTATCACTTTGGTGCTATCGATAGTTCCACTCTGAGATTATTACATACAGCACTACTAAAATCTTAGCAATAACTAAGATAACTTTTAGATCTGCCCACCCACCATTCATGTAATCGATTACTTATCACTTTGATGCTATCGATAGTTCCACTCTGAGATTATTACATACCGCTACAGTGAGAATGCCAGTCTTGCGCTTTTGCCTGACCAGAAAGGCGACATTCTTCTTCACATTCATGGATATGCCCTGTCCCTGCTCATCCGGCTCATCCATCCACTGTCTGTTCATCATGACGGAGCGTACCAATCTCTTAAAGCGTAATCTCATATCCCGCTTGCGGGGATCTGTATCCCGATAACGTTTAGCCATAATTTTTTCTTTTGATGAAATACGCGAGAATCCAACAAAATTTATTTAACTTTTATAATGTTTTTTTTAACTTTTCTTGTGTATTTTTAAGTTTTTTTTTGTGTATGTTTAAACTTTTAAGTGCTACGATGTGAACATGTTCTAAGTGTACAACGTATTGAAATTGAATGACAAAGGGAGAAAGCACGAACAGATTGCTTAGTTTAAGAATTTAAAATGATGATTGAAAGCTTCATCGTGGAGCTTTCTCTAAGATTGATTTAAAATGTGAACTGAATGGGTTTTTCATTAAGTAAAATATTGTTATTAATATTTTGTCTCATGGCGAATTCGGGATTAACCTTAACTTAAGCAGTCACTTAAATTCGGATTCGGCAGTGTTGCCAACTTTCTTGCAGAGGTGCATGCATTTTGTGCAATGTGGCAATACTTACGCCAGGCACTGCCATCGTGTCGTTAAAGCGCTGTCAACTTAACGAAACAAATTAGAAAATAATGCTTAAAATATCAGGAAAAATATATAAAAAGAATTATAAGAATAAATTATAATATTTAAAATAAATAAAATAAAATTTATTATTTAAATAAAATAAAATAATACTAATAAATATATATTTATTTCAATTTCAGGTATATTTCTTATGATCATCACTGCACACTGCTTGGCATTGAGTTTGAAAGCCCAATAAAAAACGAACATTTGCCAAAAAAAAAAATAGATATATATATAAATAAGAAGACGAAAGAACAATAGACAAAAGACAAAAGAAAATAGTTAAGAAGAAGACACAAAGCTAGAGAAAAATAAGAAATACATAGATAAATAATTAACACCGATGAGAACGCAGCCATTACCGTCTAGCAAAGGACTAAACATGTATCTTTAAGGATAGTAAATGCCTTAAGAGACTCACACACACACAGACACACATACTCACAAACACACACGCAGAGTCAAACGCAAGCATACACATGATGTATGATGTATGATGTATACTGTATGATGTATGCTGTATGATGTATAGAATCTAGATAACTACGCTTATAACGTCAACTAAACGGGGAACACTAAGTCAAATCAAGAACACAGATTTCTCATTCGACACTGAGAAACTGTTCAATAAACATATTCAAATAACAACGTGCAAACAACACACACACATAACATACATAAAACAACAAAAAACAACAATAAAAAAAAATAGATATACAAACATAGTTTATAAATAATAATACTTAACCATCAACAAAAAAAAAAACAAAAAAAAATATCTTAACGAGCCAAAACTAAAAAAAAAAACAAAAAACAAAAAAAACCATTAAAATACAAATCAAAATAACAAATAAAACAATAACAAGATTCTGATCGAAGTATTCCAAATTATCAATCATAGTTCGGATGATAAGTCCAAGTGAAACGTTCTTTCAACCACAGGCAACCAAACGCAACCATAGGATCCACTAGAGCAATACCTGGTGATAGAGAGGAGTGCAGACGAGGACGGGCATAGACACCTTATACACCTATATATCTATACGCATACTCGCGCACGCACCGAGAGCGACAGAGAGAGGAGGTGTAGAGAGTGAGCGAGAGAGCGCTGCCAAAATGCATATTGAAATACAAGTGGCTCTAAACTTTGTCATTTCGTATCTGTATAACAAATTGCCACGCCGACGAGTCAACATATTTGGCGAGGAATTGGAGAAGGCACTACGGGATAAATTCCAGGGACACTGGTACCCCGAAAAACCCTTTAAGGTAAGTCTAACTGTTATTATTGTAAGTGATAAGAAATTATGCGAGGGCAAGTTGAGAGAAGTCTGAGAGACGCTTTCTAGTAAAAGTATGTGATAGTATAATTGCTCAACTCTAAAGAAACTTGTACAGGGTATACAGGGCAGTGCCTTACACACAATCAGTACGATCAGCCAAGGCAACTTTAGGCATAACAAAGTTGATCACACAAAAAGTTAATGTTGCTCAATTGTTTGCTTGACTGCTATGTGATATAGTTATCCGATTCGAATCAAATTCACGCAGAATCTAAAAAATAGTGTTGTATACACAATCTGTGAGATTGGTTGAGTTAACTCAAAAAACAACCAACTTATGGCTGTAAGAACTTCCATGTTTGCAGACTACACTCAGAGAAACATCGTGAATAAGTATCATATTGATTGTACAGTTAACTGAGGAGAGTATTACGCGCAACTTTATGCTGAAAGAGAGCTTATGTATATCTACTCGAAAAATCATATAATCATAAGGAAACTCCCTAAACTCTGGATACATCTTCTCTTGTAGGGTTCGGCGTATCGCTGTCTGAAAACTGGAGACCCCATTGACTCGGTGCTGGCGCGTGCGGCACGTGAAAGTGGCGTTCCAATTAGCGATATACTTGAGAATCTACCCAATGAGCTCTCCGTTTGGGTGGATCCCGGTGAGGTATCCTATCGCATTGGCGAAAAGGGGGCAGTGAAGGTATTGAAATGCGAATATACGATTGATTCACATGATATTCATATTGAATTGTGCATTTGTTTTGCAGATACTCTATACGGAGAACAATGAGAATCACGAGGATAGCCATTCGGCGGATCGTGAGGTAACGAAAACGTTCAATCCGGAAGCACAATGCTTTCGTCCCATCGATGCGGTCAATACGACCATGAACAATTTGAGCTTAAGCCCAAAGGCATTGCCAATGCCATCATTAGCATCAACAACATTGCCGCCGGCGGGTTCATCACCACATTCAGCTGCCTCCAGTTCGCCAACATATAAGGGCAGCCCCAATCCCAATGGCAGCGGCTCTAGCGTTGGCAGCCTCGCTGGTAGCAACAACAATGCGGCTGCCGCCGCTACAGCCGCCGCCTTTGTGCAGCGTGCCGCTCAAGCTCCGCTCACATTCACAACGGCCACATTTGCTCAGACGAAATTTGGTAGCACCAAACTGAAGACCAGCTCCAAGCGTACGAACAGGTAAACACTTGTACTAGTATTTGCACTTGGTCATTTGGGCATTTCATTCTCAATCCGCAATTTGTCCGCTTGCAGCAGCTCGTATCGCATGTCGCCCACTGAGTTCTCCAACTATATCAAGCAGCGTGCGATGCAACAGCAGTTGCATCATGGACATGGGACAACGGCAGGGGCATTTGGTGGCCTGGATGCTGTATCACCAGCTCGCTCGCTTTCCCCCAATCCGTTGGCCCTGGGCGCTGCTGGCAATCCGAGCAATGCTGGCGCAGCCAACGCAGCAGCCGATCCCTTCTACTATCCCAATATGGCAATGGGATTGTATCCACAATATAATGGACAGCGTAATCTCTTTGAGCCGCATTTCAATACAGATGCTGGCAGTTTGGGTTTGATGGCTGGTGGCAACAATAGCTTCAGTACTTATCTGGAACCATGTTACTTTGCCAATGGGCATCCCAATGCCACAGCTGCCAATTTGGCCAATCAACAGCAGCAGCAGCAGCAGCAACAACAACAACAGCAACAACACTTGGAGCATGCAAATAGTAGCGAGAGTTGCTTTGGCTTGGACACGGAATGCAGCATGGTGAATGCTGGCGTTGAGGAGTCGATTAATCCGGGCGAATCATCAGCCGATAGCAGTCCAATTGGCACGCCCACAGCTGGCGTTGCAAGCGCCTTGAATGCAGCTACAGCTGCTGCCGCCACCACATCGACAGCAACGGGCGTTGGTTCCACCAGTTCCAACTCCGGTTCCAGCACAGCTGCCAACGCCAACGCCAACGCCAATGTCAACGCCAACGCCGCCGCCGCTGCGGCAGCTGCCACAACAGCTAACGCATCGGGGGCAAACAATCAACAGGATACAGCTGCTGCAACTGCCAGCAACAATAAGCTTATCGATGGTCTCAGCTCGTTCTATGGCAGCGGCTCAACTTATCAGCAGCTACTCGTTGCCAATTAGACGCCAATTTCCTGCTTATGATAAGAACATCAACCACAACAGCAGCAGCCGCAACAAGAACTACAACAATAGCAACAAGATCAACAACAATATATCAACATCAACTTTAACAACAACAAACAGTTCTCACTATCCCTCCCCACCCACTCATTCACTCCTGACTGCTGACTCCTAACTTCCAGCTCAAGCCATGAATCATGTTTAAGCATCACTTAAATTAGAAAAAACTAGTTCAATAATTTTGGTGCAAAAGCAAATTCCGTTAAGTCAGCAAAGATAGAGAGAGAGAGCGAGAAAGAGAGCACACACACATGCAAAGAGAGAGAGAGAGTGCGCGCAGTGTGATTGAGAGCGAAGAAGGCAGGAGGCAAGGAAGCTAGCGAACGAGCGAACGAGCGATTGAGTGATCGATCGAGAGAGCATGCAAGAGAGCGCAAGCTGCAAGTGAAATGAAGTGCAAAGCAGACGTAGCTAACTGTAAACTGTAGCCATTTTTTAAATAGCGTACTCGTAACTAACTCATGTATTAACTACAACAAAAACAAACAAACGACAACAGCAACAACAAAAAGCAAAAGAAATATACCACAAAAAAAAGAACTAAAAAAAAATAAATAATAACTTAGAATAGAAGAAGAAGACGAGATGTGCTCAGCGTTGCGTCAGTATAAATGATGTACTATATATGTATGTATGTGTATGCACACAGCTAGGCGCACATACATACATATGCATGCATATTTATTTTGTTATTTCTTGCTATATATATGTATATATATATATATATATATATATGTAGTTCTTTACCAAAAACAAAAAAAAAGAACACACGTTAAGAAAACGCTTTAAATTTAACGGATTTTACATACATATATACATATATATGTATGTATGTATATATATATATATATGGTTTATCTATGTATATGTAGCCATAGGCATACACATACATTAATATTTACATACATACATGCATACAAAAAAAAAAGAACAACAAACTAAAACAAACAAAAAACATCTAAAAGTTGAATGCAAAACTTTTTTAGATTTTCTAAACTAATTGTTTTTCAAAATTGTTATATATATATGTATATATATATATATATAGTATATACAGATCTATTATTGAAAATTGAATGAATTGAGCGTAGAGGAAGAAAAAAGAAACAATCCAACATTGGATAATCCCTGACATTAAGTTTTTAATTAGTTCTAACTTAAAACATAAGTTCTTTTTTATATCAAGCAAGAAAAAAAAAAGAAAAAGAAAAAGAAAAGCAAAGAAAAACGAAAATGCAAAGAAACACTAAACAACAAAAACTGAAATGTATCACGAAAATGACATTGGATTGATTTGCATACCCTTAGATCTGATCCAAACCACACATAAGGCCCCACAGCTAGCAGTACATACATATGCATATACATATACAAATATATAGTATAGTATAGTATAGTATAGTAAAATAATTTTCAAATTCGAACTAATAGCAATGTCTCAATGTAAATAGTTAATAGTACAGTACAGTTGTTAGGCACATTTGCAGTTCTAAACAAAACAAAACACAGAGAAGGTCCCGTCCGTTCAAGCCCGCCAGCCCCTTGATAATAAGGAGGAAAAAATGATAAAAAAGAAGTAAAATTCACATAAAAAGTATTTCAATATTAAACAAAAAAAAAACAAAAAAAAGCACACCGCCGAAGGGTGACAATAAATGAATGTAGCACATGGGTTAATTATGGTATTTGATTTGGAATTTGTTTTGTTTTTGAAACGTTATTGATTTGCATTCGTAGAATTTGTTTTTGTTTTGAAGGGTATGCAAACTTCGGCATGCCGAAGAATATTCATAATTAATAATTAATAATATAATTCATATAATATTTTTTGTGTGCTAATATGTGTGTGTGTATTACTATTTGACTTCACTTTTTTTTATATGTGTACGTATATCTATTTTTATATGAACATTTGTAATTTTTATAAAACAAACAAATAAAGTAAAAACAATTTTATACTTTATACGATTACGAAATAACTTGTGTGATATAAATGTTTACTTTAATTTCCAACAAAAATCAACAAAAACAACAACAAATAAGAAAAAAATGACGAAAAAAAATCCAAAACTAATAGTCAACAAAATAAGCATTTTTTATTTATAACAATTATATATATATAAATAAATATATATATATACAAAAATCAATTGTAAATATGATTAGAAAGACTCGTTTAATTAATTAACTTTTTCTTTCAATGAGAAAATTCAAAATATCCCTCAAATGATCGAACGAAGTGAAGAGATCGACAGACATATTCCTTACACTAAGATTATCACATTATAACTACGGTCAGCAATTCCTTCTATATAGCGAAAACAAATGTTAAGTGTGTAAAATAAATAATACATATATATATATATATATATATATATACATATATAAATAATATAAATATATGAATGTGTGTGTGTCTTTTAATTTTCGCTTAATTTTCTTCAATTAAATTGTTTTTAAATTAACTTTCGTTGTGTTTTTTGCGAAATCCTATGAATAATTTCAAGAATTTAAATGATTATATTGAAAATATATTCGAATATGTACCTACACATGCACACACACACACACACCCAGACACACACACAGACAGACACACACACACACACACCCAGACACACACACATATATACATAACATACAAGCGTGTGGTGTGTGTATCTAAAACTTACCACTGAAATGGAAATTTAAAGAAACATTTAAGTACCTTAAAACAAGCTTCTAACTAAACTGCTGTGATCAAAGCGAATGCAAATGATTGAAGAAACTGTCTGTACGGTACATGTACCAAAGTACCCAATTGTACCGTATTCGTAAGCAGGGCCAGTCACTTTGGAGTTTATGCAAGTCATTGCCGTTAACAGTTATTTGATCACAGTGGTACAAAAGTACCTACTAACATACAAATATGCATTCACAATATTGAACACGGAACACAAGAAGCAAAGAAATCTTTTAGATATATTAGTAAATAACAAAATGCATAAGCAACAAACAATTTTGTACTTTTATATATATATATGTATAAATATATATATAAAAAATTAAAAATAAAAAAACAAAAACAAAAAATATATATCCATATATATAAATATATATATATAATGATTCTACTGGATTCTCAATGTGTCGTTTAGTTCATTTGTTGGATGTACACAACAAATTGAATAAGTCAGTTTTATATAAGTATATAATAAATATGAAGAAAACCAAAATCTAAGAAAACAAAGCAACACTTTTTGCCACCAGTTCCAGTTCCAGTACCAGTTCCAGTTCCAGTAACACTTCTGTAACGGTTCAAGAGTTATGAAAACCAAAAACCAAATGGCAAACATTTTTGTATGATTAATTGAGAGTTGTTAGTATACATACTAACTAAGCATATATATATATATATGAATATATATATGAATAACCAAAAAACGATAACAAACCGATTGCTTGATAGGCATTCTCCAATTGTGATACCAATGTAAGACAGTCAGGCGGATAATGCCACTCTGTACAGATTATAATGTTATTGGAGGAGAAGAATTGAGAAATGAGAAACGAGAAACGAGAATAGAGAAATGAGAAATTCAAATGCCTCTGTATGCCCCACTATAAGTTCTACCCACTAAATGTACATAGTACAGCTAAACATAATATGCATGTACGTTAGACCCACAGAAAATAAACTCACACAATAATAACAACAACAACAACAACTACAACAAAATAGAGTAATTATACCCAAAAAAAAAAAAAAACCAGAAACAAAAAAAAAACATATAAAAGTAAAAATACAAAAGAATAGACAACAAAAATTATGAATAACTATTTAACCACAGAAGCCCATGGTTAATACCGCCTACCTACCAACAACAACAACAACAATAAGTTATGTACATAGATATATATATATATATATCTAACAGTATATATATAGATACATACATATAATGATAACACGAGTACATAAGTATTTATATAAAATTAAACGATAAACGATAAATGGTAAAACTAAATCCAAATCTTTATACAAGACACATAAAATTGCTCATCTCTAGTTAGTGCGGGTAATCGGATATTACCAGTAAATGAATATCTATGTACACATATACATATATCGTGCAAGCATATAAATTAAACATTTAATTCAAGTATTTATCGATGCATTGTCCGATAACTTAATTATTTAACGATGATTGATTGATTGATTGCTAATTTATTGGCCAATGATTCATTGATAGATGAATGATTGGTTGATTGATTGATGATTGATTCGTTGTTGGTTAATTGATTGATGTTTGATTGATTGATTAACAGACGATTGATTGATTAATGATGAATTGGTCAATGATTAAACGATTAATTGTTGATTGATTGGTTGATAATTTGATTGGCTCTTGGTTAATTGATTGATGATTGATTGATTGATTAATTGATGAAAGATTGATCGGTTTATGGTTAATTGATTGATTGCTGATTGAATGATTAATGATGGATTGATTGATGATTAATTGATTGATTGATGATTAATTGATTGATTGATGATTGATTGTTTCATGAATGATTGATTGACTAACGCTAAATTGGTTGATTGATTGGTTGATGGTTAATTGTTGATGATAATTGATTAATTAACGATTAATTGATTGCTGAATGATTAATTGATTTTCGGATGATGGATTAGTTAATCGCTTGAGTGAAGTATTCGATCATACATGCATACAACGCTTTTTTATACCTCAAAATGTGTTTCCAACTGAAAATATACTTATATATATATATACACATGTGTATATGTATGTATGTATGTATGTATGTATGTGCTACAAGCGATATATATGTATGTACATATATCCGATATGTAAGCCCCCAAATATAGTAAATCTATGTGTAGTCAACATTTTGAATGTATCTGTATCTGTATCTGTATATGTATATGTATGTGTAACGTAATTGTTTAAGTAGTTAGATGACAATTCATTTATGATTGTAATTTTTGTATATTTTTCTAGATAACTTCAATTGAATTGCTAAGCTTTTTCAAAACATCTAAATGTGCATTACAACTAACTATACTTAGTACATACATATGTGTGCGTATGTGACCCAGAGTTTTAGATATCCTTTTCCAACAACAACAAAGAAAAAATAAAGAAATATTAAATAATGAACACAAGGAATACATAAGAAATATATGTATGTATGTATGTACATATGTATGTGTACTTATGTATGTGCAGATGTACTGAATGTGCAAATATATGTGTTTATTCATATTGTATAGTATTATATTCTCGATATATGTAGAACTTTTTCAACATTAACTCTAAATGGTACGTTGTTTTTATGGATCTGTGTGATAATCAGGTTGAGGATGTTTATCTCCAAAATTTCTAGTTTAATTTAGTTTAAGCTTGAAATCATTTCAAATTGCAATTCTTTGGCAACAACAAGAATAACAAATAGGGGGTGGTTAGGGGGGTTTCTATCTCATAAGCGATAATAGTTATGTATTATAATACTTTAAAGTTGAAACAGTAAGAAATCTGCTCAATTTCAAGGAGTATCACGGATGTATTTGCCACATTCAGTTACATACGCGCATATACTACATATATATACACATACATGCATACATACATATATATATATATATATATATATATATATATATATATATATAAATGTTTTTTTTTTTAACTTCCATACATATGTATGTAACAATTAATAATTAAATAAATGCATATCAGTGAATACAATAAAAATGATATATAAATAAATGTACATACATACATTCATTGAATTTAAAAATGTACGGATGTATGTATGTTTATGTACGCGTATTTATTATTAGTACATAAATATAATCAATCAATTCAAAAATGACAACAACAACAAATTGTGTGTACATAAGCATAGAGTTAATAATGTAAATGTAACATACAGATTGATATACATACATATACGATATGTATATATGTATACATGTATACATGTATGTATGTATTATGTATAGAAAAGTAATAACTTCCATATTGAGTATTTTTCATATTACCTTTAATAGAATAAAGATTATCGTATTATTCAAAAATACATCATTCTCGGCATTTTCAATGGCAGAACAACTTTTATATATTTTTAATCTTTGTAATTATCATTTCGTTTAATTTTATTACATTTAATATATCTGCAGAATATATTTTGAATTTGAATTTGAATTCAAATGAAATTGTGGAACTAGTTGAATGCAATCAGAACGTATCTAGTTCGAATGCACTAGCTTCAGCTGTGAACTACACAGCACTAGAGTTAATCTAATTATCGGTTATCGCTGTTGTTTTGGTTTGTTTTTGTTTTGATTTTGGTGTCAAATTCTGTATTTTGACTACTTTCTAATTCTAATTTCATTTTGGATTGAACAGTCTAACTGTAAGTGAATTCTTTAAAATTATGTCTGATAAAAAAAGACAAAGGTGAGTTTTTCATACTATTTGACCGGCTTATGCCGACTTTGTGGCTGTTACAATTAATCCTACATCTGATGAAGAGCTTTTCTTACAAGAGAATTTGCTTGTAACGCTAAAATTAATAAGGAAATCTTTAAATCCTCATTGGGCTCAGAAAACCAAATGTAAACACGTCTCCCAACAAGCAGCTCAATCTGACAGTTTTGGACCAGAATAATACTCCAGTTATAAAACTAAAACTACCTTTGTAAGACCAACTATTCCATTTAGTCTTAAAGCACATTAGCAGATTCAACTGAATAATTATATTATCAAATGTACAAAAATGCAATATGTAAACTCATTAAAAACGTAATTAGGATGCTAAAAATCAAGTATTCTCACATTTTGTTCACTATTTTTATTTTTATTATTAACTATTTAATGCTAATCCCGCTATATTGATATCTTCGGGAGCATCATCAATTGTAAAGTTGAACTTGAACTGGGAACCATTGCCGGCTAATAGACTGTTGCTCAGAGAGGCGTTTTCTCTCGTTTCCACAGACGGTGATCCTGATGAATCATTAACTGTTGTTGAATCCGTTTCGTTATTATTTGTTGGCTCAGCAAAGTTAAAGCGAAAGTCTTTGCCGGATGTCAATAGCGCCGATTTTTTAACAAAACTCGATTTCTTATTCATATCAGCAGCTGGGGTAAATTTAATTTGTTTAGCAGCTAAAACGAAAAGAAATTATTAATGCACTGTCACCACATTAAATGAAGTTCATAGATTAGAAAGAGATGACAGAAAATAAGAGCAACAGCAAAGTAAGCTGTTCCTATTGTGTCGTGTAGGGGATATATATGACGTGCATGTCCTCCACAACAAATGGGATGGATGTATATGGAATACATGGGTTGGAAAGAGATAAAAAAAAAGAAGCAACAGCAAATGAAGCCGTTTCTACGCTGTCGTAAAGGCGGCACACGTGAACATCCATGTTCTCCATGCCAGGCCGAGATTCCACTTTTGTAAAATGTAATTTGAACAAATAACACACATATCAGTACACCACTCAATTCTTACCTAGGAGCATTTTCTTTTCTTCCTGTTGCATTTTCAAGCGATAATCGCCCAATGCCAACTTCATAACCTGACGCTTCTTGATCAACGGAGCAGTGTTACTGGTCAATGTTTTTAAGTTCTTCGCAGTGTCCTCGGCTGTGGAGTTATGTGCAAATAGACAAGTATTATATTTACTTTGGTGGTGGGCGTTCATTTTAATTCAGTTTATAGGCCTACCAATCTTTTGGTTCAGCTTGCCGCTGTCCAATGCAGTCTGCAGTTGTTGAACGCACCAACACAGTTCCACCTCGAACTGTATGTCGTTGTCGCCATCGAATGTCGTCTTTTTGGGTATTGACTGTATTGGTGGTGGTTTATTTACAGATTTTGGGGCTTTCCGTCGCTGCATGTTTCGATGCGCTTTGCTTGGGCAATTATTCAAAATATAATAAATTCATATACACACACATACATAGAAAAGCACAAACATATGATTGCGCACATGCATGTGTGATAAATGCATGTGTATTCTCGCGCCATCCGCATGGAAGGCATCTTGATGACGTCAGTATTGCCGTGCGACTTTGTGTATGACAATTGTTTTATTCGATAAACGATGTGTGCAGAATTTAATCACTGCTTATATATTTATATGTCTGAAATATTTGTGTTGCATAAGATTCAAATTATTTTTATTTAATAGTTTACCACTTATGGAAGCATTTATTTTTTAATATTTATAATCGATAAATTTAGATCAACATAAAAAAAGACCATTTACATAAATCAAAGTACAACTTCAGATAAATAAAAAGAATTTTAATTTAAACGTGTTTTTAAGCTATCAGTTACAGCTCTATTAACAATTTTTAAATGAATAAAGAATTAATGCGGACTAATCGATAAATAAATGCAACTCTATCATGCAAAAATAGTATGTACTAAAATCGGGCGACCGCCGTCTGAAAATATTAATATATGCAGCCCTGGTATAGTTAGCGTGTTTCCGTTTTATGCTCTGTTCTTTCTTTTTGATTCCGTCAGCCGACTGAGGTGGGTGTTTTTTATTTTGCTCTTAAAAGAATAAACTAAAGTGTTGTAAATTTACTTTCATTTTTTATAGTAATTTATTGGCTTAAACGTACAATATGGTTGCCGTAAAGAAACAGGTAAATACAAATCAATCGCCTAGTTATGCGCCTCAACTTAACCTGACTTTATGTTACAGAAAAAGGCTTTGGAGAGCACCAATGCCCGTCTGGCGCTGGTGATGAAATCCGGCAAGTACTGCCTGGGTTACAAGCAGACACTGAAGACCCTGCGTCAAGGCAAGGCCAAACTGGTGCTCATCGCCAGCAACACCCCCGCTCTGAGGTGAGATCACGACCTTGATTTTGTAATCTGGAAGATAAAGAAAAAGAAAAGAAAAACATGTGTTAAATGCTACAGAGAAGTAGATTTCCATTATGTCCAAGTGATGAGTAGCCGATGTTGTTGTTGGAACCATATGGAGTCTTGCTTAATGCTGACTGAGAAATATGATTCCAATCAAAAATAGTATTGATGGAAACTATGGAGTAGTATAAATCTCAAGCAGTGTCAATCGCAAAATAAGCGAAAGAGACAGAGCGAACGCGAACTAGTTCACTCCAGTTAGCTCTCCCTCCGGCTCCAAATGGTTCCAGTAACGACACGCACCATAATATTGGATACTTGGGGTAAGGAAATATTTCTCATTGAATTCAACACAATGTTGAACTTTTAAAATGATATGATGATTGTTTTTGTAATTCCGATCGCCATGACGAATTTTTATTACTAGAGACTCTTTCTGAAGCCAAATTTTATATAGAGAGACTTGCAGCTGCAACGATTTCGAAATAACGATTAATTTGTTTCATTTTGTATTGTATTATCAATTGTAGGAAGTCGGAGATTGAGTACTACGCCATGTTGGCCAAAACTGAAGTGCAGCACTACAGCGGCACCAACATTGAGTTGGGTACCGCCTGCGGTAAATACTTCCGTGTGTGCACAATGTCCATCACCGATCCAGGAGATTCGGACATTATTCGTTCGCTGCCCGACAATTAAATGAGTTCAACTTTATTTTATGAAAACTGCAAACAATTTTTAAATAAAAATGAGCTACTTAGAATTGTATTTGTAATGTGTAAATGTTATTCAAGTGGATGAAGGGGTTTATGTGAAATGTTGTTTCAATTTGGAATGCCATTTCATTAGAGATGGCATAAATGGCGATAATTTAGAGAGTCTGCGCACAGTCAATTCACTCGACATGTGCACATCTCTAGCAATGTTTTAAATCGTTCTACAGATTCCCTTGCACATTTTGCATTCAGTCGAATTATGAGCTTTGTGTATCCGAGTGGTTATCATAAGCCAACAAAATTACCGTCAATGAATGCACACACCATCACGGACCCGTATACAGCACCATCAACGTCATCGATGGTGGGCGCGAATCGCAAATTTCCACAGGAAAATGTTGCACAAATTCCAGCAATTGCATCACAACGAAAACTAAAACGAAAATTAAATGAACAAAACAATGTGGAAATGAAAAATTTGGTAATTTTTCAAGGACGCGATGAGAGCTATCCCGACGAACTCAATAAATTGATACTCCCACTGTCCTGTAGTTTGTGCAAGGCACAAATGACTTCAATGAAAAGTGCCAAGGACCATTATGAATCTAAGGCGCACGACCGTCACATTAGCGCCTGGTTGGCCAAAAACTATACCGAAATTGGACTACAGACGCCACCCATCAAGAGATTGATCAAGCAAGGTCCAACCGGACCAAATGCATTCCACTGTGATCTCTGCGATTTGGCATTAACATCCTCAACTCATGCCCGTCAGCATTATAATGGACGCAAGCATCTGTTGGTCCAACAGAAGGGTTGCAAGCCATCTGGAGCTGGGTATTATAATGCGGCAGGCAAATGGGTGAGGACTGGCACAAAGGTGGACCCAACTGTCGCCGACGATGGACGCTTTGGCATTGGTGAACAGTTCACCAAGACGGCAACAGACAACAGACCGATGGCCATCGAAGTGTTGGGCAGCAATGGCCAACACACAGAGGCCGTTGCAACCCGATCCATGGCTGCTGTCGATGATAGCCTCAGCTGCAAGATCTGTGGCATTAGCGTCACATCCCCATCACAGATCAAAATGCATTTGGATGGCATTAAGCATCAGAAGAATCTACTTAAGCAAAACCCTCCGGAGGATGATGCCAATTCCAATTCCAATTCAACTTCCATTCCAATTCCAAATGTACAACATGTGGATTCAGTTGCCATCAATGTCGATGTCTATACCATGTATCGCACACCATCGGGCTCATATTACTGCAAGCTCTGCAACAAGGCCATGAATCATATAACCATATTGCAACAGCATCTGCAGGGCAAGAAGCACCAGAAGACATTGCGGTTGCAGCAGGACAATAGGACAACAACAGTTTTGCATTCAACATTAAACAATTAGGTGTTGCTATAACTATTTATATATACATACATATATAGTACAGCTAGCTAGTTGAGCTGAATTTAACCCAAATACCAGTTGCTGTAACCCAGGTTAAAGTTAATTAAACATACATATATGTATCTGTATTATAGTTATTAACTGCAATTCATTTACGTTTTATTTTCGTACATAATAACATTAACATATGTATTGTGTTTTTGTTTTGTTTTTTTTTTTTTTTTTTTTTTTTGGATTTCTCTTTTCCGTTTTTAGCAAACATGTAAAAGTTTTAGAAAAAAAATGCACTTTTATCTTACGATATTATAGCTTAAATGTGAGCATCTTCAAAACGCTGGCATTATTTACAAAGTTTTTAACAGGATAAGTGATAAGGGAGTGGGGTGTGCTCGTGCGCAGTAGGGACACTCAAGTGTCAAATGTCTCACAGCAGCATTTGAAATCGAATAGAAAAACGTTAAAGATCCGTTCTACAGTTCCATTTACACATCAGCTGGAAGTTTTATCGTATCTTTGTTTGGCCAGTTTATCACTCTGTCCATTTACTGTGTGGGCGAAAACTCAGTGGGGGCCAAGACACGGCAATGCATCTCTTCTATCAGGGGCACCGTGTATGCCACACACTCATCCCAGCCAGGTGAACGCCAAGCTGCCTCTCTGGTCTCTTTGCGATCCTGCAGCGACTTGTAACCTGGAAGAGACATGCTCATTTCAATACCAAACAATTAAGAAGACACAACAAAGTCTCATTAAAGTCATACTAAAGCTGGATCGTTCGTATGGCAGCTATATGCTATAGGCATCCGATCCAGCTCTTTCTGAGCAGCAAAGAGAAGCAGTTGTGGCAAGTGGCAACGGAGAGATTTGTTTAGCAAGAAACATATATCGAATCAGCTCGTCGTACTGAACAAGAATATATAAGCCTTATCGGGCTTGCCACGCCTTCTTAAAGTCATAATATAGTTATACTGCAAGCTTACACCAAATATGATGGACATTGTAGAGTCGGCCAATCTGTGAGAAGAATCCGGCGAAGGCTTCGTTGTTATGTTTGCGGAAATTGATGGCACGCGCCCAATTGTTGCCCCATTCGATCATAGTGCCAGGTGTTAGACGGTAAGAGCTATTAGCAATTATTCGATTATTTATCAATATATCTATAAAGGGTTAGAAGCAATTATTACCGCATTTCGTAGATATTTTTGCCAGATCGACTCTCGATTTGTGGCCAATAGCTGAAGGCCAATAGATATTGCAAATGCCGGGAGCGCAGAAATTTGGAACGTTCGTTCATAAGCTTCAAATATTCGGGATCATGCCATAGATCCTCTTTGGCCTGATCGATTTTCTCAAAGCCTCCGGTGTATTTCCATAAATGCAGACATTGATCCATATCGCCAACTTGAACAGTCCACGATGCAACCAGGTTGCAGGACAATCCCGATTTCTTATCATTAATCAATGCCACAGTGTTCTTACTGGAAAGAGTATTTATCAGTGCGTGTGGGAGCTATTCAAACCGTATTCACTATTACACTCACTAGTTATTCAGATATTCGCCCATGGAATCGGGGCGTACATTATGCGTATGCAGAGCATATATGATCTCCTTGTCGCTGAGCATGCGGCTGTGCGACTCCTTGGTTGGTTCGATCTTGCGCACCAACAGCTTGGAGAACCATGATTCTGAATCCCTGCAGGTGGCTGTCGTCGAAAGGGTTCTGCATATACACATATATATTAATTAATATTATTAATTAAAATTCTCATATCAAACAATTAATTAAAGTATCTTATCACAGTCGGAGATTGGATATTGAATATTGAATTTCTGACTTACCTGATTGCGATTAGACCGGTATTGTTGCCCAGAGACCAGATGTTACGTAGGTTCAACATTTTTACACTGACGATTGACGATGCTTGGGATGGAAACTGTGGGAAATCAATTGCATGTTATTTTCTTGCCTTATTTGTTTTTGTTTTTTGCTACTGTTATCACCGGCTATGTATGTGTATATATATAAGTGTGTGTGTGTGTGTGTGTGCGTGCATGTGTGTATTTTGCATTGCCCGCGTGTACTTTAGTCAAGGTGAAGTCAGAGTCAGACAAATGAACAAACAATCTCTTGCTTTCCATCGATAAATAATGCTCTATATAAGTCTATTCAATTTACTCTCCACCCGCAATCAAACGTTTCTTTCCTTTGCAGCGCTTTTACCAATTAATTTTCATTCCATTTGCTCCACTCAATCATTATTTATACACTAACGGATTATGTACATATGCAAATATGCCAATATATATTATATTGTACATATTAAATCTTATCATTGGACAAAAGTACAAAGTAAATTGAATACACAGTTTACCCGGTTTATGCTTTGATTTCTTTTTTGCCACCTACCTTTTATGCGTAGCAGTCTTTTAACGAAGTGATTCGGGAATTATTTAAAATATTTATTTATTTTCTATTAAATGTTAATTTTGTTATGTATATGTTTATATTTAAACAAAAAGAAAATAAAAAATTTGTGCTATAAATAATTATGCGATAGGCTGCACGAAATATCGATCGGCATAGCGCGTATTGCGATAGATTTGCATACGCTATCGATAGCTTGCAACCGCTAAGTAGCAGTTGAGTTTGGTATGCAGCTCATGGCTTTAGCTTGCGTAATTATATATTTATTGTATGATTAAATATATAAAAATAAAAAAGAAAGGTTTTGATATAAATAGTTTCGAAAAATATTTATTTAATGCTAATTGGCTAAATAGGAAATGAATATTTGCATGCGCAAAAATGAAGCAACTGGGCATTACATTTGGAAGATGTTTCAATTTATGTCTTTTTATGAACAGTTATATATTCTTGGTTTCTCCTAAATATGGCAACTTCATATCAAATAAGTGTATACTGTGTATATGTATTTATGCAATCATCTGCTTGCAGTTCGGTCCCGCACGATATATCGTGTCATCGCATCTCTAGCATATGCACAAGTGTATAAGTTAACTGTAGTTAGGCAGTTTGGGCATTGGGCTTCAAAGAACGCGATTCTTGCACAAGGCGCAAGATCAGCAGTTTCGCATGCGGCGTCGCGACAAGCTAGGGACTTACATATATTGTAAGAATATTGTACCATTAGCTTTAGTCACATAATTACTTCGCAACGAATACGTCGTTCATGTCTCAATATAAGATTGAATAATAACTCGACATATCTCAAGCCCAGAAGAGGGCTAAAAAACTTAAAACAAAACCTTAAATCAAACAAACAATTAAAAAAGTGTTCAAGTGGCAACAGATCGTTGCAAGAAACATTAAAGTTTAACATAAACAAAGAACAATTCAAAAAGTGTTCAAGTGGCAACGGAGCGTTGCAGGCAACAATTAAGTTTACTAAAAACTGCAACATCAGTAGTAGCAGCAGCAGCAGTAGCAGCGACAAGGACAACAACAAGAAACAACAACTACAACAGCAGCAGGAACAACAGCAACGGCAGCAGCAGTAGCAGCAACTACATTAAATACAAAATAAATATCAAATGTAAGTGAAACTTTCACACAGTCTTACAACAAATCGTCTTAAAAAAAAATGATTAATTAAATAAAAAAATTATAATAAATAAAGCAAATACTGTGTGATTGCAGTAAACAGCCGCAACAATAAGCGGCCAAGCCGGCGCAACCTGATACGCTGTTTACATTATTATGCCACTGCCTTAGACATTGCGATTTTTTGTTGTTGTTCTAAAGAGTTTTTGTTGTAACAAACAATAAAGTATCTAATTGTATGCCATAAATGTTTCAAAGTGTCAACAAATTCTATGAGTACAAAAGAAAGTGACGCGCACAGCATCTCAGAATTACTTACTGACCTAGAAAGACTTCAACTAAGTAAAGAAAGAAAGAGCAAACAGCAATATGGACGCACAAACAATTTCTAATATTGTGCAAGCAGCAGTTAGCGCGGCGCTAAGCGAGCAAAAAACAGATTTTGATCAAAAAATTCAGCAGCTCACAGAGAATATGCAAAGGTCGGCAATAGCCGAGCCAAAAGTGAAAACCTTCGAGGATGTAAGCATCATTCAGGGCATAAAATGCGACGAGCCACTCGACGCGATAAAGTATTTGCCAGAGTTTGACGGCAGTCAAGAAAACTATGTATCTTGGCGTCAACTGGCCACAGCCGCTTATAAAATATTCGAAAACTATGTAGGTAGCTCTCGCCACTTTCAAGCGATGGTTATAATTCGAAACAAAATTAAAGGTGGAGCCAACCGCGCACTTTCGTCTTCCAACACAAAACTGAATTTTCAGGCGATAATAGAAAGGCTTGATTTGTCATACGCTGCTAAACGCCGGGGCCACAGAGCAGACTACTCTTTCCCCAAAATGTCTAGACCAGCTTCAGAGTCAAAATACAATCGTCATCCAAAGAAGCAAGAGCTCGGTGTCACGCCTATATCATCGTGCGCGGGTGAAATGATACACATTGACCTCTACAGCACTGCAGGTAAACATTTCTTGACTGCCATAGATATGTTTTCAAAATTCGCAATGGTACAACCCATTGCCTCTCGCACAATAGTTGATATTAAAGTTCCCCTCCTACAAATTATAAACTTGTTTCCAAACACTAAAACTTTCTACTGCGACAATGAAGCAGACTTCTGTTCAGAGACAATAAGATCCATGTTAAAGAAATTTTACAACATTGAAATTGTAAGTTGTCTGCCGTTACACAGTACATCAAATGGCCAAGTTAGACGTTTCCACAATACATTGGGTGACATGGCAAGACGTCTCTCGGTAGAAAGGGGCATCACCGACATAGACGAGCTAATTCTGCAAATGACAATTGAATACAATCGTTCAATACATTCAGTAACGGATCGGTCACCCATCAAAAGAATCCATTCTACCACCAGACTTAGCAGAAGACATTACAACTGAATAGGAGCAACCCATCAAGGCAGAAAGTACATTTGAAGAAATTGGAGAAATAGTGAATACGACAGACTTGAACTTATTTCCTCAATCACACATGAGGAAAATACTTGACACGGACGTTGGACATTTGACAACATTATTATCGACTCTGGACGTTCATCATCGACATGCCAGGAGTCTAAACTTTCTAGGCTCGGCATTAAAGGTGATAGCAGAGGCACCGGACTATGACGAACTCCAGGAAACACGGCTGACAGAAGCAGAGTTAATACGAGACAAATTTGAACAACCTCACGAAATGAACACTTCCCACTTATATGAAACACTTTTGGCAAGAAATGGGCTACTTACACTTGAGCTAGAAAATATAATAATCGCAATAGCATTGGCCGACATTAATTTAACCAACTCCGCAATAATAAATAATGACGATTTAAAGGTAATTCTGCGTGAAAATTTCACGGGCGTTATTGTTGCCCAAGTAATATGTGTTTCTAAGGTTAAGGTTATAGTAATACAATTCATTTTATAATCAAATATCCTAAGCCTAAGTTTACTTGTAACTAGATTTTAATTTACCCTGTCGCTCACGCCGGAGTCATCCTACAATTACCCGAAAACGACGAAATAGTGGCATTGCGATCTTGTAGCACCTCGACTACAATAGCCTTCTGCAGAGAAGCGTCCAGTCCAACTTGCGCTCAATTACTTCATTCAGGAGCAGTTGCTACCTAGCCTCGTTGGATGCGGTAGACGAGGGAATTATCAACATTAACCTAGCCAGGTTACTTAAGTTCGACGACGAGCCGCAAAGAAACTTCACTAGCTACAGCGGCATCCCCAGGAAAATCCCCGGTGCAGCAGCCTCCCGAGGTTGCCTCATTTTGATAGGGGGAGTAGTTAACTGTAGGCGAATTGGACATTGGTCTTCAAAGAATGTTGCAGATTTGCTGACATTGCGCCCAGGCCATTGCGACTCCTCCGCGCAGATCCGCAAGATCAGCAGTTTCGCATCCGGCGTCGCGACAAGCTTGGGACTTATATTGTAAGAATATTGTACCAGTAGCTTTAGTCTTTAGTTCATGTCTTAATAAAAGACTGAATAAAAATCAACAGTGTCATTATTCTTCATAATAACTCCATATAACTTCAGCCCAGAAGAGGGCAGAGTAAACTTGTGGGCAGATGGAAGAACGCAGTCTGCGGGCGCTGGAAAGTTTGGCCAAGCGAGGTGATGAGAGGAGCAGCGTACTTACCTTGCAAAAGTGATGACCACAAAAGTTGCAAAACAAAAACTTTGGGTTATTTATGATTGGAGGATTGCAAGGCTGCTGAATATTTTATTAGCTATGATAAAGTAAAACAATTTTGCTGGTTCTTATATTTGAAAGTATGTATTTTGATTTACTTGTAATATAGCATGACGACAATCATGACAATTCATAATTACCGCAATTTAACAATATTCTTGTTTTTTTCTTGTATTTTAATTTAAATTTTTGTTGTTTTTTTTTGTTGGGGGGATGCCAAAAAGTAACTTCAATGCACCCGAGTAGTGGTTACGATTAACTAAGTGATGTATACAAATCAATTGCAAATTGTTTAACTATACAATAATAATACTAATAATAATAATAATAGTAATTATAATAATAACAGTATTAATAATATGAATCATCATAATAATCATATAATATGTTGTAAATATAATTGGGCTAGTGGAATGTGGATTCAAATGTTAGGATTATGTAAAGTACATAGGTTTACACATTTGTCGATAAGGTAATACCTCAACGTCTGACATTTTACAATATTTACAAACATACTAATTGGCCAAACCACACAATTAAATGTCCAAAAACAAAAAAAAAAACAAAAAAAGAAAACAAAACACTCATGTAAGTGAAAGTTTAACTCTGACTTACACTTCAAACTCAAAACTATCGGAACTATTCCAAATTCGATACTTTATCGCAAGCAATTCCTTTGATTTCTAGAGAAACCCCAATTTGTGGAATTGGCTACAAAAGTAGAATTCAGAAAAGTTCTGAATAAAAAATTTTAGTTTAATTTTTGTTCATTTCCTCATTTTGTTTGTCTTTTACAAATTTTTCCTTTTTTTTTTTGTTTTGTTTTATAATATAGTAACATATGGTATGTATGTTATATAAGAAAGTTGATGGGCAAGTTCATATATTTTTACTTGTTTTTCGAGTACTTGTACATACTTGAACTGATATACGGAAGTTCTACTGAACAAAAAAAAGTATATGCGACTTGACTCAAGACTTTATTAGGAAGAATGTGAATGGAAGTCGTGTAAATTGATATAGAAAATCCTATGTATATATATATATATATATATATATGTGTGTTTTTTTAGATTTTTTTTTTCTTTTTGGTTTCCTGTTTCTTGAATAGATGTATACGAATATTTGATCTTTTGGACAATATCGAAACTGTTTTCGCAGTTACACAGCGTGGAATGACAATTGATTAGAATGTTATGTACGGTTATGTATAGCAATTCCTTATCAAGCACTTAACATTTTGATGGAATGAAACTGCAGTGAATGATTCTGTAGAATGTAAAAGCAAATCACAATGATGGAAAGACTCCAGGATAAGAGCAAACAGCTGGCAGATCTACGGGACAAATTGTGTTGAACAGCAGCCGGTAATTCCCCTGAAATGCAAGCATGTATCGATAGTTACCGATATGTTTATAATTATATATATATATATATATACTATTACCTGTGAGTACTTGAACTTGCACAATTACCGTAAAGAGTCTACCAAGTGAGCATGAATAATTTCCGGTATCGGAGAGTTTGGCATCGGGAATGGAAATGCGGCTTGTTAGCCATTTATCGGATACGCTAACGAAATAAACGGAAATGTGATTACACTACAGTTGGAGTTAAGGTGTGTGAATATGCTACCTAAAACGTCTATTGGTCAGTGCTTGAAGAGGCTCCTCGTCCTTGGCCCAGGTAATAAAATTACTAAAGTATTTCTCTAGCTCCTGGCTGGAAAATGTTGTAGTATGTGTTTGATTAGCATCGCTGATTAGATTCAGACTCAGCTCGTTTCCCGTATCATTCAGCTTAGTGTTTGAGCCACCCGATTCGGTTGTCTTGAAGATGTTGTAGTGCTCCTTCTGAAAGAAATTCCGCGAGATTTGGCACTGCAGATCGACGGTGCTGCCCGACTTGTAATACCGATCACCGACATCGCGTTCGTGCTCGTCAATTATCCTCAAGGGTGGCTCTAAAGAAGGTTAATTGCAAATGTGCATGTTAAGTTTAACATCTGGATTAAGCTAAATTTTATTTATCTATCAATTTTCTTAATTTTCGCCTGTTAAAGTGCATGCTAAGCATTTGCAGTGTTGCCACCTGGCAAACGGTATTGACCACTTCTTGATGGCAACTCACCTAATATGGTGAGATTTGTGGTGAATACCCGCGGAGGATGCGTTGAAACCTGACACATATAGATGCCAGCATCTTCCCTTTGGGTCGGATTGATCAGCAGTCGCCAATTGTTGGGATATTGAAATTTAACACGAATCCTCGGATCACCGCTATACGTGACATTGCCCACGGTCAGTAGAGATACCTTTTCGGTGGTGCGTCTGACCCACATGACCTATAATATAGACATGACATGATTTATTGATTGCATTACATATATATTTATGCCTCAAATGTCAGCTAAAGGAGAATAACTTAACAAATATTTAAATTTTAATTTAGAGATATAACAAATTCAGCAATTTACAAATGAATAAAATTAAAATAAAATATAAATATAACAAATATACAAATATAAATATATTAAAATTAGATGATAACTACAAGTATTATAAATCGAATAATATAATTTTTAAATGAAAAGCTAAAAAGTCTTAGAGTATTCAATGAAGTTTAATTGTTGATTGAATAACTTAAAGTACTTAGTCTTCTACATTTTAAAATTATAAATAAATATCGAAGATAGAAAGTCTACTTAAATATTTAAAAAAAGTCGTATTTTAGGTCAAAAAAGTTAATATTTGTATGTCATATTAATTAATTTATTTATTTTATAATTCAAGGACTCAAGGACCTCGTGCCGGCTAAAACATCCAATTTTATCTTTTAAACTAGAAAGTTAGAAAGGCATTAAAAAAATGAATTGTCTATCCATTTGGAGCCGTCTTTCAATAGCTAAATTTGTGCACATTTTTCTCGATTTTAATACATTTTTTTGCATTTAAAAATAAACATTTGTTGCTTATACAATTCCCAACTAATACACATATTTACTCAAGCAATACGATGAAAACGAAGAAAACTACACAATATTTGTGGTATAGCGAGCGCATTAGTTGGAGATTTTAAAGTCTTATAACTTTTAGAGATAAAAAAAATGTAATTAAGATTTTAAATAATGAAGAAAAGCACTTAAAAATATAAGAACCTCATAAATTTGTATTGATTCAACACTTTGCTGATGGACTTACAGTTTTATCCTTCAGCATGCCGACGCGACAGTTGAGCACGGCTTCCGTGAAGAGATGCACGGCGGCCACCAGTGTCTTGCCGGGATCAATTAGATTCGAGGGCTCCTCAAAGAAGGGACCGTAGTGGTTCTCATGGTGGTATTTGCTGCGAAAGGTGCGCGATCGCTCTGCATCGACGGCACCGCCAAAGGACCAATGATTTCGCGACTTTGTCGAATCGTTGGGTTGCTTAATCGTGCTGCGAGCACTCTTGGTCGTTGCTGCCGGTGATGTGGACAGTGGCTCAGTGCTGGAACTTTTGAGTGTTGAGCTGTTATTGATAATCGCAATTGTTGAGCCTCTCATCGATGGTCGTCCAGTTGTCTGTTGTCCAGCTTGTGCTCGAGTTGTTCCCGTCGTTGTTGTTGTTGTTGCTGCCAATGTATCAGCAACAGCAATGGCAACGGCAACGGCAACAGCATCAGCATCTGGCATCTGGCCAATGTCCGGAATTGTGGCTACCGTGTCCGCAGCGGGAATGAATTTTATTGTTTTTGTCGTACTATACTCATCAAAATAGAAATTATTTTCCGTAATATTGTTGTTGTTGTTGCTGTTGTTGCTGCTACTGCTACTGTTGCTGATGTTGCTGTTGTTGGTATGCTGTATGCTCAGTGAAGTTGATGTTGATGTTGATGCTGTCGTTGTTGTGCCTGAAGGAAGTTCAGTTCAGTTGAATTATTCAAAGTAGAAGGATTGTTTTGCACACAGGCACAGACAAAGGCAGAGACATTGAGTCAGAAATAGATGGAAGAGAGGGCACAGCTTTACCCTATCATATTAATTTGTGTAGGAAATCATTTCCATATAAATTCACACTGAATGAATAAACAGACTTCTTCCGCTTTTTACTTGCATTTCCATTTCCATTTCCATTTCCATCTCCATTTCCACAGATATAAAAAGAACTTCAGCCAAATTGTAGTATTTATTCAAATCTACATTATTTGATTTATTTTTAGTTTATTTTTTATTGAAATTATGCTAATGGAGAATTCTGATGGATTTACGCTCATAACCATTTGATTTGACAGTAATCGCACACATCTTTAGTTAGTGTATGACAAAGGATAAGACTCATGCTTTCACTTTCCCATAGACAAATAGAACCCCATTTCTGAGAAGTGTTTATAAATGAAGTAAAGTGTCAACCCAAAATAAGCCTTCAATTTTCAAGATGTTAAAGTGAAATTTAGAATAGCAAAATATAGCTTAGAGATAGCTTCTGCATTTGCCTTAATAGAAAGTTCTTTAATAAATTATTTATATTTTAAGCAGGCGAAAAAATCTAATGAGACTTGGAGCACCATTTAAAAGCTTTATGTATTAATAAATCTATATTAAAATTTACTATACATATACCCTGTAATGTGCTCCATCTTTTCTGTGAATTTCAACACGATTTCACAATAAACGCGAAAGTTATGCAAGAATTTACTATTTTCCATATTGCCAAGGAGGGGAGATAGCACTGGCGCCATCTGTCGCTCATAGTATTTGTCATTCACTTACCCAACGCACAACGGAACGGTGTTGCAATCACAGCGACAACGGCAAACAATCGAATGAGATTGAGATTGAGACTCTGTCTCTGTCTATGTCTCTGTCTGTGTCCCAGTCTATGATTTTGTCTCTGTTTATGATGCTGTCTCTGTCTCTGTCTCTGTCTGGGGCTCAGTCTCGGGCTCCGCGTTGTCTCTGGATGATGGTGGAGCTGTGGGAGCGTGTTCGCCGCGATTGATGCTGATGCTAATGATGCGCTATTAACTCTTGAACGCCTCATCCTTTGCACGGGATGACGTGACTCTGATAATCTGGTCTGGTATGGTAATCCGAAACCTTCATTTTATTCCAAGAACTTAACTGCCCCCCAATTCTCCCAGGCAGTATTTCACCAGCATTTGCATTAAGTCCCTTCGCTGGTCTAAACTGAATTGCAGTCGCTGCTTGGATCTACTGAAATTATAGAATTTATATCGAGATATGTCAATTAATTTATCGGATGTTTGAGAAGTGAGGTTATGTTCCGTTTAAGTAAGTTATACTATATTATAATTATTATTGTATTTAGTTATATATTCCTCGACGTTAGAGTTTCAGTTTGACTTGTAGCGTAGCTTAGATTAGCCTAACTTAAGCGAGGCTTGGTAAGTTAAGGTTCGGATTAAGTCAGGTTAGGTTGGGTGAGATTAGGCTAGGTTAGATGAAATGGAGTTATTCTAGGTTGTATTCATAGTTAGCTATTCTATGTGTTAAGCCTTTAATAGCAGTAAACTGCTATATTAAGTTAGGTTATGTTGCATTCTGTAGGTTGGGTAAGGTTAGGTTGTAATCGTCTAAGTGAGGTTAGGTTCGGTACGATGAAGTGAAGTTAGGTTAGATTGCATTAGATCAATTAGGTTAGGTTCGTTGTTTGCCTAACTATGGTTCTATGCCTTAAGATCTGTTAGGTTAGATTAAGTTGTAGCAGTTAAGTTGGCTGCAATGAGGTTAGATTCGGTGAGGTTAAGCTAGGTTAAGTTAAAAATGATTAGGCTAGATTAAATAGGGTTGTCTTACGTTACATTGTTAACTTGCTGTTATTTGTGTTTATCCCTTAACTACAGTAATTTGTTATCGTTAGCTGAGTTCTGTGCCATAATGTTTGGTTAAGTTTTCCAGCCAATTCGCTTGGAATGTTAATAAATGCTTCGTTTTGAGTTGACGCTGAAAAGTTAACAAAATTTCGTGAAACACTGGACAACATCAAAGCAAAAAAAAAAAAAAAAAATAAATAAATAAATAAATAGACATTAACGCGTACAACTTCCAGGAACTGATGGACATTGTCAATTCCTAGCTATAGAAACTAGATGAGGGACAAATGGCAACGGCAAAGGACAAATTAGAAGTTGGAGTGCAACTACGCGTAGAGAAAGTACGAGGAGCCGTAACTAGGGACGATAACTTATCAAGAAAGTCCATTTAAAAGCGAGTTTTCATTGGCGTAATACAGCTGAATAAAAGAAATTAAAGTTGATTCCTACGGCGATAATCTAGCCTTTTGCTAACTTTGCTTTTCTCTTACTATCACCCCCCGCCCACCGTTCTCTGCACCCCACTCTCCACTTAGTTTCTTGTGCCCATCATGTTGAGCTAGAGCTTCAACTTGAGCTTTGTCTTCCATCTTTGTCGTTGTCCATCATAGTTTATGTGCCTCCCCGCGCTCTCTGCTCTCAATATATACTTGCTTATTACATTTCTTTGGCGCTCTTCAGCTCTTCCGCTCTTCTGCTCTCTCGCTCTCTTGTGCTCCCTTTTTCACTTTGCCATTGACTTTGGTGCGTTTGTTTGTGTGTTTGCTGCGGTGTGGTGTGTGGTGGGGAATGGTCTGGTATGGTGTGGTGTGGTGTGGTGTGTTGACTGAGAGTGTGAGCGTGAGCGTGAGCGTGAGCGTGAGCGTGAGCGTGAGCGAGAGAGGGACAGCGTGTGGTAGGTTTTGGGGCGTGATGGGCGTTCCTGTGTTTGCCCTTGGCTCACGATATAATCACCGTAATAAATATTATATTAGTGCAGTTGTTGTTCTGCTTCTTCTTCGCCTTCTTGTTATTCTTGTTGTTGTTGTTGTTCGTCTTCTTGTTATTGTTTCTTCATCTACTCATCTGATGCCCTTTTTTTGTTGTCGTCGTCGTCGTCGTCGTCGTCGTTGTTGTTGTTGTTGTTGTTGTTGTATGTCGTTTGCTTGTTTCATTTTGTCTTTAGATTTTGATTTCTGTTTTTGTGTTGTTTCAACGCATCCCTTTTGTTTCTTGTTGACATTTGATTTTTTGCCAAATCAAAATGATGACACAGAGAGAAGGCGAAGGCGAAGGCGAAGGCGAAGGCGAGGAAGAGAATGAAGAAGAAGTAGATGTAGATGTAGAAGAAGAAGACGTAGACTTAGATGAATTTGATGCTGACCCGAGAAACTATTTACTTTATAAATACAATGATAACAATGCATATAGAAGGCTTAAAGCTTTCCGTATTCTAATTGCACTTAAAGGACAACAAGCTGGATTTACTTTACACACACACACACACACACACACACACACAAACACTTGCACACTCACAGTGCGGCAATAAAAGTCAAATGAGCTTCAAGGCAAAAATTTTCATTTTATGAAATTCTCTCGCTACAATCGTCATCCACATCATCTAAGTTATCATCATGTTTATTATCATCATCATTGCGATGATGATGATGTTGTGCTTTGCAGGTATAAGGTACAAGAACATTAGCAACTGACTCCCAACTGCAGAGTGTCACGTCTTTTGCGGCGCTTTCTTTTATTTACCCAGTTCTCATTTTCCCCACTTCCCATTTCACCTTCCCCTTCCTAATTTCGTATTTCCCCATTTCCCATTTCCCATTTCCCGTTTTCATCATAATCATTATCATCATCATCAACGTTTTGCTTGTTCTTTATCCTCTTGTTCTGCATCTTCTTCTTCTTCTTCTTGTCCTTGTTCTTGTTCCTGTTCTTGTTCTTGTTCTTGCTTCGTTCTTCTACTTTACCTGACTTTGACTAACTAGCTCTTAACGCTGAGCGCTGTGTCTAACCCCGTGGATTTCGGGGATCTGACTTTCTCCATGCCCAGCCTGGCGTTCTCTTCCCACTTCACCCTGGAGGCACATAAGAAGAACGAGGATGGGGGGAGGGGTTAGGTTAGTGCAGCACCTGCTGTGCCCCATTGAGTGCAAAACGTGCTTTGTTTTGTTTTCTACGCATTACGAGTAAGTCTTGTATACATTTCTTTTTTATTTTTATTTTTTTTTGGGACTCTGACCCAACCCTACCCCTCGGCCCGTACCCCACCCTGCCCACTCCCTGCTGTGCTCATTATATCAAAATTCTTCTGCTTTGCGTATGACTCAGATTAGAAACTTCTTCAGGACGCCGACACAACCGCTTGACATTGCAGGATTACGACTTTGCCAACGGACCTAGCTAACTTTTTCCGACGCGCTTTTTCCTTTTCTCTTTTCCCTGTTCCCTTTTCCCTTTTCGCTTGCGCTTTTACCATTCGCCCGGTTCTTTGTTGCTGCTTTTGTGCTCATATGTAATTGCTTCACATATGTACATACATATGTACATACATGCACGTATATCCTCATGTAAGTACGATGTACTTATCATGTCTTTGTGTTGGCATTTGCCGCAACTCTCTCTTTTGTAATTCAAGTAATTTTATAATCTCTGTCTTAGCTTAATGTACACATAACACCCAACAAACAACGACAAAAGGGGGGCACAAGCCTTTGACATTGATCTGCAGCTAAAACTATCGCCTGTACTATCGCTAAGACTCAGCGATAGTAATTGCAATTGTGTTCGCGTTTGAGAAATGGATTTGCTGTGCTTCTGTGATTAATCATCTATTGGAAATAGTTACGAGCTACTATTAACTTTAGTTTCTAGGTTGTTAATATTATCGATAGTTTACCAGCTGCAAGGGGTAGTTACGATCTTAAATTCTTAACAAATTCTTAGCAAATGAAGCGATGTAATAATTTATATCAATAGACAAGTGTACCTTTTATGCATATGGAAAGTGTAAAGATTATACTTTAAATTATAGCTGCGTACTATTAGCATTTGATTGTCTTGTCTTTTTTTAAATCTATTATTAACTATTAACATTTTACAATAATTTGTATATATATATATATATATATATATATATATATATCTTTTAGGGATCCAGCTTGAGCTTAATTTTATTTAAATAGATCCATTAAAGACAGATAAAATAATTTCATGCTAAGAGGCTGTTAATTCTAAAAACATTTATAGAACATAAACTTATTAATAAAAGAACTAAAAGTTGTATATATTCTCTTTTATTATTTAAATATTTATTACACATTATATATATATTTTATGAATCTGCGTACTTAAATGAACATACTGCTGATTATACTGATGAAACAGTTTACACATTTATACATCTAAATTAGCATTGCAACTAAGTGGCAACGCCGAACAACGAGTTGCAGCATTTGGATTAAGTGGCAAGCAGAAGTGTGAGATGACATCGAGCAGAGTTTCAGGAGAGAAGTCGTGGAAGAAGTTCAGAAAAAGAAGTCGCAAAGGAAGAATTTAAGCGAAGAAGATTTGTAAGCAACGAGTGCAAGTAAAGTTGATATCTGTACGTTCTGGAGAAAGATCGTGGAGTGCTTCAGTTGCAGTTTTTGTCGATTGCTGTAAGCTGATAATTCGTCATTAAGGTTATATTCTAATGTACAATTCCATTGTAGTTTTATGTTCTATATATACTTGTAAATAAATATAATAAATAAAAAAATATTAATTGTATACAGTGAATGATCTATTTGCAGTCTTTTATGAATCTATTAACTTTTAAGTTTATTTTGTAAATAATATTTTTTTAGGAATATATATATATATATATATATATATAAATATTTATAAACTGCAGTCTTTAATTTTTAATTTAAAGATTATGCTTTAATTTATTAAATTCGTTTAAATCTACAGCGTTTAAAGATTATACTTTAATTTATACTTTCAATAAGTGTTATTTTAACATTGTTAACTTCTGCTACAAAAATATACTTAAAATTATATATTTATGTCTGTTAAAACAAAAACTAAAAACTACAAAGATTTTGATAAAAATTACTATAAAGATTAAACTATTTTTTGCACATATATAGCTTGCCTTATTACTGAATAAATCTTTCTACATGCTATAAAGATTGTACAATAATTAGTTTGCATATTTTTTAAATTACATTGTATATATAGTATATATATTAGTTATATAGTTATATGCAAACATTTTTTGAATTATAAATATCTGTTTTCCATGAACCTACACATATTATAATTCATATAAATTCTTTAAATTTCTTTAAATAACATTTATAATAATTTAACAGCTATGCTCACTCTCCTCCCATCTCTCAATAAATATAACAGTCAGTTATTGATAAATGCAAACTGATGCAAGGAACTTCTCTATTTTGGTTCTGTATCATCAATGAGAGGGGAAAGCAATTTAGAGCAGTTTGCGATTACAGGCTATCCACCTAGTCGAGTCGGTTTGCAAACTGAAATAGTTTTTGCCACTTGTTCGATGAGCCAAGGTAAAAACATTTGTTCGAAAGTTAAAACAAATTAAAGTTTTCAAAAGCTATTTAATTCTATTGGTGAGGGGAATATTTTTCGGTGAATGTCGGTGAGACGGAGGAGGGGGAGGGGTAAACAAGGATTGGGGGGTTAAACTGGGCAATCGAGAACAATAAAAGAAACAGAAACAAATGCGAGCAAAAATCGTTAGAAGTAGAAATATTTAGAGAAGGAAACTTTAGATGCTTTTAAGTGGCACTCTTATCTACTTGCTACTTTCCAATTTCCAATTTCCACTTTGCACTTTCCAATTTCCAGTTCTGCTTGACTTCATATATTTATAGTGGTTAATCTGTATTATTAAAATTTTTATATTTATAATCAAGTAATTTGATTGAATTGATTACATTTCTTTTACTATCGAGCTAATTTTCTCATCTTGAGGTTAGACCTTAACTTGTGCTTAAATTCCATATCGATTTCTAAGGCTGATGACTTTTAAAACCTAATTTTCTTATCCTAAAGTTGAAGTACAAGTTAACAGTGACATCCACTTTAACTTCAGGTTAAAATCAAGCTCATTTTCTTAGCCTGAGAACTAACATAACTTGATTAAGTACATTAATTTCTGTCAATTTTCTGTTAAACTTTATATTAAATTTAATTGTTTAACTTAACATTGAGATTCACCTTAACATGTGGTTGATATCTATTAAAGTTTCTAGTGATAAGAACTTACATAACTTACGCAAGTTATGTATAATTAATAGTTAAGTGTTTACCACCTTGATGTTCCGAATGCCATTTACTTTCTGCAAGCTTAACGTCTTGAAGTTAACATTGACATGCACCTTAACTTAAGGTTAAAATGAACATCAATTTCTATTGCTAAAAATTCTTATAACTAGATCAAGTCGGGTAAAATAATTAGGTCTATCATTGACATTACATAGTTAAAATTAACATTTAATAGAATTGTTTAATTTAACATTGACATCCACCTTAACATGTGGTTGAAATATATTACACTTTCTAATGCTGCGAGCTAGCATAACTCGGTCAAATCAAGTCTAATTTCTATTATTATTATTTTTGCCATCTTTAAGTTAAAATTGTCATTAAGCTCTTTGAGTTAACATTAACATCTACTTTAACTTCTGGTTGAAATCAGTCGCATTTAAAATGTTCCGTTTTCAGTTAAAGTTTTCCTAGGTTAAAGCTGAAATTGATCTTCACTTTAACTAATTTCCAACCTTCTCAACCAAAAGTTAGCATTGACATGCACTTTAACCTGCGGTTAAAGTCGAAGATCAGCTTTCAGTGCAAAGCTAACTTTCTTAACAGTCAGTTTAACTGCATGCTGAATAATTGAGAGCGTAGCCAGCTGCTCAAGCATACACACATATGGCAACGCCGCACAATTAAAGCATATTAAAGGGCAGTGTGACCAGTTGCTGAAAGCGGCCTGTCAACTTGCCGATTGGTTGCGATAACGCAACTACAGTTAATTTCACACCTAATTTAACTCGCAGCCAACTACCGTGAACCTTGACATGAACATGAGAAAAATGTGGCGAAAAAAGGGCGGAAAATGTGGGGTGAGTGTGGTTTACCCCCACCCCCCACTTGTGGTTTGGGCTGCGGGGAGAGTGGAGGGGGGAAGGGGGCGGGGATTGCTAAATCAAAGCCAAACATTTGATTTATATGCTCAAATCGATGGATTTATGTGCGACTTGCCATAAATTGCATTCGGTTCGAAGGGACTTACTGGCAAATCTACATATTAAACAATGTATGAGACGAACTTGGCTCACAGCTGGCGAAGGGCATCGAAACAAGGTTAAAGATGTGCTAAAACAAAGGCCTACAAATGCGTTAACGGATCCTTCCGCAATTGAATGAATCAACTTGCAAATTGACGCTGAATTCTTGCGGTTTTTTCTTTTTTTTATTTGTTTAATGCACATTTGATCATATTTGAGATTTGATTTAAAAGTTTTTATTCGCTTTATTCTGCGTCTGTGGAGTTATTGCTAACACTCACCTTGTTAAATTGAGCGTGCTTTGAACGTATTCCGAAATTGCGAGTTGAGTTAATGCGATTAGTTTGGCTTTAGCTTTTTGTTGCTCAGCTTTGAGTTATGTTTAATCCAGGTGTCGGCAGCAGCACAACATCACAACAACACAACAACGCAACAACACAACAACAACATCAGCGTCAACACTGCTCGCACTTGTTTGCTGGCGCCAAACAAAAAATAAATACAAAAAATATCAACACTTTCAAATAAATACAAAACAAATTGTTTTTTATTTTATTTGTATTTTTTAACTGTCGCGCGCAACTTTATTTATTTTAATTTGTAATTTGCGATTGTTTCTTTGATTAATTATTTGTGTTGTATTTAGGTTTATTTATTTGTTTTTTCTTGTTTGCAATTGTTTCTTAGTTTTGATTGAGTTTCTGCCGTTTCTGTCCGCCGTGGAGTGTCCGGCAGCGGGTTGTTTGTTGCTAACTAAGCACTTGACACCGACAAAAGTCGACCGCAATTACAATCACGAAACACACACACACACACACACACACACACTGACACACAGAAAAAAAAACAACGACAAAAACAAACACAATCAGGAACCAAAAAAAAAAAGTGTTTCAGTTCAAATGTAAAGACGACAATTGAATTCGAGTTTGAGCTTTGAGTTTTGCGAGCTGCCAGCACGTGGGCATCGCTTATCCTTGAAAACGAAAACCGTAATGAACTGTCGTTGGCAAAATTACAGAGACATCGCTAAGCATCCAAATGAACAGCTCAACAGCTTGCCTAGCTTCGAGTGAAATCTCTCGCTCTCTCGCGCTCGCTCTCTCGCTATGTCACTCGCGCTGCACACTCACTGCTTGCACTCAACATTGGCGCACACTCACTCAGTCTGCATACTCACCACAGCTGCTGACTCTGCGTTGTCCCAAAGCTTGCGCTGTGCTTTTGTGCAGCACAGAGGGGCTGAGCCATTTGCTTAAGGGGTAAACTATTGAGCTTTGCCGCTGAGAGTGTTTGTTGGGCGAGCCAAGCGGAACTTCGTATGCAGCTCAACGTTCGTTTGAGTGAAGTGATTATCTTGATTGCTTCATTGTTTTAGCTTGTCTCGTGGTCCTTGAAAGAAGTCAAGTGAATTCTTCTTTAGTCAGAACTAATTTTTGTACTTTGCTTAATTCTACGTATTCTAAAGCTCAGTGTGTCTTCCTCTTACTTAATGCGCTGTTAATAGTCATTTAATTTTTTAATTATATCTTAAAGACGCGCAGAAGTTTCTGTGAGGTGACTCAACTTAGAGGAACTTTAGTTCGATTTCTTAGGAGTCTAGTCTAACTTTCTGCTTGTATAAGAATCTGTTGGAACTTCGAAAACCCGTAAACTCAGTAGTCAGCTACAGAGACTTCAGTCTTCAGTCTACTCGACAGTCAGTTGACAGACGACAATCCCTTTACACACAAACACAACAAAACCTAAAAGAAAACTTAGTGAAAACTTAGGGATCCCTTTTACGTAGACAATGTCCAAGCGCAACAAGGAAGGCGATGAGATCCTGCGCAAGAAGTGCGCCAAGTTGCGCTTCAAGCGATTGGTACGCGTTGGCTTGGCCAACAATCAGTGGATCACCGAGGTGGAGGAGGGCGGCATTACACTGAATGTTAAGAAGAATGTGGCCATGTTGGTGCGCAAGAAGCACAAGACGGGCATTTTAACCATGGCCGTAAGTCGTTCTCGCTCCCGAATCGCTCAGTCCACTCAGATCCACCCAATTATTTGTAATTCCAGCAAAAAGGATTATTGGCCTCGGCGCACAGCAGTCGCACCATCGAGGAGCGAAAGAAGCTGTGCATCATTGTGGCGGCTCTTGGCTGCTTTACTCAGGTTCCACCAGTGAGTAGGCTCTCTCTCTCGCTCTCTTTCACTCTCTCTCTCTCACTCTCTGTTTCTGTGCTTCCTTAGAAAATTCGCGCTCGTTTGGTGCCGCACCTTCATTTCATGCAGCTGAGCGCGGGTCGCGTCCTGATGAAGGAGGGCGATGTTCCCACTTGCGTTTACTTTGTGGTTAGCGGTGAAATCGAGATGTCCAGAAAGATATTGAACAAGGTGAGCTAAGCTGTGCATATACCCAGTACACCCAGCACGTGAAGAAAGCAGTTCTCCAGCCATTAGAACTAGAGATTCCCAAATAGGTTATATCAAACATCAAATGAATTGGGTTTGCTCTACACTTAGTAATTGTTAGGTATCTGCAGGGTATCTGCAGGGTATCTGCAGGGTATCAGCTAGTCGTAGGCACTCTAAATTGTTATCCCTCCGCAGGTCACACGCAAATTTGAGGCAAAGCCCGAGGCCTTTTGTGGACCCGGCGATTGGATCGGTGAGGTTGAACTATTGGAGGATGATATACGAATGAATACATACAAAGCAATAAGTATGAATAAGTGAATGAAAGCTCAGTTTATTCGATATATATATATATATACATTCTGCAATAGCTAATAGTGAAATTCTGGTGCTGGATGATTTCGATTTCAAGACAATTCTAATGCCACACGTCAAGAAGGTTTGGATCGAGAAGAAGAAGGCGATTGCATCGCTGAGTTACTTGAAATTCATGAATGATTCACAGGTTAGCCACTTGAGTATCTGTAACAGTGATTGATCACACTCTTCACAGATTGTAAGTGCCTGTAAATTTGGCCTTATCAAGCAGTACGATCCATTGGATACGATCTATCCGGAGGAGAAGGACAGCATACTCCATGTGCACTTTGTTCTGAGCGGCGAGTGCGTTCTCCTGCAATGTCTTCATATGAAGGCAAGTTGAGTGAATGATTTGAATGGTTTCAGGGTAAGAACGTAGTAAATGGGTTAACAACTCCTTAGGTGAGCTTTGTGAAGGGCGAAGTGCAGTATGAACTACCCGAGGTTGTTCAGGTCGACAGCGAGAACGATGATGACGATGGCAAACCGGAGCCCTTCGATGTCCGAGAATTGTTGCGCTCGAGCTCATCGCTAGATGAAATGGGCCACAATAAGAAGAAGGCGGTACGAATATGCTTTTCATTAGCAACTACAACTCATTGAACTCAACTCCCTTCCGAGTGCAGAAACGCAAAGCAGAGTTTGCCAAAATCGAGGCCCATTGCAAGTTTTTGAATCAGAAACCGAAGCCACCGACCGACGAGGAGGTCAATCCACCAATCCATCATCGTCGTCGTTACTCCGCGATGAAATCTATCATTAAAGTCGCTAACGACCAAGAGAGTCCCCAGAAATGCGAGTTATTCGAAGATTACGAGGAGTGCCTGTCCGATGAAGATGTTGACGGCGTCGATGACAATGCCTTCCTCATGGCCCCCTCAATGAGGGATCTACGCGAACGTCGCTCGAGTCGGGCGAGTCGAGCGAGTAAGGTCAGCCAGTTGAACGAGAGGGAGAGCAAACTGTCACGTAAATCCAGCCAGACGAAGACCGTTGAAGGTGAATCGGAAGAATCGGAAATATTTACGGCTTCCTCGTCACCCGTCAGTGTCACCTCATCGACAAAGTCGGTGACCAAGTCGAGGGTAAGTGCAGATACCTATTACATGGAGTTATCGAGTTAATTCGAGTTATCGATATCGATACATAATCATTGATATCGGTATATAGTTATCGATATCGATATGTACTTATCGATATCACTTACTCATTGATATATGCATTTAGCTATCGACGTCGATATAGTATTTTCGATAACGATATACACCTATCTATATATAATCGATAACACGTCGATTGATTTATCGATACTTACAGTCTTCATTTATTTGGATTAATTTTCGAATTAAGTTAGTGCTTACTATCAGCTTATCGATAAATATATTCATGCATAAATATCGAAAACCCATTTGATATCAATCGTTTGTAATTGAATGCATCAATATTCCAAATATCGATGTAAGTAATTGTAGCTCCTTAGTTACTCGATAAATATACACATTTTATCAGAATTGACAGTTACTGTTAGTATATTATCGAAGTTCTTTATATTATTTTTTGATTTCGCTCATCCCTAATTAATCGATATGGATACCACCTAGAATCGATAGTTATATATAACTTTTGACTTATTTGTGAGTATAAGCTAATCGATTATCGATAAATTTGTAAATTTTCAGGATGATGCAAACTACGCAACACATTTTATCGACATTGGCTCCATGACCTTTGGGGGTCTCTTTGGGGTCGGCGAGAAGAACGATCATCGCGTTGTCATGGCCCGGACGACAGTGCAGTGTCTGCTTATACCGCGATATTGGCTAATGGAGGATGATCAGAATCCTGGACATATTTGGCAGCGCATGCGCTTCTATTTGGACCGCTGCATACCGTCGCGAGAGACGCTCTTCCACGACTTCATCAAGACGCGCAAGTGGGCGCAGTTTAAGGAAGATTGCGTCGAGCCATTCACCCATTCAATGACAAATCCGACCAAAGTCGAGGATATACCTATCATAATTCGCATCGTTAAGTCCAAGGGATCATCGCATGACATACACCATTAAATTTTAATACTAAATTTTGTATTATTATTGTACTTTATGATAAATAATATTTAGCTAACTCTTCCGATATCAAACCACAAATATATATAAATAATTCATTTCTGGGAAAAGGGAAATTCAATGAGAAATTAAGCTCCGAACCATTGTCAACTGGGTTATGTACTAGATGCAACTCAAATATAATATCCTTCGTTTAATTTGTACACAAACTATATTTTTATTTAGAATATCCTTCGTTTAGCTTGGACACTAACTATATTTAGAGTTAAGACAAGACCTTTAGCCAAGACATCAACAATTCATGGATTTGTATAGCAAAGTACTGAGGGAAATTTATAAAAACCCCTCAATTCATACAGCTAAATAAACGCGTATGGCAAAGTTTATAGTAATTTTAACCCCGGATAATTTGGAGAACTTGCGCTTACGATATAAAAATGCCCATACGGGATATTGCATTTCACATAACAAAAGCTAACAGGATTAAAAGCGCTTCTTATGAGCTTTAACCCCTACTTGGGACAGAAAAAGTGGTTAAGCATAATAATGGTTAATTTTATTGGTAAACTTTTCGTGCAGGGGAAATTGAGTTCAAAATTTAAATATTTGAATAACAATTTAACCTGCCCAGGTATTATAACTGTAGACTTCATTATCCGCGCACAAGTTGCTGTAATTCGGATTGCGACCTCTGACACACTCGGAGGCCGGTGCCCCAGCCCGATAAATGGGATTGTTCTGAACATTTGTCACCGCATAGTTGCAGGCAAGAAGTGTAGCGCTCACTCCAGACGAGTCCGTAAATCGAGTGATAGCACAACCAATGCGATTGTTACGCTCATTCACCATAGTCGTAAAGTGTCCGATTGCCCTGTGAATGGCAAAAGCATTGAGAAGTGAGATCAACTATATCTATATCTATATCTATATCTATATCTATATCTATATCTATATCTATATCTATATCTATATCTATATCTATATCTATATCTATATCTATATCTATATCTATATCTATATCTATATCTATATCTATATCTATATCTATATCTATATCTATATCTATATCTATATCTATATCTATATCTATATCTATATCTATATCTATATCTATATCTATATCTATATCTATATCTATATCTATATCTATATCTATATCTATATCTATATCTATATCTATATCTATATCTATATCTATATCTATATCTATATCTATATCTATATCTATATCTATATCTATATCTATATCTATATCTATATCTATATCTATATCTATATCTATATCTATATCTATATCTATATCTATATCTATATCTATATCTATATCTATATCTATATCTATATCTATATCTATATCTATATCTATATCTATATCTATATCTATATCTATATCTATATCTATATCTATATCTATATCTATATCTATATCTATATCTATATCTATATCTATATCTATATCTATATCTATATCTATATCTATATCTATATCTATATCTATATCTATATCTATATCTATATCTATATCTATATCTATATCTATATCTATATCTATATCTATATCTATATCTATATCTATATCTATATCTATATCTATATCTATATCTATATCTATATCTATATCTATATCTATATCTATATCTATATCTATATCTATATCTATATCTATATCTATATCTATATCTATATCTATATCTATATCTATATCTATATATATCTGTATCTGTATCTTACGGTCCTCCTCTTGGTCTATGGACCTCCATGTCGGCACTCGTGGCATAGCTGTATTCATCGAACCATCCCTGGATACGTTGACGGAGGTACTCGGATATATCGCCGCTTCGGGTGTAGAGTATGCTCAGGTTCTGGCCGGAGTAGCGATAGGTCTGCGTGTTCCGGCATTCATCATGCGCCATCCGACATTGGAGTGTGTTGTAGGCCGCCAACTGGGCTAGGGTCGGGTCCCAGGACATCGTGGCCATGTGGAGAGCACTGGGGAAGCCGGACAAGCCGCCGCCAGCCACAAGATTGCGCTTCTCGTTGTGGAGCTGCAGTATCAGCGGTATGTGGGCATCGATCGGCACAAATTCCGCACTGCAACCACTTGCGAAGCGCTGCACGGAATTTAGAGGGGGAATCGGAGGGGGAATTCAAATTAAATAAATACATAAACAAACAAAATATTGAGAATTAAATTGAAATAAATACAAGTTGGAAAGTGCACAAAACACATAATAAATAAGGTAAACAAGTGACAAGGCCACAGACGAGTGTGCTCGACTCTGAGATACTCGCTACTCGTTACTCGTTACTCGCTTCTCGCTTTATTCTCACTTTTCAATTGAATCACTTCAATTTATTTAAGTATAAAATATTTGAGTAAGAGCTAAAGTTGCTGGATAAATTAAATGTGAAGAATAGAAACTTAAGTCACACTTTAAGCATCAGAAAATGCTGCAGATTTAAGAAATTATATTTTTAATTTGTTTTCAATTATTTCTTTTAGCTGCGAGTAACGCAGTGGCCTAAAGTGTTTTTGTGAGCCAAGTATAAGTGTTTACAGGGTATCAAAAATGCTGCACACTGTCTTTGACACTCTTTTTAATTGTCTTCTTCCGATTGTCAAGTGAAACATTTGATGGAAAACAATTCTAATCAAGCTTTGCTAAGCATAAACCTAAGAAATGAATGAGATGCTCATTAAATCGCTATATTTACTGTAGGACTTGTGTGCTAAACAAATCATTTAGTAACTCTCACTACCCATATACTAAGTTGTAAACGCACTACTAGAACGTGAGTTACTTGGGCAAGGAAAAGCATTTCCCTCTCAAACAAAGGCTTGCAGAATGTTAATATGATTAAAGATTAAAGCCAAACAAGTTGACGCCCCTAGGTTGTCAGCGGAGTACAGGGAAAGTTGTTGGGTGTGAGGAGCTCATTACTGGCTCTACTTACGCCGCTATTGCCGCAGACCACGTGGCGCAGTCCGCTCGGACAGAGCGCGGGATCGCAGTAGTTTTGAGCCGCCGTCAAAGGGATGAGCGCACAAAGCAGCAGCGGCAGCAGCGTCAGTGCATTGTATAGATGGTGGGCGTGGCGGCGTAACATCGAACGGGGGCTGGGACTATAACTGAATCTGCGACTGGATGCCATTGCGACTGTGCGACACCGCCAGCTGAGTGGTATTTATAGCCAAAGGTTGCACATTAAACAATGCACTGACAATTGGGGCACCAGAGTAAACGGTGTATGGAATACGCTTCGTATGCTATATATTGCATTCCACTTTTCATATGCTATACTATAATACGTTTTATCTGTCGCTGCTGACATCGACAGAGCGAGACATTCAGACAGGCAGACAGTCAGACAGTCAGACAGCGAGACATCTGTTGTTTGTTTACGCTCGACGCTATACAAATCAAAAGTGAGTTATTTTCGTTGAAACTAGACCTACTGCAATAACAACAGCAGCAGCAGCAGCAACAGCAACAACAGCAACAACAGCAACAACTCCTTGCACAACAATAAGGCTAGCAAGCACCCGCTGATTGTACACACACACACACATACTTATTTGCATACGCACGCACTCGTTTGCCTGCGTATACGGCGTATGTGCACACGTTACGTATACGTAATAAATTTCACACGCAGCTGTTGTGCTTCGCAAAAAAACAACAACAACAACAAAAGAAAAAGAAATGCGAAGTGAGAAAAGAGAAAAGAGCTCCCCTCTCGCTTCATCATGGCACCTAAAAGTATGCTACAGCTTGCGTTAATGAGCTTCGCTCGCTCCTCCTGCTCCTCCATTGCCTTTCGCTTCACTCCTCTGCTGCTTTTGCTCCATTCTCCATTCTCCATTCTGCTTCGCCGTCATCATCCTTCATTCATTCCTTTCGTTTTGCAGCTCTTTCGCTTTGTTTTAAATCATTCGACTTTTAGGTTAGGTCGAGGCTAATTGGCTCGCCACACACGCAGCCAGACTTGGTGAACCATACAAAGAGTGCTCACAACTGGAGCAAGGGCAGTGCCAGCGATGGCGACGGCGGGGGCAAGGGAAAGGGAAACTAGTCGCATACTTTTGTGCAGTTGACCGAGCTATCGTCGTACGCTCTACACTTCAAGAAATGTTTTGCAATTTGTGGAATTATATACGACTTACACTCTCCCACAGCAGCAGACTGAGGCCTGACTTTAACTCTTGCTCGAACAGAAATCTGTTAAGCTCGTGGTTACTTTTGATGACATGCACTTTTGTCAGCCACCTGCTAAACTAAGTTTACTCTTTGACTCAAGAAAGACTTCACAATAGACAGACACTTGTGTTAATATCTAATTTGGTATCTATATGTTAAACTTAGCATTCACTTTTATTAAATGCCATCGTTTCCAATTGAACCATTTTCATCTGATTGTTAAGCTTAGCATTCACTTTTATAGGAATTATTTTTAAAAACAAGTTTGACATGCACTTTTGTCATCCACCAGCTAAACTAAGTTTACACTTTGACTCAAGAAAGACTTTGCAATAGACAGACACTTGTGGTAATATCTAATTTGGTATCTACATGTTAACCTTAGCATTCACTTTTATTGAATGCAATAGTTTCTAATTGAACCATTTCATCTGATTGTTAACGTTAGCATTCACTTTTATTAGAATTATTTTTCAAATCAAGTTTGACATGCACTTTTCATCTACATGTTAAGTTTGGAATTGCTTTTCATTGAATTGCACTTTTTCATCAGCTTATAAAACTTATCATTGTATTGGAAAACATTTGAAGCATCTACCATTTTATCTACATGTTGAGTTTGGTATTGATTTTCATTGAAAAAGATGTTCAATACAGACTTAACATGCACCTTTTCATCTGATTGTTAAGCTTAGCATTCACTTTTATTAGAATTATTTTTAAAAACAAGTTTGACATGCACTTTTGTCATCCACCAGCTAAACTAAGTTTACACTTTGACTCAAGAAAGACTTTGCAATAGACAGACACTTGTGTTAATATCTAATTTTGATAGTTAAACTTAGCATTCACGTTTAGTGGAAAACATTTTTATCATCTACCTCGTTATCTACATGTTGAGTTTGGTATTGATTTTCATTGAAAAGATTTTCCATACAGGTTTAACATGCACCTTTTCATCGGATTGTGAAGCTTAGCATTCACTTTTATTGAAAAGATGTTAGAAATAGTTGCTAATTGAACCTTTTTCATCTGGTTGTTAAGCTCAGTATTCACTTCTATAGGAAATCTTTTAAAAACAAGTTTGACATGCACTTTTGTCATCCACATGCTAAACTTAGCCATCAGTTTGACTCAAGAAAGACTTTCTATTTTAACATTTTTCAACTGGTTGTTAAGCTTAGCATTAAATTGTATTGGGAAACATTTTAGAATATCTTCTTCTTCATCTTCATGTTAGTTTGGTATTGATTATCATTGGGAAAGATATTAAATGCAAGTTTAACAAGCACCTCTTAATCTGGTGGTTAAGCTTAGCATTAACTTGTATTGAAAAAGATTTTATGAACATGATTGTATATATGTTAAATTTAGTCTACACTTTGACTGAATTAAGACTTTACAACTGACAGTCATTCGTTTTGGCATCTACTTTATCATCTACATGTTAAGTTTGGTATTGATTTTCATTGAAAAAGAATTTAAAAACTAATTTATCATGAAGTGAATCTCAAGCTTAGCATTCACTTTGACTAGTCACTAGTGTTAACATCTACTTTTTCATCTACCTGTTAAACTAATGATTCGCTTTTATTACAAATAACTAAAAAATTAACTATAATTTTTACAAGTTAAATGCGAGAACTACGAAGCTTGTTAACATCTACTTTTGCATCTGCATGTTAAGCTTGACATTCATTTTTGTTAGCAAAAGCCCGTACTAAGTACATTTCCTCATCTGCATGTTAAGCTTGACATTCACTTCTACACAGTACATTTCCTCATCTGCATGTTAAGCTTGACATTCACTTGAACGAGCTGTTCTGCTTTTTCATCTACTCGTTACATTTAGCATTCACTTCAATGTGATTCCTAGCTCGACTTCGATTCAGAGAACAATTTTGCGCATGAGAAAACTTATCAACTGGATGACAACTATTTGACATATTACTTGTGTGTGCAGCGTTGCCACCTTTGCACACATCTGGCACTTGACAGTTGCAAATGCATTTTGCAAGCCCTGCCAACTGCTGTTTGGGTTGAGCTGTCAACTCATCGATCTGAACCCTTCTGACATCAACATGAGAACATGAGAAACGAAAAATCCGGTAAATAAAAATGAATTTTTGAGAATTGAAATATTTGAGATTTACGAGCTGAAATTGATTGTGACACACGAGCAGAGAGGACTTCGCCAGGCAGCTACCCCTTTCAGTTTGCCAGTTTGCCAGTTTGCCAGTTTGCAGTCTACCCCTATGAGCGGGAATTGCTTAGCTGCCAGTTCTGTAAAACGTTTTCCAACACTTAAAGTGCATTTGATTGTAGCCAGGAGCTTTACTTTCTGACTTTGACATTTACATCTCACGATGTCGGACTTTTGACATTGCCTTGAAGGCAACTTTGAATTTGATTCCTCGCTCCCCCTCTCAGCCACCCCGTCTCTCCGTCTCTCCGTCTCTCAGTCTGTTAGCCCCGTCAAAGGCTGACATTGAAGCTATGTGAGACTCACCGCGGGTCAATCAGTCTCAGGGTTACCCAGCTTGTTTGCTGCTTTTGTTATTGTTGTTGTGTTGTTGTTGTGTTGTTGATGCTATTGATAGCTTCAAAGCTGATAGACTGCTGTCGATGGAAAGCTTTGGTGATTGCCCAGCTGCAAAGAGACCTTAATTGAAATGTTGCTCGCATCTTCTGCCGTCTGTGTCTATGTCTATGTCTGACTGACTCCTAAACATACATACATTCTCTGTAGGAGCGTGTACCTGGTCAGTTGTCTAGGTGAACAGGTTAATTTTTATTGTTTTTTGGGGCAACAATTAATAATAATTTAATTTCTATCAATATTTATATATATTTATTTTTTAGAGGGTTTCTTTAGGTTCAATTACGTTTCAACTTCTTCCATTTATATTTAAATCTAGTGAAATTAAGTGTAAAGAAAAGACTCTTCTAAGCTTTCTATATATTTTACAGGGTATCTTCAGTTTCAAAATTGCAATGTAATTAACAATTTATAAAATATGTGACATCTATGTAAAATTTATAAACTACAGGATATTCTTTAAGTTAATCTATCTCATTTTTATTATTTATTTTTATAATGATTACAGGGTATCTCCAACAATCTTCTTCATAACTTTTACTTCTCTAGAGGCTTGGTCCTTTTTCAAACAACATTGTTAATATAACTTCACAGCTACAAATATTTTTAGCATACCCTATATTTTCAATTATAGGGTATCTGTTTGTCAATCACATTCTTAAATATTTTCGTACATATTAGTATTCAAATTTAATAATATTTAAAGTTAAAGTAAAATGTGTACATATGTCGTATATTTTTACGGGGTATCTGCCAGTCGAGTACTTTCTATTTACAAAACTATTTCTATTTATTCTATTTACCTGAATATCTTAACAAACTGTTTTCAAATGTTGGCATACAACAATGATTATTTTTCGTAGAGGGTATCTCCTAGTCGTGTACATTGCTACATTTAAGAGTATTTCCTCTTATACAATAATTACGTTGATAAAAAGAATAACAGTGGAAATTGTATCTGCATATAGACACACTTTAAGTACAGGGTATCTGCTAGTCGAGCACATTCCTTGCTCTTACGCCCTCGCTAAGCGAAATCCCATTTTTCTCCATAAATTATATTAATAACATCTAATACTAATAAACCTACACGCCATATTAGCATCAATTTAAACAAAAGCATGCCTGCGCCTGTCTTTGCCTGTCTGTTCATGTCTGTGCATGTTTGCTTTGAAAGGTCACCATAAGCTTATAAAGAGTCGAAGCTCGTAAGCACTATGAATAAGATAGAAGCAAGGAAGTCAAGCGGAAGCATAAGTTTGTTATGCAAAACACAACAATGGGCGACTGTGCAATACCCTGTATTATTTGTAGATATTATGACAAGAGCAAGTGAGGGAAAATTTGCGAAGTCAAGCATTCATCTAAAGATATCTAAGAACTGTATACAAAGTAGGTTGGACTGAACTTACATATAGCAAATAGTATTACAGGGCATATACAACACCTTGAGTAGATTCCCATAGATATATATATATATATATATATATATATATATATATATATATATATATATATATATAATATTACATGAGCTTTCTTACAGGGTATATTGTAGTGAGCTATTGCTGTTGTGTTTGGTCTTTCAACTCATTTTCAGTTTCTTAATTTATGCATGTTAACTTTGTAGTATATAGCTTTTGTTACAGGGTATATGTTGTTGTGTTATGTATGAGAATATTAATTATTGCAATTAATTTAAATATAAAAATATTTGTATGTTACCTATCTAATGTATGATTTAAATGTGTAGTAAGCTCATGTAATGCTCGTATTACAGGGTATATAACTATTGAGTATTGTTGCAATGAATGGATAGAAAATATTAACTTTCGGGTAGATTCTCATAGCTCTTTAGTTCCCACTCTTTTCAGTTCCCTCTCTCATATAAAAGTTAACTATGTAGTAGTCTCACATCAAGCTTACTTACAGGGTATTTAATTGATGAGTTTGATAATGTCAGCTCTTCTTACTCCCTTTCATCATGCCATCTCAAGTACATATCTGTGTAATTTATAGTAAAGGCATATGTTGCTTTTTTACAGGGTATATACTCGTTGAGTCTGGATTGAAAGTGTGCAAATAATAACTGTTAGTTCTTTTGGCGGACTTTCAGTTTCCCATCTCAAGTACATATTTGTGTAGTTTATAGTAAACGCACTTGAATTTTTTTTACAGGGTATATACTCGTTGAGTTTTGATACAATGTTTCGAATGAAAACAACATTTTCAACTCTTTTAGCACTCTAATAGTTTATCATCTCAAGCGCATATTTGTGTAATTTATAATTTAATATATAATTACAGGGTATATTATCGTTGAATGTTGATGTAATGTTTTAATAATAATAATATACAGATTTGTAATTCCCTTTCATCTTCGCATCTCAAGTACATGTATATGCAGTTTAAACTAAACGCACATTTAGCTTTTTTACAGGGTATACTCTAGTTGAGTGTCGATGTATGTTTTTTTTATGACAGTAATAACTGTTGCGTAACTTTTACTTACAGTTTCATTTAACTGCTTTTCAATTGCCGTTTAAATGTACAATTGGCAGCAAGCTCACATAAAGCATTCGTTACAGGGTATATGTTCCACTTGCATGTTCTTGCAACGTTTATTAAGCATAAGTCGCTTTTCGCTTTTAATAACTCAGCAGCTGTCTTTCTCATGTACATGTTGAGTTTGTGCTCAAGTTTGGCGGCGTTGCCACCTGTCACCTTATACGCTGACCAGTCAGCGCTGTCCACTTGTTCGCGGCGTTGCCACACTTTCGCACGACCATCCCCTAAGCCACAGCCTCAGTCTCAGCCGAGTCGAGAGCCAAAGGAGAAGCCATGTCACACGATGCGGAACAGCGCAAATGAATTTGGCCCGCGGGCGTTGGGAATTCTTGTGGCTAACAAATGGCATAAAGGCTTCTTAGGGTCGAATGATTTATGTGCTCTGAGGAATTGAAAGAACAACTTCACTTGTTTTTTTTTTTTTTTTGTATTTTTTTCGGTTTGTATTTTTATTTAATTATTTTGTTATTGTTTTTTCATTTGTTTTTGATGAGTATTTACAATTTCAGTTTCAAAACAAACAGAAAAATAAAAAGTTAAACAATACTAGGATGGGTTGCGGGGCGGGGTAGGAACCGTGGGGTGGGGGGGGGGGGGTAGGGGGAAGTAGAGTGTAACAACAAAGTTCGAGTTGGAGTATCACAACGGTAAACATGGATGGAACTTTCGCTCTTTACCAGCCACCGCTTGGGGCCCAACCACCCTGTGGTGCCCAGCCACCGCTGCTGTGGCCACCGCCGTAGCCACCGCCGTAGCCGCCACCGCTGCTGCCGGCATCAGAGATGACCTTGACGATTTGTACGCTGCCAGTGCTGCCACCACCATAGCCGCCGCCGTAGCCACCGCCATGGCCGCCGCCCGAGGACCAGCCAGAGCTGCCACCACCATAACCACCGCCGCCGTAGCCGCCGCCGCCAACGCCAGCATCCGAGATGACCTTGACAATTTTGACGCTGCTCACAGCACCGCCATGACCACCGCCATGACCGCCACCGGAGGACCAGCCACTGCCGCCACCACCGCCAGCGGACCAGCCACCGCCATAGCCGCCACCGCCGCCGCCGCCAGCACCGCCATCCGTAATGAGCTTAATGATCTTCACGCCGCCGCCGCCGCCGCCATGACCACCGCCATAGCCGCCGCCAGAGGACCAGCCACCGCCGCCACCACCGCCGGAGGACCAGCCACCGCCACCGCCGCCACCGCCACCGCCAGATGACCAACCACCGCCGCCGCCACCGCCGGAGCTAAGACCGCCGCCAAGGAAGCCAGCGTTGACCATGCTGCATGCAGCGAGCAGACAAACGAATACCTTTGTTTAGCGAATAGAGAACAGAACACAGTACAGGACATAAGTATAGGCACACTTCACATTAAAAAAAATTATACAAAAAAAAATGAATTTCTTTCATTTGAAAATATGTTTTTGATTTCCCAGTTGCTTTGGACATTCGTTAAATCCGTTTACGAAATGTTTCCAGCTTGGGAGACAGAAACTCTGAGCACGCACCTTCATGTTGGTTCACTCGTGTGTGTGTGAGTGTGTGTGCTTTAAGGAGGTGTGTGAATGCGACGTTCGCTGAACTTCAACTGTGGCAATGCAGCGCACCACCAGCTGCTTTTATGCGCCAGCAGACGAACCACAGCGCGAGTGGGGCCAAAAACAAAACTAGCCACAGCCCCGTTTACAGTCGCGTCCCCGCGCTGTGTCGTCTACAGTCGCGTCTTGCGCATTGTTGTCTGTCTGCCTCAGCAGCCGTTTGTTTTTGTCTGTCTGTCTATATCTGTCTGAATGTCTGCCTGTCTGTCTGCTATTTTAGCTTCTTCTTCTCCCTTTGCTTCTTTCTTCATTTCTCTCCTCCCTTCTCTCTTCACTCCTCGCTTGCCTTCCCCCCGCGCCATCTCCCTCCAAGACATAACACGACGCATATGCTAATGTATGACACTCTAATTGCTTGTCCACGCGATGCTCTGGCATCGGATTATGCCATCATTGAGGAGACCATAGACCATTCAAGCCAAGCATTGGGTGTCGGTCGATAGCCTCCAGTCTTCAGCAACAGCAGCAACAACAACAGCAGCAACAACAACACCCTCTTCACTCTTCAGCGCCGCCTTCAACTGAAGCCTCTAACAGTTAACTTATTCAGCTCAGTGTCAGAGCCATCGTAACTGCGAGCTATTTGGCAGTGCTCTTTATTAGCTCGTTATGCAATTCATCAAAAATAGCAACAACACCAATAACAACAACAACAACAACAACAACAACAGCAACAACAACAGCAGCAGCAGCCATAACAACAACAACTTGTTGCCAGCAAAACAAAAAGCGCATTTACCACTTTTGACTTCAGATCAAACTCCACCTTCACTGATACCCTGTCTCAGCAAGGGTATGCTTTAATAAAGTCACTCATTAGCTTATGTAATTCTATAATTATTTTCATATTTAACAATACAACTTGTAAAACTTTAAGTAGTTTTAGCTTTATTGTTTCAAACAGAAGCGAAAGCTTTTAAAACGTTTTCTGTTTAGTTGAGTTAGCCAATCTTTAAGCTATGTTCAACACTGGCTAACAGTGTTAATATATGGAGAGTTGTATGCATAGAGTTACAATAATTGTTTGTGAACTAAACATTGTTTCCTCTATATTTATTTATAATTCTTCTATTTATTATTTTCTATATTTCTGCTCTAGAATATTCTATAGTATATTCAACTAATTATACTTTAAAATATATTATATATATTTAGAACTTAGCTAATTTATTTATTTATTTATATATAATTAAATATTTCTATATTTCGTATTAATTATTATAATTATTTTTAATATTTGTCAGTTCCCGTTATTCTTCTTCTATATTTCTGCTCTGTTCAAGCTCTATACATTCATAGATTTATGCTTTAAAATATATTATGTATATTTATAACTATAGCTAAATCATTTATTTATTTGTATATTATAATATATTTATATATTTCTTATTAATTATTATAATTATTTTTAATATTTGTTAGTTCCCCTTATTGTTTTGTTTCTATATTTCTGCTCTGTTCAAGTTCTATACATTCATAGATTTATACTTTAAAATTTATTATATATATATTTATATTTTTAGTTAAACTATTTATTTATTTACTAATTTATTTATCTATTTATTTAATATTTTCAAACTGCCTTCAATAAATGTTGAGCTTTCATCCCATCAGAGACAAGTCTAATAGCGCAGATTCAAGTACAAGTCTCTTCTAAATAATCTAATTGAGCTGAATCACATCGGTTAACTATATTAAACTATTTAGTTAACAAAAAGTTAAGTAAAACTTTAATAAATGTATTATAATTTTGAATAATTTATATTAGTTCACATTGAATTCTCTATTCCACAGATAGAATTGAGTAGGAGAAGGGTAATATAAATATAAAAGTAATGAGCAAACATTGTAAATGAAAAGTGTCTGAAAGATACTCAGTAGTACATTACATAATTTATTTGGAGTAACAGGGTATGCGATATTTAATATTTAAAAGATTAAAACATAAGTTAGAAGTTAACAACAAAAACAATTATAAATGTATATAGGAGAAAATGGTAATCGCTCTGCTTAAGAAATAAATATTTTTTCAGTTGACATATTTCAATTATGATAATAATACTAAATTAAAATTTATTAATAAAACTTGCTTTAGTTGTATATAGATATATAGTATATAGATACATATTTTATATATTCTCTAATAATAATAACTTTTAATACTGCAAATTTCATTGGCTTCTTATGATGTTCGAATGATAATTAGGCATATGAGTTTGCATCTGTTGAAAAGGTAATTTATTTAGCTTTAATGTGTTTCCAAGACTTGCACAAGTTTCATATAAAAACAACTTGAAAAGTCTATTTAGGTCAAAGCACTTTATTATTAATTTAAGTATATTTACCATTATTAATTGAAAAGAGTATAACAAATGTGTTGATGGACTTTGACTAAGATCATTTAATACTTTGAGTCAATTGACAAATGAAAGTGACTTCAACTGGTGAGGGTATGCCACATTCGGCATGCCACAGACAACAGCTACTACAATCATCTCTATGTTTTAGTTTTGGATATCGGTGATTCGACGGCACAGGCGATGCTCGAGGGGGGATTAACTCAGCATGCATATTAATTGTTGGCCCCCACAAAATGTTTAACTGCTTTGCAGAGCAGTTGAATGCCGCGAAGAACCATGGAGAATGGTGAATGGAGAATGGAGAGTGGAGACTGAAGAAGAGGAGTGGTGCAGGGGGCTAAGCAGAAGAATTGGAGGTTGCTGCGGAGGGTGGGGTAACCTTCGTTTCGACACTTGATAGATGGCAAATACTAAATGTAATAATTTTCCCCATCTTTTTGGCCACGTTAATTGCCTCATCTGCGTTTCGAACATGACGGAAGCCCAGAAAACCAGTGAAGTCACGACATCTCACTTTCAAACCTGAGCATAGCCTATAATCAGACCTATAATATAAACAAGATACTCGTATTATTAAAAGCTGTTTCAATTTATGAGAATATCTCCCAATACAAACAAACTATTTTGATGAGGGTTTGGTGTCTTCATGAACGAAACTTTATTTTTATATTTATTTATTGTTTTATTATGAACGAAATCCCCAAAACAGGTTTCTGCTTTATTTCTTGCACAACTTTAACACACACACACACACACATAGAGATAGTAGAGGAAAACAAGCGTCGTGCTTACTAACGAAAACATTTTGCAATTTGTAGGATGAACAAATATCGATGGAAAAAAGAGATTACAAATGAAATTATACGTTTCGCTTTAATGGGTAAATTATGCGAGTATAGATAATTCGTTAAGTAATCAATTCTAAATAAAATAGTAGCATTTTACAACACTGTTCAATTAGAGAGGATATTTATGCATATTAATAAATGCGATATGTTTAGTTGTTAAAATAGTATTCTAGTTAAACTGCAGCTGTAGAATATTTAGGGTACTTGGTGTAGAGTATTTAGACATTTTACAACACTGTGCAGGAAAAATAGTTAATATGTGCGTGCTATCAAATATTATATATATAGTACATAAGTACATATTATAGGTAGATATAGTTCCATCCTAAACTGTACAATATCGTTTTACAACACTGCTAAGTTTAGAGTTGAATTCATTTCACAACACTGTGTCGAAAGAATATTTAAGAACACTTATGTGTGCGCTATCAAACATTATATATAAATTACATAAGATACTATACATAGATTAAGTTCCATCTTAAGCTGTACAATATCGTTTTACAACACTGCTCAGTTTAAAGTAGCATGCATTTTACAACACTGTACCGGGAAACTATTTAAGAACACTTATGTGTGTGCTATCAAACATTATATATAAAGTACATAAGATACTATAGATAGATTGAGTTCCATCTTAAGCTATATAATATCGTTTTACAACACTGCTAAGTTTAAAGTAGCATTCAAAAGTAGTCTTAACATTGAAATTGCGACAAGAAGTTAACCTTTCCTGTCAAGAAAATCATTATGAATGCCTTGCGTATATAATAAATAGGCATTTTACAACACTATATAAAGTTTTGGCAACAAATATATATATCTAATCCAAAGCTCCTAAGTCTGTGACAGACACATGAGTCATTTGATCTCTTTAATTTGAGTTGAGAGTGAATATTATGTTTTTCCTTAATACAAATATCTCTTTAATTTTTGTTAATTCACAGTTTTACAACACTGCTACTTGCTTATATTATGTTGCGAATATTATGTTTTTCCTTAATACAAATATCTTTTTAATTCTGTTAATTCGCAGTTTTACAACACTGCTACTTTCTTACATATCACGAAGGGTGTGAAATCTAATGTCTTATTAAATGAACTTAATATGCACGAAACAAATAAAAACAAAAAACAACAAAAAATATATGCAAAATGGGTCAAAAGCAAAATAAAAGAGACCAAAAACTAAAAGCAAAATCATCTCACAGTGTGGAGATGAGTGTGGCATACATAATGGACGTAATACATAAATTATCTAGCCACATTTTGATGGGGGTTATGCGATGCGATGCGATGCGATGCAACGCCTTTCACTACATGCCAAAATATTAATGGGCGTCTTATTTAAATCAAAGCTTCCGACCCTCTCAATGGATTGCCATTATCATTACGTGTGCCGTATATCATTATCATTTCGCACTCAAACATAATACATATAAGATGTATACTACATCCATTTCAAATCATCTTGTATTTTATGTATTAATTAAGCTATTTGTAATCGCCAAGTAACTGCGAATGAGAAGCAGGGGGAATCGTTAGGCAAACACTTGCAATTCCATCTTGTTCTCTTTGTTTAGATTATATTAAATAATTGCAAAAGAGTTTGCAGTTGATTAATGCAAATTTTGCAACTATTTAGCCTGATTTGTCACCATTGCTGAAATATTTGTTGAATCATTTTACGCTTCAGTGTCTTTCATTTAATGTATTAATTATGTTTTTCACGACTCAATAAAACAGAACAAATTGATAAAAAAATGTATTTATTGTTTATTTATCATATTTAAATAAACTTTTGGCTGAAATCCTTTTCACTATTCCACTTTTATTTAATTGTCTATATAAAAACAAATTATGTGAAAATGAGAAAGTTTTTATATAAGAGTTTACTCTATACTTTCCACACTGGGATGTAGCATTTGTCAACCAGTTGTTTTAACATTATTAACATTATTTATATCCAATCGGTTGCAGTCAGTTAAAGTTTTTGAAAATGGTTTACGCATATATTCCCCAAAAGGATTATCATTTTTCTTTATCAAAATCTTCTCATTGTATTTGACTTAGCTGTAGTTGTTTTGATTGCTGTGTTCTTTAAGTTCTTTAAACTTAATCGAAAGAGAATTTGTCTGGTAACGACTTTAAGCTGATCTAAAGAGTAAAGTCTTTCGCATACTTTCCACTTTTTGGAGATGGAATTAGTTAAACTTCTCTGTCTGCTAAGATCAGCACAAAGTGCCGAATGCGCATGATTTTCAGTTGATATAAAACGAAGAAAATCTTCATATTATTTCGACTTTCGGCGCGTGAAATTTCTTAAGAGAAGCGATGAAGGTGAAGATGAACATACAGATATAGTTAAGTCTATTACATATATAGAAGTAAAGAAACATATATATAGAATATATAGAAATAAAGAAACATATCTATCTACATATTAAACTATAAATAGTTTCAAATCAATTGAAATTGCTAAAGTGAACTCAGTTCGCTCTGGGAAATTGATTGCTTGAGGTTTCCCAGCATGAAGAGCGAGCGTGGTTCAAATTGATAATGATGCAATTGATGATTGCCGAATGTTGTTTAATTGCTTGATTGGGCTAATTAGCTTCTGTTGATGATGATGGACCACAGCAGCCAGCAGCTGGGGGGGCCACCATTAAGGGCCAACAAAATGATGAGCAGCATTTTGACCCTGAACTTGATGCCTGATATGCATGATAGGCATGATATGATATATGACTTGGAGTGGCTGACGAAAAAAAGGTTGTCTGCAGTGTTTTTGGTTTTCAACATAGTTGTAAATTTAATAAACTACACGAGATGAGTAAAAAAAAATGATTAAAGATATAGTAACAACATCTACAAGGCTAATGCCGTTGCTCAACTCGTACAACAGAAACAAAGCGAGTCGAATGCCTGGCATATCACATGGTTGGGCGATGGGGGGGAAGTGAGGGATGTGCGTGAATGTGGTGAATGGATTGTGACTGGCGACCAGCTTAATCCCAGCCAGAACCACCACCGGCAGACCAGCCACCGGCAGAGCCACCACCACTGACACCACCGCCGACACCTTCGCCGATGACGCTGATGATCTTCACATCCTCCGCTTGATGTCCATGGTCGTGTCCATCGAAACCACCGTGGCCGTGTCCATGTCCGTGTCCATGTCCACCGCCAAAGCCAGCGTCGTGTCCACCTTCCTCATGGATCACCTTGACAATGTTCACCTCACCACCGCCATGGCTGAAGCCACCGCCGTGACTGAAGCCACCATCGTGTCCGCCGTGAGAGAAGCCACCGTCGTGTCCGCCGTGACTGAAGCCAGCATCGTGGCCACCAGCCTCGATGACCTTGACAATCTTCACCTCACCGCCTTGCTCAAAGCCACCGCCGTGTCCGTGTCCATGATCAAAGCCACCGCCGTGTCCATGGCCATGATCAAAGCCACCGCCGCCGCCGTGTCCGTGTCCATGTCCCTCTTCGTGGATCACTTTGACAATCTTCACTTCGCCACCGCCGTGTCCATGTCCATGATCGAAGCCACCGCCATGTCCATGGCCATGATCAAAGCCACCGCCGCCGCCGCCGCCGTGTCCGTGACCTTCCTCGTGGATTACTTTGACAACGGTGGCAACACCACCGCCGCCGCCGCCGCCACCAGAGGACCAGCCACCACCGCCGCCGCCGCCGCCACCAGAGGACCAGCCACCGCCGCCGCCACCGCCAGAAGACCAGCCACCGCCGCCGCCGCCACCAGAGGACCAGCCACCGCCACCGCCGCCGCCGCCACCACCGAGGTAGCCGGCTTGGGCTAAGCTCACACAGGCAATCAGGCAAACGAAAAGCTGGAGAATGTGTAAAGTTATCATTGGATCAGTTATATATTACATCCTCAATCCCGCTGCAAGCTCACCTTCATGTTGTTGTCGATATTGTTTGGGTTCAGCGTTAGCTCTTGTTGTAGACGAGGTTAAACCTTGAGGTTTAGTTAGTTACTAATATGGATAGCACGCTCGTTGGCCCCTATTTATACGACGTCCCGACCTAAGCAGACGACGAAAGAAAATTGCGACCCAAAGAGAAATGCGTGGAGTTGCGATGACACCAGCAACAGCAACAGCAACAACAACAGCAACAGCAACAACAACAGCAGCAACAACAGCAGCAACAACGATCAGCGACGAACAACGCCAACGCCAACGTTGAGCGGGTTCACGACCTGGAATAACCAAGCGCTTTGCTAAATAAATATATGTAAATATAGATACATATATACAACATATATATGTATATATATATATATAAATATATATATATAAATATATATAAATATATATATATATACACATACATATACCCGTATATGTTAATTCCTTTGCTTAGCCGCATGTCAAAGTTCACGTCAATGTCAATTGCAAAGCACATCGCTCAATCGCTGTTTGATTGAAATGCACAATTAATATTAAGTTGTGGCTCTGCTGATTTGATAGGTTGGCAGCACTGCAGCGACAAGTTGACAGGTCTCGACAGTCATTTTCTCGCAACAACTCCTAAAGTGCCGCGCAAATTGCACGTTTATTTAATTACTTCGCAAACTTTGATTGCCAATCAGTTGCAGTTCAAATTAACATTTTAACAAACTAGATGTTACATTTAGCATGTACTTGAGAAAGTCTACTGCAGTTGTAGTATCTAACAGATAATAAATTCTAATTTAAATCAATATAAATTTAAGTCTTATAATATAAACTATTATCTAATTTATTTAGTTATGGAATTTCTTAAATAATTATTTTATTGCATTGCTTTAATTTAAATTACCAATAAATACTCTATAAAAATGCTATAATTGGGTAGCTGAATCAGTAAATATATACTCTGTATTATATATTTTATTGTTTAATATTTTCTTATATTTGATTTATTTAATATATTGTAATAGAAATTATTTTAAATTATTATTTTCTTAATCAACTGAGAATATATTAATTTATTCTATAATAATATTAATACTTTCATATAATTTATTTATTCAAAATATTGTAATTTTATAGTTTGCTATTACAACTAAATTTATATAAAAATATAATTTAAATGGTTTCATTACAAGTAAAAATAATTAAAGAAAATTCTTCAATTTATTGTATGATATTATCTAACTTTATTTTTGTTTATTTAATATTCAAATATAAATATAATATTTAGATATTAAATTTGTGCTATTAAATTGTATTTTATTATTTCAATTTAAGTTATATAAAAATATAATTTAAATTGTTTCATTACCAATAAATATAAATTAAGACAATTCTTCATTTTTATTACATAATGCTATCTAATTTTGTATTCATTTAATATTCTAATATAAATTATTTAAATCTATTTTATTATATTTTAATATTATATTATATTTTATATAGTTTTCTGCATAAATCTAAATTTTTTATTTCAATTTAATTAATATAAATACATAACTTAATTTGTTATCTTGCCAGTAAATATAAATTAAGACATTTCTTTAATTGATTTAGTTTGAGTAATTGCTAGAGAGTAACTTCTAGTCTAGCACTTCCCATAATAGCACTCTCACCTGTCTTTGCTTTTTGCGCATGTCACGTTATTTACGCAAATTGCAAACTTTCTCATGCATAAGAAAAACATTATGTTTTGATTTTTGCCAACAAGTTTTTGGGGTCAAGTTTCGAGGCGAACTTGTTGAAGGAATGTTAATGCAGTAAATGATATTTAACTTTGTTTTTTTTCTATCAGTTTTTTTTATCAGAATATGTAAAGAAGTTTGTAATTTACTATACAAATTTCAATTTAATTAATATAACATTAGAAAAGAGTTGTGATGGGCTAACATCAGTTCGAAAGGAGTGAGAAATTGTGGGAGTAGTAAAAGTAAAAGTAGCATTTAGAATAAGAGAGACACGTGAGAGTTATTCACTAATACTACTACTAGAACTACTACTACTACTACTACTACTACTACTACTACTACTACTACTACTACTACTACTACTACTATTATTACTACTACTACTACATCTTCTGCCACTACTAATTCTACTACTACTATTAATACTACTTATACTACTACTGATACTGCCAAGATATGTATTCTGTACTATACCACTAATACTACTATTCTATACTCCTATCACTACTAATACTACTACTACTTCTATCACTATAACTCATTCTACTAGCATTACTATTACTACAGCTGCTACTACTACTACTACTACTACTACTACTATTACTACTACTACTACACTTACTTATAGTACTACTACTACTAATACAACTACTACACTTACTACTAGTACTACTAATACTACTACAACTACTACTACTACTACTACTACTACTACTACTTTAGTACAACTATTACTACTACTACTACTACTACTACTACCACCACTAATACTACTACTACTACTACTAATACTACTTCTACTATTACTACTTCTATTACTACTACTTCTATTCGTACTACTACTTCTACTACTACTAATACTACAACTACTACTACTACTACTACTAGTACTACTACTACTACTACTACTATTACTATTACTACTACTACTACTACTACTACTATTACTACTACCATTACTACTACTACTACTATTACTACTACTACTACTACTACTACTACTACTACTACTACTACTACTACTACTACTACCACAACTACTACGACTACTTCTATTACTACTACTACTTCTACTACTACTACTATTACTACCACTACTCCAATATGCTCACAATTTCTTTAAATTTCCCTTAAAGAAACATTTTGATAAAGTGAAAAATCAGAAGTGATAAACCATCATATATCTATCTGGTCGCGCATCGAATAAAAGTGCAAGTAATTTAATTTTTTGACACTTGCAAATTACCGGAGTCGAGTTAATTGCAATCAAGTGTCATCGAGAGTGAGTATGTCCGAGTATATGCTCGTATGCATTCAATCGTGCTCGCGCTAGCACTCACACTCACACTCACACTCACACGAGTGCATATTCGAAAGTCGAGCTGAGCAACGGTCAACACTCGAATGTCAGTTGCCTGGGGACGCGTCGCTTGATGTCTTTTGTCTGTTGTCTGTTATTGGTGTTGTCTGTGGTCTGTTGTTTGTTGCTTGTTGTTTGTTGTTTGTTGCCCGCTGTCTGCTGTCCCTTGTCTGATGTCGTAACGGTGTCGCCTTTAATCCCATGGCTCTCAATTTGCCGCCCCAATCAGCGGCCCAATTAATCATGCCCCGCGCTCAGCTTGCGGCCAACTCTGATAAGGCAAATATAAGGCATACCACATACATTCGAGATGCCACAGATTCAATCTCAGCCACAGACTCATGTTAAGTTTCGGCTGATCAGCTGTTGTGCCTCTTGTCGTCCCTCGATCAATTCCAAAGTCATTAAAGCCAAAATGCAGCCCGAAGTGGTCTGCGGATCCAATGATCTGCTTTGTCATTGCCAAAAGCTGTGCGAATTCAAAACTGGTTTAGCTCTGACTACTAATAATGGTGCAAATATATGTGGTTGACTCGCACATACCCTGTACTCTTGCATAACTTTTTACTATTAATAGATTTTGCTGCAATATGTAAACAAATATTCTTAAGATGTTTTCAATACAATTTATAAGTGTTTGTGCAGTAGACACCCTGTAATATATGTTAGCTAAATAACTTCTTAGCTTATACAAGATATATACTGCATATCGTAGCACTTGATCCAATGATGTCTCTAATAGACGTTGCAAGCCATGCTCTTGATACCCTGTACCTCAACTAATTTACTGAGTAATTTGCTTACCAACAGATAGAGCTGAAATTAGTAGAATATATTCTATATATTCTTATATTAAGCTATACTACAAATCAACTTTATATCATAATTAGATCATGTCTATAACTCAATTAGAAAGATTTCACTAAAGTGGAGAAATAAAGTTGTTAAAAGTAAGATATCAACCCCAAGTGCTCAGGGAAAGCATAAGACTCACAAAACTACTGAAATATGTTGTCTCTCGTTGTTATCAGGCCTTCTAATAATTACAGGGTATCGCAGAAATACCCCAGCTAATGTCCAATAAAGACATTTGCATTCGCTTTGCCTAAACTTAAATTTCACTTAATTAATTATACTTTGAATTGTGCCAAACTTATTATAGGGTATTCTGATGTCGCTCAGCTTGCAGGCATCACAACTAATTCGCATCTGAATCTTTAATGCGCCCAAATTGGCAAACCACATTAAATGGTTTAATTATGCAAATCTCCGTGGGGCGTTTAAAGCCAAAACTCTACCAACAAAAAGGGTCAAAGTGAAAGAGATACCGAAAATAATATAAACAAATAAAATGCAGAGAAGCCATTTATAACTATTTATCTATATATGTTTATATGTTTATATGTTTATATGTTTATATGTTTATATGTTTATATGTATATTTGTTTATATAAAGTTAGACATATATGCTGGCATTATTAATGTATAAATCGATGTGCACATCTGCCTAATTAACGGCGACTTTTAAATGCATTGCTAATGTTGATTGTCCTTATTGTTTTTTTATTTATTTTAATTTATTTTTGTTATTGCTTTTTCAGTGTCGTTCAGCTAATAAATTAATTCCATATATATATATATATATATATATATATATTTTTTATATAATTTTGCAACTTTCTTTCGGTTTGGTTGTTGGTATTTCCCTCATTAATTAATAATTTAATTATTGTGCAGAGACCAAGAAATGCAGCATTGAATCGCTTTAAATATTCAAAATTGTAATCACTTAATATGAATTCGTTTTATATGTAAATTTATGAAATATGCATATGTTTATGTCTATTGTTAGTCGTGGGCCAAATAAAGTTATTCGTTTTAATTACGCATGCTAAACTATTCAATATAATTATCATAATTATTATTAATAATTATAGCTCTTATTTTGGTGTGCTTTTCTTCTTTTTTAATGTTTCTTGCGGCTATTAAGCGGCGGCTGCCTGAGCTGTCAGGCATCATTATCTGAACCAGTTATCTATTAGTAGCTTATCTCAGATAGTTCAACAACAACTTGCGCTACAATTTCATAGATTTCATAGGTCGCTTGTCTGGCGTCTAGTCTAAAGTTGTTATGCGTTATATAATTTATTTCCTCTATATGTGCTTTAAGGTTTTCAAGGCTAACTAAAGTAGAACCAGAAGGCTGGCAAGAAAATTATAGGGTATTCGTAAAAATATATATATTTTTACATTTATTTTTAATTATATAAAAATTTTAGACAGCTTATACATTTTCTATAAAAGTGGCAGCTATAACTCTATTTATTGATAGCTTGATAGATACCCTATAATAATAAATAAGAATTACTCTCTACTCAATAACTCCCAGTAATGTTTCTATTCAACACAAGTGCAACCAAATTATAATTCATCTTTTTATTTATTTCGTTTAATGAGCTTTAAAATAAGTTTTATTTTCATAATTTCACTTTAAAGCAGCTTTACTGTACAGGCATTACTTAACGTAACGCTAAAGTCTCCTTCTTACAAGGTCTTCTCCTACTTGCTCCTGCTTCCATTGCAGGGTATATCTAGGCCCAACACTCACGTCTTAAGCTTTCTGAGCTGGGTAATCTGGCACATTGTGCTCTTCACACATACATATACCTCCTCAAGTATGTGTGTGAAACTGGAACGTCTTTGATTCTATCTATTGGAAACTGTTTGGGGTTAAAGCCACAACAATAGCCTTTACCCAATGAGGTCAATAAACTAGAGCACACAGTTAAAAGCTTACGTAGCTTTACGCATATGGTGTAGGTCTGAACTTAAGCATCTCAAACTTTCGACCTATTTGTGAAAGCTTTTTTGCAACTTTTTGGGACAACATTTTTATGGTAAGCTTTGTAGAAAGGTCGAACAGTTGTTTATGGTTGGCACAAAAGTAGCTTTCAATGCGTTCCACACTCAACGAATCGAAAACACAACGAATGTGTTAACTTAACGAAATGCTTAGCTAACATTGAATAACTGAACGAAATGTTAACAGAAGCTTTAGTATGGAAATTAACCATAATAGAAAAGACAGTTAAACTTAAGTGTACAAAAATGTATAATTTTAAATAAAAAATTTATAATTTTTAGTAAGAATTTTTATATTTATATTTTATTTACTTATGAACAATAAATAAATGTTATTGTTGAAATAAATCATAAACAGAAATGCAAGAAATATATTTAATAAAAATATGAAATTTAAATTTAATTGTTTTTTTTTTTGCTTTAATTAGAATTTTTAGCAGAAACTTTAGTAAAAAAATTAAGAATTTAATTAACAAATTAATTTAAATAAAGATTAAAATTGACATTAAAAAAAACATTTTCTTTAATTAAAAAAATAGTTAAATCTGTGCAGTTAAAGTTTTTTGACCTAGGAAATACTAGGAGTAGATAGCAACATTTTGAATCTACATTTACAGACATTTTGAGCTGTTACACTATTTTCAACCCTTTCGCATAACAAATTTAAATGACTTTAAATCTTTAAATCAGTTTGAATTCTATTTTAAGCTGTTAATTTTGCGCATTAGAGTGAAGCGAATAGGGAAATAGGGCGGGATGGGGAATGCTTCTACAGTAATCACTTAGAAATACGCTTTATGAGGTCTGCAGCTTCATGGTTCTGGCTCGTTCTTGTTTTGGGCTTTCTTAAAATGCTGTTTGTGTATTTCCTTTACTTTCCTTCACTTTCCACGACAATGTCAATGAAAAGTCGCGCCACTAAATCGCCTCTTCTTCTTTTGACGTGTTTCGCGGCCCTTTGTCAATGGCCATTGCTTTGGCTTCTCGATTTCCTAAATGTTGCTTTATTGCTCATTTACTTAATTAAAAAATGTTTCAATGTCCCCGCTCTTCCGCTTCGCAGCTCACACTTTGCATCTATCAACATGCTCAAGATCTAAGAGTAACACCCCCAAAACTAGGCCAGCTGGGAGTGCAGTGGGTGGGAGCTCTTAGTGGTAAGTATTTAATTATAACCGCCAGTTTCAGTGTTGTAAGATTTTCGTTTGCGTTTTCGTTTTCGTGGATTTTTATTTTTTTTATTAAAACTAAAAGAAAATTGGATTTTAAAATATGGAATTCCCTGCAGATTTGAGTTGCATTTCAAATTTTTGTAGCTTTTGGGCATTAGACCATACAATTCAGCATGGCAAGGACTAGAATATACCCTGCATAAGATGGATACGATTTCAATCATTTCAATGCGAAAGCTCTGCTTTTAAGATAGTTAGATGAAGTTCTATTGGATTAATCTGTGAATCTAGAAGCTTAATCGAAATCGTTTTTTAATTGCTTGAAAACTAAAGTATATTTTTTATAATTGAATTAAATTAGCAAAATATCCTATAAAGTATAAAATATAAAGATGATTAGTATAGAGTTGGATACTTTACTTAATAAGAATGTAGGGTAAAAAAGCTAGCAGGGAACAGATAGATAGAGACACAGGAGAAGAAAGAGAAACATGTTTTTCATATTAAGCGCTTGGTAAGCGAGCTGACTACCACCCAAGCATATATATACACATTTACAGGGTATAGATTAGTTCATATCAAAACCCCTGGACAGGGCGCGCCTCCACAGCGAACCCATTGAGTCGCTTGGCAGGTCCACAGGAGTGGCACGTGGTTGCTGCAGCATGAAGCGAATGAAGAAGCTGCAGAGTTGATGGAAGAACAGAACAGAAAAGAAAGGCAAAGGGAAAACAAGCGAAGATAAAAGGCGAAAACGAATGTAAACGGAAGTCAGGGAGCGGAATGAAGGCGACGTCAGCATTGCGTTTTTATTTGTTTACATTTGCTAACATTCCGGCAAATGTTAGCTAACAGAGCGGTTAACAGTGCTGTCAACGCAACTGTTGTTGTTCGTAGCGAGCAGGATGCTTAGACTAACACTGCACGTGGCTGTCACAGTGCAGTTCGTGTTCGATTGCGTTCGGTTCGTGGTCGTTTTGAGGTTCGGGTTCGAGTTCGGGCTCGGGCTCGGGTTCGGGTTCGCTTGAATTCAGTTCAGTTGAGTTCAGTTCAGTTAGGAATTGATGTTTCAGTTGAAACAGTGCAGCCAAGCGAGTCGCGTCTCCGTCTCCCCATCATATACACATACAATACTATATTGTCCGTGGTCGTGGTCGACGTCGCCGTCGTCGTCGTCGTCGCCGTGGTCGTGGTTGACGCTGCCACGCTGAGACGCTGAGACGTTGATGGTGCTCGTGTCGCTGCCGCTCAGTCGAGGTCGTGGTCTCGCATGAAGCGGTCGACAAAGTCGCATCCCCATCAACGTTTTTTTCGAATCGCATCTTCAGTCAACACACAACAATTTTGAACGTACTCTCGTTGTCCGGTTTGCCACGTGCCACGTGCCACGTCTGTTGAATCCTCACATCGAATTCGCGGCCAGATCAGCTCCAAATCGAAGCTGCTCCTCTTGGTTTCCGTTCTTTTTTTTCTGGTGCATTTCTTTAATTCACAATTTTTTTTCGGTGCATTTGTAAGTGAAAGAGCCCAGAGAGGCTGAACAAACAATTTTGCTCGTTATTCTTGTTAACAATTTCCCGCAATTTTGTTCCGATTGGAATTCTGCATTGTTTTATCATTTCCTTTTCTTTTTATTTTCTTATGATTATTGTCAAGTTGCGAGTGAAGAGCTGGAAACGCATTTTCATCCTCGAAGGGGCCTTCAATGTGTTGACGAGCCTAATGACTTTCCAAAAGTATTTAATGGACTCCTCCAGCTCGCACTCTGACTGACTCCAACTTTGATTCCGACTCAGACTCAGACTCTGACACAGACTGAGACTGAGACTCAGTCTCCGGCTTCGGCTTCGGCTCCGCCCTCCATTAAGAATTGTGCTTAATTTCATTTTCGGACCAAAACTTTTTGTGCAAACCGCAAAAAAAATACAATAAAATAATAATAATAATAAAGAAAGAAAAGAAATCAAATATAATTTGGGCTGGCGAATCGACAAACTGGAACAGTCTCTAAAAAAACATGGTGCGTATATCCCTCAAAATGTAAACCCGCAATTTAGACAAATTGAACTAATTTCCCAAAAAAAAAAAAAAAAATTTTCATGAATTTTCCCTTCTTGGTTTTGAAATGCTATCAAATTAGCATTGTCTACTTTTTGGCTGGCTAAACGAGTTCTTAATTGTGTTTGAGAGTGAAGTTTGTTACAGTGTTAGGGCAAATGTAGGTTCTAAATGTAGGAAACTGTAGGTTCTCAATGTGATAAAGTGTGCCGAGCAATGCAAGCTGTGCAAATTGAACAAATTAAACAAATGACACAAATTACACAAATTAAACTCATTTCCACATATTCGCAAATTTGTTTAATCGCCTCCAAATGAAATTCCAACTTATTTGGCTCGTTTAACAGTTTCTAAATTCTTTCTAAAGTCAAATTTCCATGCATTTTCACAATTGTTGTGAATAAGTTGGACATCAGCTCAAAGCTAATCCAGCAATTACTCCAAATAAACCAAATGATGCTTAAATACTTAACAAATTTGTTTTCTTAATTAAGTTAAGTTGAAGCGTTTTTCCATTCCATTTTCAACAAGTTTTTAATTGCTTAACATTTTATAAAGTTATTTTTTGTCTTGCTGTAATTGCTTAAAACAAACAAGAAAATAGTTGAATTAATCAAGAAAAGGACATTAAATATAGAACAATAATTTAAAATATATATATAAATGTTATGTAATTTCAAATTTCATTGTGCTATCAACAGAATATCCTTTCCTGAGATGCCTTGAAATAGGCAAGTAAAACCGCATTTAAATACAAGTGAAGAACATTAGAAAAAATTAGTTAAATAAACAAATATTTTACTGTTCTATTTCTAATTTCAATTTTATAAATTGAGTAGAACTCCTTAAGTGTTGCTTACGCCCAAAAGTAGGCACAGCTCAGAGCAAAGCGAGTTATACATCCTGAAAGTTGGGAAAATATAATAATATAACAATTAAATAGTCAAACTGTTTAAACTAACTAAAGTTATATATAATAAAATCAACAAATATTTTACTGTTCTATTTCTAATTTCAATTTTATTACTGAGTATAACTCCTAAGGAGTTGCTTACGCTGAAAAGTAGGCAAGCAATAGCACAGCACAGAGTAAAGCGAGTAATACAAATGAAAGTTAGAATAATATAATAAAATAATAATATGACAGTTAAAACAATTAAACTGTTTATTGAAACATAAACTAACTAAAGTTATATATAATCAAATAAACAAATATTTTGATGTTCTATTTCTAATTTCAATTTTATTACTCAGTAAAGTGTTGCTTACGCTGAAAAGTAGGCAAGCAATAGCACAGCACAGAGTAAAGCGAGTAATACATAAGAAAAGTTAGCAATAATAATATAAAAATTAAACAATCGAACTGTTTATTGAAACATAAACAGACTAAAGTTCTAAAGAATAAAGTCAACAAATATTTTGTTCTATTTCAAGTTTTACTTTAAGTATTTAGCAATTTTTCAGCTGCTGATAAAACTGAAGTTGAGAGCAGCTGCTTGAGTATTTGTTGGGCTCAAAAGAAGAGGAAATGTAAATATAACAATAATAAAGAAAATCGAATAAATTAAGCAAATATTTTGACATTTCTAATTTCATTGAAATTTGTCAACTGCTGGTGAATGTGAAGCGGAGACCAACTCCTTAACTGTGCTGTGTAATTTGATGAGATATAGATCACATGCCAAAGATATGTTTCCACTTCTACTTAGCAGTCAAAATGCAATTACGAATGTTCATGCAAAAGCGAAAACACACACAAAAAAAAAAAAAGAAGAGGAGAAGCAAAGCGAGAAGAGAAGTGCAAAAAGAACAAAGATGAAAAGCACAAAAAATAAAAAAAGAAATGGAATGGAATGTAGAAAAGTGGAGGAAATATAAGACTCCATACTCGTAATTTCATTCGTTGAATGCTTTTTAATTGCATCTATTCATATTTGATACTCGCACTCCGCCTACTCGCATTTCGCATTCATTCTCTGCAACTTTTTCTGCACTGGAGTCAGGTGCGTGCGGTGGGGCGCGGGCGGAAATGAGATGATGGGAATGAGAGCTAGCATTACTGCTGTGGAAATTTCATGTCAACACATTTTCATTAACGCTTCAATTTCATATGATACAATTTTAATGGCCTCTAATTGTTGCCTCAGCATTCGCTTTCAATGATCCGTGAGCGGGGGGCAGTGGGCAGGTGGACAGGTGGCAGGTGGACAGGTGGCAGGTGGCAGGTGACAAGTGGCAGGGGAATGGAGAATGCATTAAATTATGGCCGTATCTGTATATCCGTTAGTCGGTTTGTCCATCTGCTTGGCTGTCCAGCTGCCCGGGCTAATGGATGTGATTAAGAATTTTAATTGCTGCAGCGGCCAAAAACAAAATCCGCGCGTAGTTGAAAACTTCAATGGAAACTCGGAGCAATTTGCACATTTATCTCCGTATCTAGTATATATCTATATATCTGTCTCTCTCTCTATATATATATATGTATGTATGTATGTATATTTGTTTTGAGTTTGCTTCTTAATTAAATTCTTTTTGTTTCCACTTCCCACTTCCCACATCATTTATCGCATTCAGCTTTCAATTCAACAATTATTTAACTGCTCTCTCTCTCTCTCTCTTCACTCTGCTGTCTCAGTGCAAGTTCAAGTTGATTTCCCATCGCACTTATTAATCCTTCAACTTGTGTTTCAACTGCTTGCGAATTATAGCGGCACTTTTTCACTTTTTTCACTTTATTCAATATCCTTCTTGAGCATTTGCTATGCTGAAACACTGGCGCTGACAACAATTTAAGCTAATTGCAGTTTGATGCTGTTTGATGCTACAGCGCTGGCCACTTGCTTAGGTTCATTTCAATTGCATTCATTTTACGCAATTAAAAAAAAATAAATAAAATGAGTAGCTTAATTTATTTAGGTTTCTTAAACACTTTTAGTGTTGCTCTCTCTCTCTTTGCAGTACAATGTTTATGTTCAATGTTCGTTTTTATATTTAAATTTTATATTTATAAAAATGTGACAAATGTGAACTTTTAAAAATAAAGCAAATGCGTGGAAAATAAGTGTAATAATAATATATAAATTGTTGTGGAAAAGTGAAATTAAAATATATGAAAAATTCACAAATCTCAGCAAAGTTTTTCATATTGGATATAATTATTATTTTGAGTTTAGAAAACTATTCTATTTGTTTTTTCTTTTGATTCCGAAAAGCTATAAAAATATTACTTAATAATATTTAATTATAAGTGCCAAATTATAGAGAATTTAAAATTTCTATTTTGCTCTGCAAGTATTTTCTAAATTTAAGAATATGCTGCAATGTAACTATTTAAGTATCCCAGACTATACTAGAGAGAGAGTTTGTTCTATGCGTATCCAAAACTAAGTAACTTATAGAATGGACAGTTTTATTTGTTAAATATTAACTCACTGCGACTGTAGAAAATTGCTCAAAGCAAACAATTTTTCGTCTTTTGTGACTTTCTAAGAGTTATGTAAGTTCTGCAAGTTTTTAGATTTGTGTCGCGTGTTTCTAAGTATATGCGCAGCATAGTACGAACTACAAAAACCTTTAAGACTCATTGAAATGTCCGTGAGTTTGTTTTGCAATTGCAATCATGAAATATCTGTCAAAGTGAGCATAGCTCAAATAGTGTTAATAAAAAAAGGAGACCGTGTTGTATAACGCATGACTGTTTTGTTGAATATATATAATCAGGTAGGCTAGAGCGATTTGTTGTTCTCTTTCACTGTTTTAAATTCATTTCATATATGCAGCAAAAGATTAACGAACGCACACAGCTCGACACGACACGAATGACACTTGAAGCGTCGAGTGGAAGCTGGAAAAATGCGTTTAAAATTCGCCACGACAATTAAGCAGAAAAATTAAAAACAACAAGAGCAACAATGCCAACAAACGGGCAACAACAACAACAACAGCAGCAACAATATATATATATAAATCGAGAGTCCTTTTGGCAGTTGGAATCACAAATGAAATTAATTTATGAAAATACGAGCTGAAGAGCAACCGCGCTCTCCCTCGCTCCCTCGCTGCCCCCGCTCCTGGGCTCTTAGACGGCTTTTGCCCGCATTCGTTAACAAGTATTTGCTTTTTACAGTGCAGCCCCCAGCCCCCCTCTAGCTGCTGCTGCTGCCACTGCTGCTGCTGCTCATCAATGTGGCAAAAGATGGGGCAATGTGCCAGGACTCAACGTGGCTGCGCGCGAGGAACCCGCATCTACTACATTTTGTACTTCCTACTTACGTGTATTTGTTAGTTGGCTGCTTGACTGTTTCTGTTGCTGTTTCTGCTTTAGCTTTTGTTTGTCTGCGTGTTGTTGTTGCTGTTGCTGTTGCCGCTGTTTGACTACAATTTACGTCATTCAGCCGCAAACATCTGCCCTTCTCTTCCTGTGCCGCTTTCTTCAGCTTTCACTCGCTTCCCCTGCTCCTCTTTGGTTTGCCCTTTCTTCAACTCCTCCTCTCCCTCTCTCCCTCTCTCTCTCTCTTTTTCTCACACCAAAAACAATTTGCCCCTCTGTCGTCCACCTGTTCCACGCCCACTGTGCGCACTAACGCCTGTACATACATAATTAAGGCGTGTTATCCTTGTTGACTTTGTTATTAATCCACTCCAGCAAATTGTTGTTCTTCTTGTTGCTCGCCTTGTTGTTGTGATTGTTGTGGTTGTTGTTGTTGTGGTTGTTGTTGTTGTGGTTGTTGTCTGTTGGCATTGTTGGTATGTGTTGGTTTTGTTAACGCTGCTGTTGTTGTTGCTCTTCTGTTTTGGACACCAAATTTCCTGTTTCTCTTTTCTTCACTTCACTTTGCAATTCTTCTGCAAGGCACTGCTATCTCTCGCTTTCTCTCTCTCTCTCCCTCGCTCTCTCGCTCTTTCTTTCTCTCTCTCTCGCTCTCTCGCTGTCGTGCGTGTGTGTGTAGAAAGGTTTCAAATTTTATTATGCGGAAAAGGTTAATAAATGGAATTTTCAAGTTGTTAAATTGTTTATTTAGGATGGCCTCACAAACACCACACACACGCACACACCACACACGCACACACCACACACACACACACACTCACATCCACACACACACACACACACTCACACACACTTGCACTCACTGAGTGCCTTCGTTCATATATTTCACAGCATTTCCGTTTCCGCTTTTCTTTTTTCATCTGCTCCTTTTTTTGTGCTGTGCATTTTCATGTTTTGCTACGCATTTTCGCAGATTCCAGCCTTCTTTGCATGCGTGTGTATGTGTGTGTGTGTGTGTGTGTATGTGTGTATGTGTGTATGTTAAAATATTTTTTGTGTTTCAACTGCGTAAGCGGAAGGAAGCTGCTGGCATATTTTGACACGTTGACATTTTACGGTCATCATTATGCTACTCTAACTGCTCTGCAGGGTATGCTCAACTTTATACCCATTTTGCTATTAACTGATATTTTTATATTAATAATATTTTATAGTACTTAAATATAAATAATAAAATTATTTAATTATATTAAATATTTTTTATGCGAATTTTAAATGAAGCAAACAACAATTGGGGTTGGCGATATTTCAGTAATTTAAATGAATGGAAATGTTTTATATGAAAGTAATGTGTAATTTATTTCCTAAATGAAAAATGTTGATACTTATATTTATCAGTTTGCTGAAGATTCCTAACTCTATTTTTTCACATGACCCAATGTTAATATTACTTTCTATGGAGTTCTAAGCTTGAACCTCTTTAAAGTTCGATTCCGAAATGAAGGCACAACTATTACACACAGAGAATGCACACCTTTCACTGGCAATTGTGTGTTCTTCTGATAAACTGCTGTGATTGAAACAGGTTAAAGTGAGAAGGCTTCATACCCCTTATGGGAAGTGTATAAATATGCTGAAATATTAGCTGCTCATGTCAAGCTTCTGCTTCTGCTTCTTCTTCTGCCTGTGCTGTAAGGTATGTGGACTGTAAGGTATTTTTCAGTGACAACACATATGCATGTGTGTGTGTGTGGAGTTCAGTTCCCATCCACAATCCACACACACACGCATGAGTCGGGCAGTCTAGCGTGCTTTATGAGCGTACGTCCGATTCGGTAGCCAAAAAATAAGATAAAAAAAAGGGAAACAAACCCCGGACAGTTGAAAGCAATAACGGCACTTTGCTTCCTTCCTTGCGCTTACGCTTCTCACTTTTTACATGGTAGTCTGAGCTTAATTTGAGGCACTCACTTCGTTTTTAATAAATACTTTGCCTTTTATGCTCGAATCGGAGTCGAAAGCGGGAATGTGCATACGTGGGAATGTGTGGAGGGGTGGGAACGTGGAAGTTGTGAAAGGAGTAGGAGTGAAGGTAAGAATAGACAGAGTGTAGTGAACAAATTGAAGCTGAAGAAGGCAGAAGTATACAAGGTAGAAGCAGAAGTAGTAGCGGTAATAGTAGTAGTATATGTAGTAGTAGAAAATGGGGTTTAGTTAGGCTGGTAAAAGCATCAAAGAACAAAGAATCACAGCAAATGTATTACAAAAGTTGAGAGAGAAGTGAGTAAGCGAAGGAGTAGTGGGAATAACAATAGGAGTAGCAATAGACACCTTTTAGAAATGTGGAGTAGTAGAAATAGAGGTCTTAATGAAGCTAAAGCAAGTGAAATCGGAGTAAAACTTGAAGAGAAATAGGAGCAAGAAAATAAGAATGGGATAATTGAAGGAAAAATATGTGAACAATTGGTAGTAAAAATAAAGATAGAAAGTAGAGTAGAAATAGCAGTAGGAGCTAAAGTTTAGAGGTTATAAAATGAAGGCTTAATGTAACGATGAGTAGGACAATAGCAATAGAAAAGGGAGTAGAAAATCTGACAATACATGTAATAAAGCACGTAAAGAAGAATAGGCTTAAAATTGAAAAAAAAATAAAATAATATATAAATTATGAACAAAATATATAATTTAATAATAAATAATATAACATATATATTTAATAATAAATAATTAAATTAAATAATAAAAAAATATAAAAACAAAAGGAGAATTAACAATGAGAGTAGGACATGCAGCTGAAATAGTTACAGAAAAACAGTAGAAAATAGAGAGAAAATAGAAAGTGCGAGTTTGGCATTAAGAACAACACTAATTGAAACGGGACTTGGATTAAATTTATAAACAAAAGGTATGCGAATTAAAAGTTTATAGAAAAAAATGTAGCAATAGTAGTAAGAAAGAAGTATTAGAAAAAGTATTTATATAAACAACAATAGGAAAGTCAATAAAAAGAAGTAGTACGAGCAACACAATAGAAATATGACATAAAATTAAAAATATAAACTGAAATAATTAGCAACAATACCTCAGGTTGAAAAAGGGAAGAAAAAGGCAAAGAGTAAATGGAAGGAGGGATACAAAATAAAAGTAAAGAGTAGTAAAAATATAAGAATTGTAGAAATCACAAGGATGAGCGCAATGACAGTGGGAAAAGTATAAAAATTAAAAGTAGTTATAGAAAGAGTATTGCTCATCAGTAGTAAAGACTTGTGCTCATACAAATAGTAGTAGAAATAGCAGTAGGAATGGGAACAGTCGTACAGCAATGGACGTTTGCCAAATCGAACGCTGTCCTGCAGTACGTCTATAAGTAGATTATGTAAGCACATAAGTATATAAGTAAGCATGTGAAGTTATATATGTAGAAGTCATGAACTGAGCCGAATGAACTCCAGCAATTCCATTATAATTATGGCACGTTTCGGTCTCTTTTGATTGTGTGAAGTTTTTGTGTGTTTTCCAATTTGTAGCATCATTGCTTTATACCCTGTATATGTAATTATATATCAAAATTGACTAGCATAGGGTATATGCAATGGAAAGTCTAGAAAAATATATATCTTACAAAGTGATGTGAAGTGAAGTGATGCTTTGAATTCTAAACACTTCTGCTTTAAGTGTACAGGGTATGTTGCTGTCTAAGCATATTTATATTTCTACTTCAAGTTGAAATTAATTTAATTTAAGTTGATTGCAAATGCATTTTTTCAAATGTTAAGAAGACAATAAATAAATAAAGTTTACAGGGTATGTTGCAGTCTAAATATATCTGTATTTTTATTTTATTCTTTTATAGATTTATTATATAAATTATGTCGATAAAAATGTTTTCTATAAATTCTAAATATTTCAGTTTTAAGTGTATAGGGTATCTATGAGTCTAAACATATCTAAATTTACTTTTTATTCTCTTACAAATATATTCTGTAAATTGAGGCGATAAAAATGTTTTCTTTGCCTTCTAAATATTTCAGTTTTAATTGTACAGGGTATCTATGTGTCTAATCAGCGCATAAATTATATTCTATTCTCTATCAAACTTAATATATATAAACTTTCTCGTTGACTTAATATTTATAAGCTTTCTCTTATTACATTTAAATTCTGAATATTTCGCATTGAAGTGTAGAGGGTATGCTTCGGTCTAAGCAGACAACTGTTCACATTTGCTTCTCTCCATTAGATTTTTTTTCATATGCGAGTATACTATTTGCTGTTAATTAGGGACTGGCTTTCCATTTGGCCAACTGAAGCCTGGCATAAATGTGCCTTCCACATGCGGCGAACTTCGACAAATACTTCGAAGGAGAGTCCGGGTCTGGGTCCGGGTTGGACTTGGACTTGGCGGTTGTCGAGGAAGGCGGGGCGCAGAGGCTGCGGCAACTTTTGGCCAAGTGCTGTGTACAACTGCAAAATCCGCTTGCTTGCCCCAGATAATTTAATTAAAAATAGCAACCATTTGATATCAAACAAAATTGTACGCACAGCGGCGGCAACAACAACACCAATGACTAAGCGGCAAGTTGCCCCAAGGCGACTGCACTCTCTCTCTCTCTCTCTCTCTCTCAGTCTTAGTCTATCCCTGTCTATATTCGGACAGGGCGCGAGTATTCATTAAACTTTAAAGCGTAATGAATACTCAACTCAACTCGACTCAACTCGACTCGACTCGACTCAACCAAATGTTGAAAGACAAGACAAAACCGCGTGCGGCATCTTCAAGATTCAGTCGGAGACCGAAACTTGCCGCACGGCTATTGCTATTGCTATTGCTTTTGCTTTTGCTTTTGCTGTTGGCTTTGGGGTTTACGGTTTCGGTTTCGGTTACGGTTACGGTTTTTGGCATTGGCTTTGCCTTTGGCTTTGGCTTTGGGGATCTCCACTCCTACCCAAGTGGCAACTGTCTACTATTTGCACTCTGCTCGCGTCTACCTTGCCACCTGCTGGCCACTTGGCGCCACATAATCAGCACAGTTTATGCTGTCGCCAGTTATGATTGCAACCTGTTTCGCGTTGCTCTCTCTCTCTCTCTCTATCCCCCTCTCTCTCGCTCTCTCTCATACACTCTTACTCTCCTTTTTGTACCTTATGCCTTCTGGCTGCCTTTTGCACACGCTCCAACAATATAAACATAATTTACAGCAAGTAATAATCATAAGAAGCAGGTAAAAGTGCGAAGTGCAAAAGCGAAAAACGAGAAAAATAACGAAAGCGAGCGAAAGAACGAAAACAACAAATGCAAAAATACAAAAAAAGAAATCCAAAAGAAATATAAACAAACTGCAAAGCCATAGCCGAAGCTGTAATACTCTTACTAAGTGTATTAAAAAGCATTTAGGCGACTTTTGAAAGCTAAAATATATTAAGTGTATAGCTTATATTGTATATTTATAAATTTATTAAGTAACTTAATATTTTTTCTCTTATTTAAATAATAAATAAATAATCTTTTATTACTTCTTTTTTACTGCGTCTTATTTTTACAAATGAGGAAACTAAATATTTAATATTAGAATGATTTATATATCAAAAGTTAGTTGTAACTATTAGTGAAACATTAATAAATGTGCAATTATTTGTTGTTGAATTTAGATAATAAAATAAATTGGTTAGCCAGTTTTTTATGCTTCTAAAAATATTTAGATTTCAACCTTATAATTTCAGAAATATAGCTAAAGATTTAAAAAAATAAACTAAAATTAATAAAAGCTTTAGGAAAATGTAAAATAGTTAAATAATGTAAAATAAATCTCAAAACATTTTTAAAAATAAAGAAGGCATAAAGAACATAATCTTATAATATGAAAACACGCAAAGAAATCTGGAGATGGACTTGTGCATCTCTTAAGAATTACGCACAGAAATTTATGTATTTTTAAAAAACTCGCTCAAGTTAACGCCCAGAAGTAAGCAACAAATGTTTATATAAATAAATTATTTACAGTAGAACTGCGTATAAGAAATAAAGACAGAAGAGTTGTGCTATATTTAGTAAATGTTCAACATATTTATATTAAACTCATGCGATTTTTTCAACACAATTTTTGAGTTCCTTCCGACGGCTTAACAATAGTATCGAATTGCCTGAAATTCAATCAAATAGAATTTCATAAAAGCTTGAAAAATGCGTTACATTTTTTGTTGTGCCTGAAATTTGCAAGAGTTTCTTGCTTTCGTTGTGCATTTTTTTGTAGTTTTTTGTTTTCTGTTTTCTGTTTTCTATTTCATCTTTACATTTTCTGCTGCCGTCATAAAAAAAAAGCAAAAACAACGGCAGTAAAGAAAATGCAGAAGGAAGCAGGGAGGTGGAGAAGGGGTGACAGAGAAACGGGGAAGGGGCAACGGGCAAGTGGAGGGGGGGGGGGCATGTATAAAAGGGAAGTATAGCCCAATGGCACTTTAATAATTGAAGGCGTATACGCGATATGCGCACTTTTTAGTTACCTTAACGTTACTCATACGCCGCGTTGCGTTCAAGCACTTTTATTTCGCATACAATTTGCCTGCCTTGTGTGTCTGTGTGTTTGTGGGGGAAGAGAGACAGACAGACAGACGGATAGATAGAGAAAGAGAGAGAGAGAGAGAGAAAGTTAAGCTCTGTTTATTCTTTGGGGAACAATCTCTGAATCATCGTTGTCCACATCCATCCAACGCAACTGTGTCCTTGTCGTCATCATCATCATCGTCATCATCATCATCATCATCATCATCATTATCATCGTCATCTGCATGCTCATTATGATGCTGATCATCATCGCGATGGCTCTGCTCTTAATTGTGTGGAAATAAGCGAGTGAGTGGCCCCTTCATCGCAAGTTAATTGCGGGCTTTTGAGTCATGTGCCCATATTAAATATGCATGTGAGGACACTCTGCTGCCAAATGGGAAAGAGAATGCGACTGCGACTGCGAATGCAAAAGGGAAGGGGGAAAGGCAAAGGGAAATGGTATAGGGTATGGGAAATGGAAAATGGGAAATGGGAAGCGGAGTCTCCCGATCACAGGACACGTTGCCTCGCAATTCCCTTAATTATGCATGAATTTACTTAGCCGCCGTTCGCGAAAGATACTCCCAATTATACAAGAGCACGGCCGAGATGCTAACTGTGCTACGTACGCTCTGTGGCAGGCTGTGTGCCACGCCCCTTTGCGCAAACATGTAGAATCTTATGCTTAACATGCGTATTATAGCAGATCACATGCAGCATTTGCTTTGGCTCATAAACTTTGTCAAGCAAGTTGATATGAGTTGAAGCTACCCTGTAACATTTACAAGATAGGGTATATTATTGCCTAGCTAACTGTGCTTTTGCTTAAGCAAATGTTAGAATTCTGGCAAATTATCTTTGCCTTTGTCTATCATATTGAACTGTAAACGAAATACCCTGTAAAATCAGCAAGATAGGGTATATTGTTGGCTAGTTAACTATGCTTTGCTTAAGCAAATTTTAGAATTCTGGCAAATTATCTTTGCTCCAGGTGTCTATCATATTGAACTGTAAACGAAATACCCTGTAAAATCTACAATATAGGGTATATGCATGTGTTGCCTAGCTAACTGTGTTTTTGCTTAAGCAAATTTAGAATTCTGGCAAATTATCTTTGCTCCAGGTGTCTATCATATTGAACTGTAAACGAAATACCCTGTAAAATCAACAATATAGGGTATATTGTTGCCCAGCTAACTGGGCTATTGCTTAAGCAAATATTAGAATTCTGGCAATTATCTTTGCTCCAGGTGTCTATCATATTGAACTGTAAATAAAATACCCTGTAAAATCATCAAGATCGGGTATAAGCATGTGTTGCCTAGCTAACTGTGGCTTTACTCAGCTAAATGTTAGAAATTGTATAAATACAGTCGCCCAAAATGTCAGAAAAGCAGATACTCTGCAGCATTTCAAATACAGGGTATATTGTTGCTAATCTAGCTATCTTCTAATTGGATAATTGCTCAAATTCTGCTAAGCTATCTTCACTCAAAGTGTCGAGCAAATTGATTTGAAAGTAAAATACCCTATAGTCTTTACAAAATAGGGTATATTCTACTTATGCAGATAATAGAATTTTGGTAATTTGTCTTCACTGAATGTGTTACATAATGTCTGAGATATTCCATATGCCCTTTCACTAACTCTTCCTTTCTTTCTTCCATTCTTTCTTCGTCTCTCTCTGTCATTTGCTTACTCGCTCCCACGCACTCATTTACTTACTTTGTGCGCGCTTAAAAAAGCAATTTAAGTTTTCTGCAAAACCCATAAAACGCAGTTAAAAAGAAAGTTTTCCCCTTTTTCTTATTATTGTTGATTTTCTTTATTTACACCGAGTTTCGCAACGCATTCGATGCGATTCGTATCTGGAAAATTTTCAACGGTTTTGACTTTGTCGCCAATTTCTTAACCCGGTTCAATAGCCAAATTGCTAGATAATCTGTGCCGGACTGTTCTGTTTTACGATTTCGCGGCAATTTCAATAAAAGAAAAGCAAAACTAAATGACAGCACATAGAGTAAGTACAGGGCATACTGCCCCCCCCCAGGCATTTACTGCCCCAAAAAGTATGCTATATATTTTTTATATATGCAATTTGCTTAGGAGAAGCTGTGTTTCGGGTCAGCGAGACTTACACATTCATGGCAGCAATGTGATCAACAGAGTAGCAGAGACTGGCAGATACCCTGTGTTCAACTGTGATTTGAGTATGTAATATGTAATTGATGGAATGTAATTTGATATACAAATCTAGGCAACAGCTACGAGCGCTAGATGGCGCCAGTGCCATATGAAAATCAGATTATTCAATAACTGCCGAGTTTAATATGCATTTTCAAAAGATTTAGAGAGTATGCAAATAGCATATAATACTTATATATCTACAGATAACGATGTATAGAGATGCAGATAGTTAGATAGAGATGGAGATAGAGATAGCCATAGAGTTGCACAATGCAAATGTTGATGCTAACTTGTTTGTTGATCTGGTGATGCTGATCAGTATCGCATATATACTTGATGGAGGCTCTCTTTCTCTCACTCTCTCTCTCACTCCATTCTATCTATCTCTCTCTTTTGTTATAGTCACTTGCCCAACGTTATTGTATACTCCTTAGTCCATATTTGATGCGATCTCCTTTTGCATTTGCTGCTGCTCCAAATTCGTTTGGACAAGTCGAGATTTACAATTTAATTGCAATTCTTTGTCTTGAACATCTGCAGCATTTGCTGGGCTGAATAGCCGCTTTTGAAATGCTTAAACTATTTATTTGATTTACGCTTTAAAGTGGCGCACAACAATCGCATGCAATCGTTACAAATGGAGACAAAGTTTTTCTGCTCTTGAGTTGGAAATGTGGCAAACGTAGGCGTTGAATTGGCACAGCATGAGAAGCTGTTAGAGAGTGTGGGCGTGTGGGTGTGCGTAGGGTGTGTCTGTCTGTGTGTGTGTGTGTGTGTGTGTGTGTGTGTGTGTGTGTGTGTGTGTGTGCGTGTGTGTAAGTAACTGTGACTGCGGTGCGAGTCACAATTGCAGGCGACAGGTGGAGGCAAATAAATAAATTCGTGTTGCAGCTCGTTGTTGTTGTTGTTGTTGCTGTTGTTGTTGTTGTTGCACTCGTTAGTATTGCCGTAAGTTGCCCAAGGCATGACCACATGGAATATTACTCATACGCGCTATTAGCCAGAGACAGAGCGAGCAATAGAGGCAGACAGAGAGAGCGAGGGAGAGAGGGAGCGTGCGAGGAGAGATGTGTGTGCCTGCTGCGTTTGCTGAATGCTTGTAAAAGTGTGTGTGGTATATGGAATTGGTTGTCGCAAAGGTTTTGGCTTAGAGATGTTGGCCCCACAGTGTAGCAATTGTTGTTGTTGTTGTTGTTGTTGTTGTTACGTTACCCAAGTGCCAAACGAAGCGTGGCAACCTCAAAACGTAAATTTTAACGTCCTTGACATTTTATGCCGTTTGCCGTTTGGATTCCAAAAACCACGACAAGTCCCTTCTATTGAGCACAGTCCGTCTATATATAGGCATGCGTGTGCATATAAATATTACACACACACACACACACATATACATATACATATATCTTTTATATTGTTAACGTAAGCAGAGTTTATGGCGCTCCATTTGGCAAGCGACTTCAATTAATTGTTTAGTTTTCTTTTTTGGGGGCAAATGCAAAACTAGTTAATAATTAAGCCTCAGCAAATGTGAATGCCAAAATGAAAAGGCCACATTGATGGAGAGACACACACACACACACACACACACAACACACACACACACACACACACACACACACATGTTGGCCCAAAGATTACAGGCAATGCCCTTGCCACCTGCCACACCCCCCACTGCTGTTGACCCGGGTTCGCCATTCGCTTGGAAAAAGGTCAATGCACAAGTTTTTACCGTTTGCGGCCATTGTTCGTGTTACCTTTTTTTTTGCGTTATATTTGCAGCTTTCACAAAAATAAAAAATTGTGACACAAATTCGATTTGCAAAATCGGGCGAACCTAAAACCCAAAGCCTGAATCAGAGCCTGCTGTTGAACTTAAGCCCAATGACCGTGTGGAAGCCCATGACGCGATTGCGTTCCCTGATTACGTGAGACAAAAAAAGGTTGCGCCATTGACCCCGGGCGGACAAGCAGACACACGCACACAAACACACACAAACAGAGAGAGAGAGAGAGAGAGAGAAAGAGAGAGAGAGAGAGAAAGATAGAGAGAGAGAGAGAGACAGACACACCTCTGCTTGAAGTCTGAGTATATGAAATACACATTGCTCTTGCTTAGTTTTTCTTACATATTTCTAATATATTTATACATAGGCCACACACGGTATCTTGATAGATGTGTATGTGTGTGTGTGTGTGTGTGTGTTTGTTACATAATAAATGCAGCGATATACAGTTAATCTGCACTTTCCAATTTGAATTGAAACATTTGTAAGCCTCGTCGAGCATTCATTCATGAAGATGTCCCTCTCTCTCCCTCTCTCTCGCTCTCACTCTCACTCTCTCTCTCTCTCTCACTCCCTCTCCTTCTCTATTGCAAATCTCTATTGATTCTTCTTTTCGGCAATCTAATAAGTTGTTGCGCCTAAAGTCAACAAGTTTGTGATTCGTTCACCTCAATTTCGCATTCATATTTATAGCATACTTTTTGGGGCTGATTGTATATTATAATTCAATGATAAATATGCTTAAATCTAAGAAGAAATGTGCATGCTCATCTGCCATCATTCTAAAGGAAAATTATTTGGGGAGCAGACTTAATCTGTTAGCACAAACTCCGTTTCAATGAATTAGTTCCAATCAGTTGCAAATATTCACAAATATTTGAACGAACAAGTTGAAATGGTAAACTTAATTATTATGCGAATGTCGCTGATGTAAATAACGTATTTTAAGTTGACTTCCAGAAACACTTCAAAGCGTCAATCGAATCAAAATTGGAATCTTAAAAGAAACTCTTTAGAATAACATTAGAAAATCAGTAGAAGCTCAATGGAGCCAGCTTAGAGCTGCACTGATAAACCCATTGGAACCGCATTAGAACCTCATTGAAATAATAGAAGATATTGTAAGATATATGTTGTGAATTGTAGATGCAAGTATTATTATTGACTTGCTATTATTATTACTATAACAGATTAGAAGAAGCATGATCAGTTGTGCTTAAACTGGGAGAAACAATTAATAAACATTAGAACTACAATAGATCTCTAAGAAAACTGCATAAATATCTCATTAAAACTTCATTATAATTTAAATATATATCAATTAATTTTATATTAGAAATTAATTAAAGTCTTTCTAAATAAATTAAGCTGTAATTTGTCATTTAACTAAGTCTGAAAATTATGGATTGTCAAAATGTTAATGGAACCTGCATAGAAGCTTAAAAGAAACTCAATAAAACCACAATAGATTCTTAATAGAACTTACATATAAATGTCGTTAAATTCTCATTAGGTTCACATTAAATTCGCATTAGAAAATGAGGAGATTTCTTCATATTGTCAATAGCTGTAAACATTTAATTAAAGATCAAAGAGTTTGAAAGTTTTATTAAATATCTATCAGAACAACGACATTACCGCATTGAATCCGCATTAGAACCACATTAAAATCACATTAAGTTCACATTAAATTCGCATTCGAAAATAAGGAGATTTCTTCATATTGCCAATAGCTGTAAACATTTAATTAAAGATCAAAGAGTTTCAAAGTTGCATTAAATATCTATCAGAACAACGACATTACCGCATTGAAGCCACATTAGAACCACATTAAAATTACATTAAGTTCTCATTAAAGCCTCATTAAATTCGCATTAGAAAATAAAGAGATTTTCTCGTATTGTCAATAGCTGTCAACATTTAACTAAAGATCAACAAGATTGAAAGTTTTATGAGAACTGTATTAGAAGCTCATTAAAATGCCTATAGAACATCATTGAATACCTCATAGAAACTACATTAGAGCGCTTTAAGAACCTCATCAGCCGTAGCCTGTAATAATAAAGATTTCCATCTCAGAGCAGAGAAATTTCCCTTGCATTTCTCAAGCAAATATTATGGAAATTTCGTGTGAAGTTTTCTTTATTTTTTTTCCCAACTGTACGACGGCAGGAAAACAGAAAGTCCGGCAAGCTGGCTTCGCCTTTGTTTTGTTTGTGAATTAAAAGGAATCAGGAGAAGACAAAAGAGAGAGAAGAAGGGAAATAATTTGGAATGCATAATGCTTGCGGTTTGTCAGTTTGGCGTCCGTCTGATTGCGCCTTTGTGTTGCAGCTGTTGCTGTTGCAAGTTGCTGTGTCCTCTTTGATAAGTCAGTTGTGGTCGCAGCTGTCGCTGGCAGCAAGCGCTGAACGAGCGAGAAAGAGAGTGTGTGAGAGAGAGAGAGAGAGAGAGGAGTGCGAGAGAGATGAAGAGATTGACTACGCAAACAGCCATCAATCATTTCGTCAAGCAGAGCGGAGCTGACATGCAGGCCAGACCACAAACAATACAAGTACAACGAAGAAGCAAAGATGGCGATAACAACAGCCGATAAACGATAGACGATTGGCATTCACACATATATCGCAGTGGGGGTGGGGCAGGGGGATCGATTAGAAAGCAATTCCATGTAGCAAACGGAAGCAATAAACTTTCTTATTATTTTTTTAACTTTTTTTTTTATTTTTTATTTTTTTTATTTTATTTTTATTTAAACATATAATTTCATTGTTGGCCCACATTATACCGGGCACAGCACAGAGAACAGAGGACAGAGGACACGCTTTCTTTGCACACATGTGCCATTTGCAATGTCTGCCAGCTTTTCTCTGTCTTTTTTTTTTTTTAAGTTTTTTTTTTTTTGCTTTTCTCTGTGTGCATTTTCATTTTGCAATATTTTTCTTTTATTTTTGTTCCTTCGCTTTTTTCAATTTCGATTACCGCCTTCGCTCCTCGTCTCAAAAGGCTAACAAAAATGTTTCCTTAATCCAAAGAGGACTCATGTTTTGAATGCCCCATCTCTTTCGTTCGTTTGTCTGTCTATCTCCATCGCCACCTCCACCTCCATCTCCATCTCCATTTCTGTCTGCCTCTTGCTGTCGCCCTGTCTGTTGCTCTGTCTGTTGCTCTGTGTGTTGCTCTGTGTGTTGGCGATGTTGTAAAAAGTTTTATTTGTCGCTGATTTGAGTATCGAGGCCAACGCCTATGTACGGTTGGGTACTCGTATGTGCCACGTTCCTTTCCGTTGTTTGCCGCCCCCTACTCCCTACCCCACTACCCCCTACACACGCCCCTCTTTCGCAACCCTCACACACCCGCTTTCTTCTCCTCTTTCGCCATTCTTTACTCCATTTCATACCTTCCTTTCCTCCGTTGCTCCCTCTTTGTTTATTTCATTCAAAGCACAAAACAAAAATGCAAAGTAATGCAATTTATCTGAAAACTATGCTAGGCCACACCCACTCCAGCCCACCACACTGCTCTGCTCAACTGAGTGAAGCAGCAGCAGCAGCAGCAGCAGCACAAGCAAAGGCAACAATAACAACAAACAACAACATGATGCTGAAATTACATTGAAGGATGTACCAGAGGACGCTTCTACTAGCAGCACATGTAGCACATGCCAAAAACAACAACAACAGCAACAACAACAACAACAACACAATATGTTTAATGTTTTATGTCACAACCATTTCAATTAACTTTAGTCAGCAGAGCTGGTCACATAATGGGTATTATACAAGGCCTCATTCTAATTCCGCACGAACATAAAGCCAAAGCCGAAGCCAAAGCCATAGTAAAGCCAAAACTCTTCTTATAATGTCTGTCATATCTGGGCTGGTATATAGTTCTATATAATCTGTATATATATATAGATATATAGTACTGCTTGCGCTGTTAGAGTAAGCGAAGAAAACGTCATAAAATTGCACTTTACAGCTGAAAACTCAAGTGTAATTTTCACTTCTAGGAGCAGTGAATATTAAAATTGAACTTTTCCAATTTTCATGCGTTTCAAGTTGAAAAACTGTTGAGTGACACATTGCTCTGATCTCAGCACAGAAACTATTTTATAACATAAGATTAAACACTAATTAAAAGAGAGTTAAAAGAAGATTTTCAAAAATTAGGAAAGATTAGAAAATTCCACTGAAATAAGTGAAAAATTTGTGTAAGCAATTCGAAACTAAAGAAGAGTTTAAGCTTGAATATTTTGAAAATTACGAAACAGAATTAAATGCAATTATTTATAATAGAGTAAACAAATACTTTTTAGTTATACTTCCTTCCATTCTACAGCAAATAAAATAGTTAAAATTGAATAAGTTAAGCATTTAGTTTATCGAACTTAGAGAAGTTCTTGCCTCTCTGTGGAGCAAATTAGCAGTTCTACTTTAGAAGGAGTAAAGCAAGCTTTATGTCTGACTGTAGTGCAGACAAATTTAGCAAGCTCCAACTACGAAGATAATTAAATATAATTATAGCATTACACAAGCGGATCAGTCGAGCGCACGCGACTGTATAATACCCTGTACAACTGTCTATAATCAAGAGAATTTTAATAATTATTATTGGTAGCTGTACACATATGTTTAAAGTGAACAATCTGATCTAAGCTCACGCAATGCAACTCAGATATTTTTATTAAGCTTGCTTTCAAAAGCTGGCAGCTATGAACATGACAACTCGCATTTACCTATGCTTTGTACGTGTGTATGCGTGTGCATGTGTGTGCATGTGTTTACACACATATATACGTCTCGCTTGCACACTTATTGCCACAGTACAGCGTTTCAATGTTTTTTACTTTCTTCTTTCTTTTCTGCATAACATTCTTATTTGTGGAGCGATCGTTAGGAAACTTGCAAACTTGTTGCAAAATTGCTTACTTTAAAGACCTGTGAAGTAAGAAGTGTGTACGTTCAGAAGTATAGAGTATAATAAGCTTGCGAATAGGTATTCAAAATTTAAAATTAACTTGATTAACTTATAGTTGCTCAGATCAGCGCGACACGGCTCAATCAATTCGGCTGTAGATACTGATAAAGCATATTCTTCTGCTTGTTACATCACTTCTGTACAATGTTAATATATCCCTGTGTAGGGTATAATTACACTATTCTCTAAACAAGTCGATAAGCAACTTGCTCAAACTTTTAACTTGTGACTTCAGCTTTCAATTGGCAAAGAATAATTCTTTAAATTAAAAGAAAATATTTAATTTTAAAAATAAAATAAATAAAAGTAAATTTAAAAGTTCATTAATTGGTTTAATTTGTAGTTGTATTTTGTATTTATTTCAGTGCGATTTGCACTAAGCGTATGCAAAAATTAAAGGCAGAAATGAGACTTTTGTAGGCGGGGGTCATTGGTTGAGGGCGGGAATGGGGGGGACATAATAAACTTCTAGATATCCAACTCAGCGCAGCTAAGGCAGAGCTGCAGCCTCAGCTGTTGGCACACATACACACACACACACACACACACATAGAGCAGGCACAACATTTAGTACATATATTTTGTTTGGTTTTTTGCCTACTCGACAAAAGAAGCAGCACAGCAGCAGCAAAGAAGAGGGGGGGGGGGGCAGTGTGGAGCCGGGGTTGGCCTTTGTGTTTGCAGTCTCAGTGTGAAAATATTTCAGTGTCCTTTAATAAAAATGATAAGTCACAGCCAGGGAATAACAGGGCATATGAGCATAGGCTGTGTTCTCTCACACACTCTCTCTCTCTCTCTCTCTGCCTCTCTAGTTGTGCCTCTCTCTCTCTCTCTGCCTCTCTCTGCCTCTCTGTGTGTGTTAGGCTTCCTTTTTGCCGTTTACAGGAAGGAAAGCGGGGTCGTGTTTCTATTGTCATGCTAAAACGTGGCGCAGTCAACGCACATGAGTGATTTAATTAAACAACACACACACAACACACACACACACACACATCACACACACACACACACACACACATACACAACATGCTTGAATTACAATTGTAAATTTTTGCCACCACCCAAAAAAAAAAATAAATATGCAATGCAATTTTTAGCTTGTTTCTCATTTAATTTGTTTAATTTCCAGAGTTTTCCACTGGAAATATTTAAGAAATTGTTGGCAGCACATCAACAAGCTTAAACAACAAAACAAAACACAACTCATTGTTATTGTTAGATTTGCTAAATTGTTTGCTATCGAGCGATGCTTTGAGTTGATTTCGTAATTAATTTAGCTCAGAAAGGTATGCTTTGTATATTGCGAAGGCAGGTGCAATGTTTGCTACTACTATAATAAATTGGAAATACAATTGACTAATTTATTATTACTTAATTTATTTATTATTGTAAATATTAGCTTATTTCTTTTGTTTAGCTTTTAGCTCTTAACGTCGCGAATATCGTTTTAAATTTCAGTTAATTCGATCGTTTGTTCGTGTTTCTGCACTGCAGTGGGAAAATGACAGAAAAGCTTGTTAAAAATGTAACGGAAATACTATATGTATATGAAGAGACATCTTGTAATCTATATAGTATATATATTTTAAATCATTAGCAATATTTGGTAGCATTAATTTAACATTTCTGTTAGAAAGCGTCGCATATCAAAGACTACAGCAGCTAGAGACAATTAATTTACGAGTAATTTGCAAATTGCTGTATACATTATATGCTCTTTACATACCCTATAATGCTCTGCTTGTGTACTGAAAATGTCAACTTGATCGCAGAAAAATCATAGAAGTTATGCAAACAAATATTCCATGTTCCATAATGTGGATCAGCGAAAAACTGCACTGGCGCCATCTAGCGCTCGCAGCTGGCAAGCTGCCTGCTTTAAGGTGTTTTAATATGTGTGAATGAGTAAATGTTTTGCTTACAGGGTATCTTGAAGTCGCGCAGACACTGCACAAACGTTCGCACTTACTTCCGATGCACAGAGTGAGTGAAAAAGTGGTCAAGTTGCCGTTGACTCAACCAGTTACTCTTTGGGCTGCGCGTTTATCCTGTGCTTGCCACATGCTTCGTGCCTCATGCCTCATGCCGCATTCCGTCTGCGTAATCCTAATGAACGTTCTGTCCCTCAGCTGTTGTTGCAGTTGATGTTGTCATTGTTGTTGCTGTTGTGGCGACATAATTGCCGTATTCCACACTATTTCTCCTGGCTTAAAGCTAAAAGCCGCCGGCTGAAGCCTGAAGGCCAAGCGACAGTAAGACAGCAAAGGCAAAGAGGCTTTCGATGCTTTCGTTGCTTTCGATGCTTTCGATGCTTTCGATGCTTTCGATGCTCTCGATGCTCGTTGGCCATTGGTTTTCCGCTGCTCTTCACCTTGTGCTGCCCTTGCCAGCAGTTGAGTCCGCTGGGTTGCCAGTTCAGCGTCTTTTACGCATCATTGCCGCGGGTGTTGCCACACCGCGTGTTGCCACCCAATTGAAAACGCCCCCTCAAAACGTCTCCTTGCTGTGCTAATGCTCGTTCATCTTCTTTTAATTGAACGCACGCTGTTTCGGGTCATTCTTCTTGCGTATCTCCTGCGTCCACGCATCCCTCTCTCTCTCTCTCTCTCTCTCTCTCTATTCCCTTCCCACTCTCAAATTTGTCGTGCGACAACTAACGACCTTTCGTTGTATATAAAAAATAAAATAAAATAAAACAAATAGCAAACTAATCACATTATTCAAACGAATCAATCAAACATTTTGTGTAGCAATTTGATTGATAAGTTTCTGTGCATTTATTTATAATATTTGTATTAATATTTATCCGCTCTCAGTTTGCACTTTGTAAAATCTATAAAAGTAAGCAGGAATATAAAAGCCAAAAGTAACTAGACTTTAAATATTTTGAAGTCATTCATCAAAGAATGAAATACAAACACGTCATGTTGTAATTTCCATTAATTTTCGCTTAAAAAAAATAGAACTTCCGCCTAGAAAAGCCTCTAATTTGTATTTACAGCTCACTGGGCAGCAAGAGAGTGAGCGAGAGAGAGAGAGAGAGAGAGAGAGAGAGAGAGAGAGAGAGAGAGAGAGAGAGAGAGAGAGAGAGTGAGTGAGACGAAAGAGAAATGCGATTAAGGCAAGTTGCTTAGCACAAGTTGACGCTATGCTATAATGAATATACAATTATGAAAATTGATTATGAAAGTTTTTCGCTTTCATGGGTTTTTCTAGTTATCCGATTGCATTTTCTTGGCTCTTAATTTGGAATAATGTGATCAAATAAAGCTGATCAGGCCAATTGAAATGAAGTGCGCAATGTATGTGAAAGTACAGCATTACTTTCCCTCCCCCACCTCAAGCATAAGCTTTACTGCAAGTTGTAAATTGTAGGCTCTTAAGACAATATTTACTAGAGTTCATAAATTTTGCATAATTCTTCTATCGATAACTATCTCAATATATGAGCTGTACTCTGATTGGTAACTGCTGACTGCTATTTAAAAGTTTTCCCTTTCGAAATTGTGCCTGTGTCTCTCTCTCTCTCTCCTTTCTCTCTGGGAAACTGTCGCAAAAGTGGCGACAAGCGCGTGTTGCGTATACGCCATGATTGCCGCTGATAGTAAGCGAACATAAAGAACAAAGAGCAAGCGTCGTTGGCTCACTTGTTTATTGATAATTTATTGGGCATTTGCTGTTAATCAAAGTATACATAAATTGTGTGTTTGCCGAGTAAATAGAAAAGTTATTCAAGTGTTACTTCGCAAATGGCAACTACTAAAATCGCACAACACTTAAATGTGAAACGAGCGGCGTTTGCGTTTGTTAAATTCAACATACTATATAATTTGAAGGCGCATTTAAGCGAGCGACTAAAGATGATAAATGGTCCGCGACTGACAATGGCAGCAACACACACAAAGCCAATAATGCCCGAGAGCGAGTGAACTCTCGGTCCGGAGAAGCGTACGCAAAACCAAATGTGGAGGAACACAACAGGGAAAATATTGAGACAGCAATCAGTTGCTCAGCTTTGTGGATGGCCGTGTGGCGCCTCAGATAATGCGTACAACGAATGTGGTAGCATTGAGTAGAGGCGAGGTGAGATGAGGCGAGATGAGGCGAGACGAGGCGAGACGAGTTGAGGTGCGGCAGTCAAGCAAATTGAGCCAGAGGACTCAGCCAGTCGTCAGTCAGTCAGTCACTCACTCGCTCAGTCACTCAGTCAGTCGCTCAGTCGCTCAGTCAGTCAGTCAGTCAGTCAGTCAGTCAGTCAGTCAGTCGCTCAGTCACTCAGTCAGGAAGGAAGGAAGGGAGCGCTTACTGTAGGAAGACGCTTGTAAAACTAACGATAAGCGTCATGTAATTTGTGATACGAACGTTTACTAAAGCCTCAAGGTGTGTGTGCTGTCTGTGTGTATTGATGTGTACACGCTTGTGTGTGTGATTGTGACTGTGTGTGTGTGTGTGTGTGTGTGTGATTGTGATTGTGATTGTGTGTGCCTCGGCATAAGCAAACTCACATTATGTGGCAGTAAATTGATTTATTGTAGTTTATTGTTTGCCAAAAAGGTGCCCCCGAAACTAGGCTCAATCTTTCGTTTGGCCCATTTGGTCAGTAAACTTGAAAAGCGCTTGCTACGAGCAACTAACTGATAGCTGATAACTGATAACTGATAACGTTGCCAGCCTGTGTGTGTGTGTGTGTGTGTGCAGTGCCATGAGGGCAGGCATAGTACATATGTCAGCTTCTTGCTTACAAAGTACCAAGTAAAGTATCCCTCCCCTCTCTCTCTCTCTCTCTCTCTCTCTCTCTCTCTCTCTCTCTCTCTCTCTCTCTCTCTCTCTCTCTCTCTCTCTCTCTCTCTCTCTCTCTCTCTCTCTCTCTCTTCTCTCTCTCTCTCCAAAAAAGGGTTTCATATTTTGCCAAGCACATAAATAAATGAGAAATGTGTCTGATGTGTGTGGCAAAGAAATTTATGTATTTTTGCTTGCTAAAATGGAATTTGGCTTGGATTTTCGGACATTAGGCAACACTACGTGGCTTATAGGCATTTTGTGCAATTTACATTTTATCTAGTTGCATTACTTCAACTAAATTATTTTTTTTAGAATTTATTTAGTTTCTAGTATTTTGCAAGCTTATTTGACTTGCTCAGGCATTGTGCAACACTGGAAATGGCAGTTTACTGCACTTGGGTTCATTCGAGAAAGTTCTTGAAGACTTTTTCATTAGCTTAAGTTAGAATAAAACACAGATTTACAGTTAAAGTGTCATCTGTAGTACTTTCACAACTATCGATAGTTCATATCGCAGGTGTTATCGCTGTACAGTATTTGTTATGCTTACTTGCAACAGTCTTAAATTAAGTTAAATAATTTATTTTACACTTTTCGATTATTAGGTTATTTGTTGCAGTTTTTCAACACTGCTGGGTTTAACAAACATTGTGCAACACTGGAATTAATAAAAAGGAGCTGTACGTATATTTCTTATTATTTGTTTATTTTATGTGATAGTTGTTTAGTCTTATGAGGAGTAACTAGACTTGAGTCAGTGTCATCTCTAGCGATAACAGCATTATCGATAGTTGATATTGTAAGCGTAATCGATCGATATGTAACTTCTGTAGCGCCACTTGTGACTGTCATAAAGTATGTCATTAAATGTTAATTTCGGAAATTTCATTCTCAATGGAAATGCTTCTCATTGGGAAATGTAATCGGGAAAAGCTGAAAAGCTTCAATTGCAGCATATGAGAAAATTGGTTGACTGCCAAATAGCCAGGGCCTTTTATGTTAGCTCTAACTGAATGTTAGATTGCCCACGATCCTACACTGTGTCTGTCTGTCTCTCTGTCTGTCTGTTTGACTGTCTTTCTGTCTGTGCGTCTGTATTTATGCACTTTGTGGGTCACACACACACACACATAGACACTCACACACATAGACGTTGCAGCTAACTGAACTCAACTGAAAATGAACTGGACACTGACATAGGACAACGCTGGGTCCTGCTCTCTGTCCGTTGGGAGATATTTTATATTTAATGCAAGACATTTGTTCATGCGGTTGCCGCATTTATTCAAAGTATTTGCTGCAATTTTAATGCCAAAATGAGAGCGCAATTTCGAAATACCAATAAAAAGTACACAAAAGAAAAAGAGACACAACAAAAAAAAAAGAAGGGAACATTCCACAATGCTGTAGTCGAGTATGATCGACTGCTGGAGACCCTGTGTTCTCTGCTCCTTTGACTCGTAATATCTTTTGTTAAGCATCTTAGGAGACAAGCAAGCAGCTTGCCCGTTATGGACGCTAGATGGCGCCAGTGCAGCATTTATTTTACTCCAACTATGGAAAATAATTTCGAGGATAAGTTTTGTGTTTACTATGCGTTGCTGCGCAAATTCGCAACTATTAAATACTTAAAAAAATTTGATAATTTGTTGGTATATTTGCAGTATTTTCTGCGCTTTTTTCGCAGTTATTTTCAATATTTAAAAAGCAAATAAATGTAAGTTAAAAATTAAATGAAAAGAGTCATAGAAGTGAATGCTGATTAAGCTTAAACTTCTGCTGCCATTTACAAGTGCAAGCACAAGTGTAATACCCCCTTCTTTTGCTCAATGGCAAAGGGTATAGGGTAAAATAAATACTATCCTGGCTGGGACGTCTGGCTTGTCCTGGCTACAGGATACAGGCACAGAAATGCCAGCGAGTTACATTTTATGGGCCACTATTTAAAAATGAATTTATGCGTATTGTGCATGGGTATATGTATGCATGCATGTGTGTGTAAGTGGTGTGTAAGTGAGTGTGTGCTTGGTGTATTAGAGTTGTAAATGTGCTTGAATCAGTAGTGACAATATGCTGAAAGCTCTGTAATTTATAGATGCGACTTTCAGATTACTTAACTTGTCATAGTATTATTAATAAAATTGTACTCATTCACTCTATTGCAGCTACTTTAGAATGCGCAAGGCAAATGGAGCTGGAGCAGTGCGACATGGAGTTAAATTGAAGCAAGTTTTGAATGCTAAAGTGAACAAAAAGTCTTTGAAGAGTGGTCATCAATAAATAAATGTGCATAGACTTGAAATCATTTTACGTTCGAAAACAAATGTAAAAACAACAACAACAACAACAACGAGAACAGGGGAAAAGTGCAATAAGAAAACTGTAAATAAAATTCGATTTTTGAATTGAATTTTAAATGCACTCGCAGCGAGGGAGTCAACCAACACAATCACTCATTCAGCGAGAGAAACAGAGACAGAGCAGAGAGAGAGAGCGCGCGAGGGGCAAGTCAAGGGACATAACGACAATATTTGCCATCAAAATCGAAATCTCAATCTCAATCGCAATCGCAATCGCAATCGAAATCGAAATCAAAGTAGTGACAAGTCAGCTACTTGTTAGCCAGAACAAAGTAATCAAAAGTTGCCAAGGCGAGAGTCAACCGGCAACAGGCGACAGACCAAGGGCAGAGGGCAACTGCAGCCGGCAAGTGCCGTAAACAAGTTCCGGAAATACACAGAACAAACAAAAAAAAAAAAAAGTAAAGAAAAGAAAAGTAAAATAAATAAACAAGAGCGAAGAGAAAGAGCGAAAATAAATAAATAAACGGAAGCGCAACGCTCGATAGCCGAACATCAAACATTGCCAAAAAAAAAAAAAAGACAACAGCAGCAAAGGGTCACAGGGGGAGTAGACGAAACGAGATTCGCACATGAATTCAACATACATAATATATGTGTGTTGCATGCAACAGCGGCAGCAACTCGGCCCAGCTCGCAACAATTGAGAAACAATCAATCAGGCTGCGCTTGCGACACTCATACAGTTACCGCTACCGCCACCGATACCGATACAGATATCGATACCGATACCGATTGTGTCGAGCAAAGTCAATTTTTATGCCGCTTGCTGTTGACAAGCTGAACGTTTGACAAGTTGAAAGTTGAAGTCAAGGTCAACGACCGCCTGGAGATGCCACAAATGTGTTGCATACGAACACCTTGCCGTTGCGTTCTGACAGACAACGTCTGAGACGATTTCGTAGAAATCCCCCTCACACACACACACACACAGAGACATACACAAACAGAGAGACACACACATACATACAGACGCGCGCACGCACGAATCTCACTCGATTTCCGGCCAACAACAACAATAGCAACAACAGCAACAAAAGCCCGCCAAATTCTCGTCTTTTTGCTTTGGTTTTATTTCCTTTTCTTTTTTTCTACTTCTTATATTTTTTTTTTGATAAATGGCAGAGCCAGAAAATTCTGCGGCAAGCCAAAAGTAAAAGTTTCGTCGGCGAAAATTGAGAAAAAAAGAGGCAAAGAAAAGGTGGCACAGATAAGGGCGGCAGCAATAACAACGACAACAGCAATAATCAGAGCAACAACAACAACAGCAGCAACAACAACAACAGCAACAGCAACAGCAACAACAACAACAACAACAACAGTAGCCGTCCCATCAAGCGCAGAAGTGGCATTAGCAAGCGTCAGCAGACTTTCATAAAAAGCCAAATATAAAAATAAAAAAAAAGCGAAAGAAAAGCAAGAAAAGCAAGAAAACTCGAGGAAAAACCTAATCGACAAAAAAAAAGAGAGCAAAAAAAAACAATTGCCGTAGAAAATTGTTTTCGTTGCCCGCCTCCGTTTGCCGCCCCTCCCAAAAGAAAGCGCATCCGCCAACCGTAGCCAACACTCTCGAGTCGAGGTCTGAGGTTCAGGTCTGGTTTTTATCGATTCCCTCCCCGCCTACTGCTCCCCCGCCGGCGCACGGCAACACCTCTCTTTCGCCTGATCGATGCGGCATATGTCTAGCTAAACGAACGCTGTGCCACATTCGCCACATCTTGGCCGCATGCCACAGGTTGAGGCAACAAACAGCGGGCAGAGTTATTGAGATTGACTTGAGATACGAGTGATAACAGCAATTAAATGGCAATCGATCGAACTGCTTGAATGGATTGAATTGAATACGCAGATCAAAGCAAAGCAGACAATTTGCTAAACAGAGACAGAGAAAGCGATAGCGATAAATATAAAGAGCGAAGGAGGGAGACAGAGAAGAGAGAGAGAAAAAGTTAACTAAATTGTTAGCACTCAACTTGTATTCAAATGCGACTCATTGTGGCCATTATGAGAATGAGTTTCACACAGAGGACACACACATCGATAACAGCCAGCTGCTGGCTGGCTTATGCTCTCGCATTTCTAATGCTTCTAATGCTGCCAGGTGAGTACACCCCTCCCCCCCAATACCCTAAAAGGGAGAAACTCCTTTAGTAATAGTAATCAATTATCAATTAAACATTTGCCTCGAGTTTTCAATCTCAAATACATTTTATATGCAATTACTGAAATATTTCTAAAGACTTAGAGATGCGCGATAATCAGAGTTATCGATAACTATAGAATTATCGTTGCTTAGGGTTGTCATTGTTGGGAAATTTAAGTAATTGAGCAAACGTCATAAGTAATTGAGAGTAAATGAAGACCACATAACTCTTTGAGATTGAAATAAATATAATATTCAAAATTTTAACATACTTAATTAAAATTATAATATTAATTACACAGTATGGTTTTCTAAAATCAAAAATGGTTTTAATTAATTATTAATCAATAACAAATATTTAAAAATTTCTCAACAATACAAATATTCAAACCAAAATATTCCCTTATCGGAATTTATAAATGTTAATTAATAATTTTGTATTTAGTCCTGGGAAATAATTAAGACAATTATTCTGCGAACATAATTGTATTTTTCAGTAGCCGATGCTAGTTTATAATTTAAATATAAATACAAATAATTAATTAATTATAATTATAATTAATTATAGATTTACTTAATAATTTATAACTATAATTAAATAATTATTTCTAATTATTATTTATTATTAACTTAGCAATTTAGTTAAAAATATATTTAATTACAATTATTTAAGTATAGTTTTAATTATAATTATTTATACTAATTTAATTAGAACTATTTATTAATTTTTTAAAATTATAATTACAATTAATTATATTATTTTAATTAAAAATTGTGTGCCTATAATTCAGTAATTAATTATAATTGTAATTCTAATTAAGTTTGCATAATTAATTATAATTATAACTATAATTAAAATTTTTAGTATTAATAATAGTTATAAATTTAATTATTTATACTAATTTAATTAAAGTTATAACTATAATTTGTTTTAATTAATTATAAATATATACTGATTATAATTACATATTTTAATTATTATTATATAGCTGCATCCTTAACTAATCTATTTAATTATTCTAAAGCTATTTTCATAATATAAACAAAATAATTAAGATTGTTAATTGCCAGCTGTTAACACTTAATCCACTGCTAATTAATTACTTGTCATAAAGTTGGAGGAAGCATAATTAAATAATTAAAATGAAACTTCTCAAAGAAATTACACGTTTAAATCCACTTAACCCACGCAAGTAATTGCACTTTTTAAACAATTACCAATTAATTGTAATTAAGCTTTTCAATTTTCCACATTATGGGGTAATTTTATTTGAAAATAATTCGTACTTAACTTGCAGTAATTGTAATGATAAGTGAAAATTATCGCGCTGCACATAAATACCCGTGTGTGTGAGTGTATGTGTGTGTGTGTGAGTGTGGGAGTGTGTGTGTGTGTGTGTGTGTGTGCGAGTGTTGTTGCTATTTGCTTGCCTTAGCGGATAGAAGACGACGCAGCGTCCAGGAGTGGCAAGCGCGGCGTGTGCTTAATAAATGTTTATTACGCATACGCAGCGTGGCAACAAATTAAACAAGACTCGCATTTGCGTTAATGCTTGGGGCAATGTCATTGCTGTTGCCACTCCGCCAAGTGGCGTTGTGCTGTGCTGCTGCTTGGCGTTGTTGCTGCCACACAGTTCACGTTATGTTGCTCTGATGCTCAGCCGTTGCGAGTCGTGAATCCGTAAATGTGATGCTGAATGTGAATGTGAGTCGTGCATGTGGATCTGAGTTTGCTGACGCTGACGCTGACTCTGACGACTGGCAATTTGTTTATTTGATTGCATTTTCTGCACTCACAGGGCCAAGGGAAGCGGCACAAGGGATACGGACAGTGGGACAGTGGGGCAGAGGGACAGGGGGCGGCGGGTTCAAGCAGAGAAGGCACAACTCCTGCTCTGCTCAACTGTTTGCCCGAATGCGCGCACAAATCAAAGTCAACTGCGGTAAGTGGAACGACAAATAAAGTGCACCCGCTTTTGTAGATGCAACGAGTTGCTGCATCACTGCTGCCGCTGCTGCTGTTGCAAGTAGCAATGCCCCATACAATTGCCATTGACAATCGCTCAAAGTTGACTGGCAAGCAAATTTTTTTGGGGTTCTACATACAAGTATGTTCGTATGTCTGTTCGCATGCACACAGACACGAGTATATTTCGCAAAACGAACGACAATTAGATTGATGAACGACAGAAACGGTACGCTGATTGCATTGCCAGTCAGCGTACCGGGGAGAAACAGTGCAAAACTATAGGTAAGAGACGCGTGTGTGTGTGTGTGTGTGTGTGTGTGTGGGGGGGGGGGGGGGGGAATCTTCCTGAATTGGTTATAATGCTGAGATTGATGAGCTTGTTCTATCAGTGATATCAGTGACACCATGCATATAAAGTCCGTCTCGGTGCTTTCAAGTAATCAACAATGTGCAGCAAAGTGTTGCTGTGCAGAAGGAAAAGTGAGGGGTATTTGGGTCCAAGTGGGTGCGTAACGTAGAGGAGGGAGTTCTCATTCAGATCGTTAATCATTGGTTTTCAAAGTTTCAAAAAGATTAAAGCATATTAATTCATAGTCATATTGTAGCTGTAGCTGACAGGTGGGAAATATGATTTTAGAGAACAACACCCCTAAGTGGAAAGTTTGACAACGATTTTCGGATTGCAAAGCTTAAAATGAAATCAATTTAAAGCAATGCCTTCGCTTTGGGAAGTAACGACACATTTCCAAAAATTACACCCCCAGGTGGGAAGTCCAATAAACATGATGAACTATATTAATCAGACCTAATGCAAGATGATTTGCTTTTAATTTATAAATTATACTTATGAATTGAGCATAAGTGCAAACGATTTACGAAAACTACACCCCCAAAGTGGAAAAACTACACCCTCAAGTGGAAAGTGGAATTGTGTACTTATAAATTAAATAAATTGAATGCAATTGATTTACTTTATGAAGGGAAGTGTGCCATAAATTAACACTTTTCGGAAAATAACGCCTTCAGGTGGAAAGTACGTTTGTTAACTTATAGGCAGATATTTACCATACATGAAAAAATTGATTTGCTTTTCATTTATAAAGTGATTTGGGCATAAATGCAAAATGTTTGAAAAAACTAGACCTCCAAGTGGAAAGTTGTGCACTCAGTTTAAATGATATTTGACAAAAATCAATTATAATTATATGAATTGTTATATAATATGATATAAGGCGACCCTTAAGAAGAGATTTTCAAAAAGTACACCCCCAAGAGGAAAGCTCAACAAACAATTTGAAATGTTTATGCCAAATTAAATTGAATGAAATACAAATAATGATTTATATTTATAAACTAAGCGACATTTAAGATAACTACACCCCCAAGTGGAAAGATTTGCACGGATTTTCCAATAAGAAAGTAGCTGTAAATATGTATAACTGTGCATTCCTTAAAAACCTTTACAAGCCCCCTCCATTGACTCTTCGCCTGCAACTCAGCTTGAAATTGTCCTGGGTAGAGCATCCGCTGCGTCGTATAAACACACATACTCCAAATACCAGTTGTGTGCAATTTGGCCAGGCTTAAACCTTCCTGGCTCCACTTGCTCTCATATCCAATTGTTATTTGTGTTTTTCGTCTGTTTTGGGGCGTTTTGCATAAGTTTGACCCACACTTCATTAGTTGGGATATTGCAAGATCTGCTTTAAGGGGTGGAGGAGGCAAAAGGAGACTGGAGGAGACTGAAGGAGACTAAAGGAGACTGAAGGAGACTGGAGGAGACTGGAGGAGACTTTCGAGTGGGCACAGGAGTGAAGGGAGAGGCAGTGGGAGAAGCAAAAGGAGAGGGAGAAACAGAGGGACAGAGGCACAGCAGCTGGCCCAGAAGTTTTTGGGGGCAACATTTCTCGTCATATGATGGGGCATGTGGCATCCACATTCATTCAGATTTGCCGGCTGTTCGTCGCATTTTAGTTATGCATAAAACAACTTTTGTGGCACGTTTCAATTCATTTTGCACACAACTCATTGCTGTTGTTTCCTATTGTTGTTGTTGTTGTTGCTATTGTTGTTGTTCCTATTGTTGTTGCTATTGTTGTTGTTGTTGTTGTTGTTTTGGTTGTTTGCTTGCTGCCCCAACAGCCGCAGAGGGCAACTTTTGGCTGGACCTACTTGAAAATAATCCTTGCTTGTTCCTGTTGCTCCAAGTATTTCTGCATATTTTCTCTGTGTTTCTTTCAGTTTTATGAATTTTTGCCACGCACACACACACGCACACACGCACACACACACACTCGCACATATACCTTTTTTTTTATTATATGAATTCCAGGCGGATTTTATATTTCATTTTATTTTTTTGTTCTGTTGCTTTTGTCAACCCTGTTTTTATCTTTAGCCATGCACGAGAGCATTTTTTGCGAGCTTACACATTTAGTGGCATGCCCATTCGGCTTCACATTCAGAGCTGTGGCATCCACACGCATACACAGAGAGACACACACACACACACACACACACACACACACAGAGAGAGACACACACATATATACAGATTCACATTCGCATCCAGGTTTCAGTTGTGTGCCAGGTGCCAAACGCTGACCGCCTTCAATATGCATGCTAATTTTGCACTCCCATTGCGAGCAGCCCTCACCCCTTCTCTCCCCCCTCTGTTCAGTCTCCACATGTCCACCCCCCCTCTCACTCCTTTACGCCTGCCATTTCCACTGGTTGCCTCAATTTGATTTTAGGCATAAATATTCATGAATCGCTCTCAATGCGATTGCGATATGTGGCCTCTCGTTTTGTCCTTTTGTCATTTTATGCTGTAAATGTAACTGTTACTGTTACTGTTACTGTTACCTCCACAGGTAACTCGAACTGTTCTATCTCTCTCTTTGTCTCTCTCTCTCTCTCTCTCTTTTTCTCGCTGATAAAAACGCATTGCAACAAATTTGATACAATAACAATTTTCATAGTTCAGACAGAAAAGTGCTGTGCATGCAACATTTGCCACCGATGTGGGGCAACTTGTTTGTTGTTCTCTTATTGCAGCTTATATGCATATTGCATAAATATATCATTTAAAGCGGCCCCTTCCCCCCATCCACAGGGGCAGCAAGTAATGGAGAGCTCTTTAAATTTCTCTGGGGAACTCTTTGCATACACTGAGCTCTTTATATACCTAAGTTGCGCTTCTCTTGCAGCGAAGAAACAAGCAATTCTCCAGAGCAAATGAGAGATTGTCTTAGATAAACAGTTTGTTGTGCTTTCTGCAGTTGCAAGAATTGTTTAATTGTTTAATCTATTAACTATTGTATTGGGCTATGAATTGTAGAGAATTCTATTTGGAAAACTTGAGAAACAAAAGCTTGCATTACTTGCAATATTTACTGCACTTTACATTAACATTTTCATTACATTCTTAATTGGAAAATGTATAATTGAAATATTGTAAAATGTATAATGTATAAATGTATAATGTACAAACATACCCTGTAGCTTAATCCCTTGCTTAAAGCATTCCACTTTCTCTGCCAACTTTAAGCTACACTGCCAAGATTTCCAGAAGCAAGCACATAATTATTTAAACAATTTTAGCAACCTCAATGGTTGACAAATAATTGCGCATTTCACTTGAAAATGAAGCGAATAATTTCAGTCTAAATTCAAATGAAAATTGAGCAACTTAATTGAATTAATTGCACAAATTAGCACAGATCTGCGACTAACAATAAATCAATTGCCTGGCAGCTAAAATTGAGTTCTCTCAAATTAAAATTCATAAATTTATATGTACATTTCAAATTAAAGTTTTAATTTTTTCATTTTTTTTGTTGACTTTTTTTGTTTATATTTCCGTTTCAATGCAGGCAAATTGTTTGAATTAAAATTTAATTTTTTACTTAAATATATTTTTGGCAGTTAATCACAGTTGTTGTTGTTGCTGTTGCTGTTGCTGCTGTTGGTGATTTATGCGTTGTTTGTTGCCAATTTGCTGCATAAATTGCAGAAATCAGCTAACACATTACGTATACGCAATGTGGCAACAGCCAGAAGCTAATGCAAATTACGCCGATGTTTGACGTTTGCTGCTGACAGCAGACGTTGGTTTTGGAAACCGAAGATCGGGAATCAGCAGAGGAGCCGCAGCAACACCAGGGAGGGGGCGGAGGGGTGTATAGTATACAGGGGCAGTGAGCAAGTAGGGACTGAATGGCGGGGCGCCATTGAAGCACTTAATGCCCACCCAATTAATGCAGCTTAGAGGCAACTCCCGCGGCAACTTCAGCTGCTACTGCCACTGCCACTGCTGCCACTGATGTTGCTGCTGCAACTTCTGCGCATCCCGGACACGCAGCAGCAACTGTTGCTGACAGCAGCAGCAGCAGCAGCAACATTACAAACGCAACTTCATGGCGTGTTGCAATTAAGTATGACAAATTACTTGACAAGCGCCTCTGGATGCAGCTCAACAATGTTCCAAGTTGCGTTCGCTCGCTCTCGCTCTCTCTTTTACACACACACTCTCTCTCTCTCTCCCTCTCTCTCACTCTTTGTCCCTTCATTGGCAACGCTGCTGCATCCTGTTGCCTGCCACAGCCTCGACTTCTTTTGTTGTTGTCAGTATATTCCCTGGGCGTGCTGATGCGTGTTTAGTTACTGACACTTGTCGGCCATCAGGCGTGTTGGCCATGTTGGCCATGTTAGCCATGTTGGCCATGTTGTCATCGTGTCGTGTGCTTTATGCTCCTTTCGCGTTTTCTACAACTGTCTTTTTAATTACCAACAAAACGCCTTTGCTGCACCAAAGCACCTGCAACATTGTGCTTGCAACTTTGATTTACTTTTCGCATTTTGTTGATGTTGATGTTGTTGTTTTCAGTCAAGAAATTAGAGAAAGTGGTCGTTAATTAGCTTAGCAAATGGTTAATTATGCAAGCAAGACACAAACTGAATGTGTGTGTGTGAATGATGCAAGGTATGAGTAGTTGCTTCGTTTGCGAGTATAAGCTGAAATCACTTTTGCCGCATTTCGACCAGCGCCCACCGAATTGAGTTCAATGCTCAACCGAGTCGGGAGCAATGAACCAAACAACAGCTGCACAGTGGGGCAAAACACAACTGAATTGTGTATAGAGTAAACAAACTCAAATGACATTGCACATTTCTTGTAAATTGTAGTAAAACACATTGTTGTAACACACTTAATTTGCAAACAGTTTTTGAACATTTTTATTAAATTTAAATATAAATAAATATTAAGTTCAAACAAATTTTAAAATATATTTTTATATTTTTAATTTTCGAATACTATTTTTATAGTTTCAAACATTCTATTTATTTCTGTTTGGAGTATACTTCTTTTAATATTCAGTAGCCAAAATGTGCGAGCAGTATTAATTTGCTCTTAGCACAAAAAAATTTTAGTTTTAAATTATTCGCTTTATGTAAAGTAATCAATTTTAAGCTTTTTATTTAATATTTCATTTTATATTTATTTTTAATTTATGAGTCTCTATTATACAATATTTATATTTGCATTAAACTATAATAATCAAATACTCAATCAAATCAAAAATCTTAACTTATACATATATTATATCTATTAATTTTTATATTTGTATTTAAAATATTAAATGTTATTAATAAGAATTTTAATTAAAATTTTAAAAATTAAAATCAAAATATTTAATTTTTGTTTTATTTTTTATATTAATTATTGTTATTAGAATTATTAAATGTTATTAGGAAAATGATTATTATTAATTGAAATATTAAATAATATTTATCAAAATAATTAGTATTGTCATTTAATATATTAAATATTATTATGCAAAATATGAAATTATGTTATATATATATATATATTATATTAAATATTAAATATAAAATATTATTATTCAATATATGAAAACCTATTGTTTAATATATTAAATAATGTTATTTAAAATATTTATTACATAATAATTATAAAAGTATTAATATTGAATATTAAATATAATTATTATATAAAAAAATTTCATATAAAAAACTTATTATAATTAATAATTAAAATATTAAAGAATATATTATTTAAAATTTAAATAATAATTATTATAATTATTATTCAAATTGAGCTTTAGTTTTCCTATCAATGGTCGAGTTTCACTGTAGCACAAATGGCAGGCAGTGCATTTGGCAATGCTCAAACACACACACACATACACACACACACACACACATAGAGAGAGAGACACACACACAGACACAAGCACACACTCAGAGCTTAGCTGCAGAGTGAATGTCGCCCATCGACTGCTGCGCATCAATGCTTATAGCCAAGTCAACGAAACTGTTGGCCAAACACGACGCTAAGCAAAGGCATTGGCAATGCCAAAAAGGGGGCGCAGTGGCAGACGGCAGATGGCACTGAAAACCTGCCCTTATCTGCCCCCCACAGCCACACCCAGTTCCCCCTGTGCCCCCCCCCCCACCCTCTCTATCACTCTCTGTTGCGTCTCGCCTGAATGATTTTGAACTGCTTTTCCTGCATTTCCTGCTTTTCCCAGCTCTTGCAGTGCGGCTGCAGTTCGGCGTGGTAAATTTCAATTTGGCAAACGTGCGCCGCATTTTGTTTTCCTTCTCGTATTCCTATCTATGTTCCACTGTTTCACTGTACCAGTGTCCCGCTGTAGTCGCCGTCCCTTTTGTCCATCTGCACCACAGTCCCACTGTCTGTTTGTCCCACATTCTTTTCTGATTTTGGCTTAAAGTTTGTGCACAAGTTGGCAGCGCTGCGTTATTCAATGCGTTAGCAGCACGAACAGCGGGGCACGTGCAGTCTCCTCCCACTCCCACTCCCGCACTGCCAGCGCCGCTGCCTTCTCTCACCCCTGCTCCAGTCTCGTTCTCCCTTTGGTCGCCCTGTCCAGCTGTTCTGCTGCTTTTGCCGAATTCAATTCTTTTTGTTTTTCTTTTGTTGGCTAAAAATGCAAAAGCTTCAGCTGAAGCTGTAACTGGTCCACATAAGATGAGATTGTTTTTCGGTTTGGGCCACGTTGGCGACATCATCAAATTTGCAGGCGAGCGAATGTTACAACAACAACAAAAAGAAGAGAATTAGGAAAATAAGGAAAATTCCTGTTTATAGTCAAGTTTGTTGCGGCACGAGCGTGCCACTGACTGTGCATCCCCCCCCTCTCTCTCTCTCTCTTTTCTCTCTCTCTCCCTCTCTCTCTCTCTCTTATTGTCTGTCTCTCCTCCACCTGCGCTTCAGTCACGCCCCTTTGCTTTGCATTGTACGAGACTCGGTGTCCATGTCGATGTCGTTGTCATTTCACTGTCGCTAACAGTCAACGTCTCCAGCGTATCAACGTTCAGCTCCATCAACATATCAATATCGTTCTTTCTTCTTTCACCCCCCTACTCCGCTGCCTCTTCATCCATCTGCCAGCTACCATCAGTTGTTGGCTATCAACTCTATTCGCCTTTGGTCAACTCTGGCAATTCCTCAACAACTTTCGCATTCCTCAAGTATTTTTTTTTTTTTTTGTTGCATGCAAATGTTTAGCTTCATTGTATTTAGCAGAGCTTCATATCAATTGCTACTTTACATATTTTCAATAATAACAGCAAGTTCGATGGCACATTGTGCGCGACTTAGCAACACCCTGTATTGTGTGGGGTACATGAATTTTGAATTATGAAATTTATTGCTAAAGCAGCTCAAGTCTTAATAGAGGAGATGGAGTAAGTAAATAAATTCTTAATACATGAAAAGCTATGCCACTTTGAATTCAATTCATATTTACAGGGTATACAAATTGTTATCGAGTGACTGCAAAAGAAGCTTAACTCACTGCTTGGAAGAGAGCAAAAGCTAAAATAATGAGCTCTTGATAAACAAGTAGATAGAACGTAGATAATATACAGATAAATGGATTAAGATGAATTCATTCTTCAATACAATTTAATTCTCTATTGAAATAATCATTGAATCATGACAGATAAGTAGATAGAACGTAGATAACATATAGATAGATGGATTAAGATAAATAAATATAGATAACAAATTCTTCAAAACAATTCAATAATCTATAGAAATAATCATTGAATTATGATAGACAAGTAGATAAATCGTAGATAAGAAACAGATAAATGGATTAAGATGAATTCATTCTTCAATACAATTCAATAATCTATAGAAAAAATAATTATTTTATGATAGACAAGTAGATAAAACGTTATCTACGCATAAAGATAAATGGATTAAGGTAAATAGATATAGAAAACAAATTCTTCAATACAATTTAATTCTCTATTGAAATAATAATTGAATCATGAGAGACAAGTAGATAGAATGTAGATAAGATACAGATAAATGGATTAAGATAAATAGATATAGATAACAAATTCTTCAAAACAATTCAATAATCTATAGAAATAATCTGTGAATTGTGATAAACAAGTAGATAGAACGTAGATAAGATACAGATAAATGGATCAAGTTGAATTCATTCTTCAAAACAATTCAATAATCTACAGAAATAATAATTGAATCATGAGAGACAAGTAGACAGAACGTAGATAACATACAGATAAATGAATTAAGATAAATATATATAGATAACAAATTCTTCAATACAATTCAATAATCTATAGAAATAATAATTGAATCATGAGAGACAAGTAGATCGAACGTAGATAAGATACATATAAATGGATTAAGATGAATTCATTCTCTATTGAAATAATAATTGAATCATGACAAACAAGTAGATAGAACGTAGATAAGATACAGATAAATGGATTAAGATGAATCCATTCTTCAATACAATTCAGTTCTTTATAGAAATAATCATTGAATCATGAGAGACAATTAGATAGAAAGTAGATAATACAGATAAATGGATTCATTCTGCAATACAATCATTGAATCATATTTGTTGAATCAATTTTATTTCAGACGAAAATTCTTCTAGATTAGAAAACACTTTGCTGCTTCAGCTCAAGTCTTAACTGTTCTAGTTAGCAAGATAACAACAAATGAATAATTGATACGTATAAGCGAGAGCATTTGCATTTGATTTGAAGTTTGGGGAGTTGTGCAAGATTGCAAAAGAGCAGAGTCATCGTATTTAGGTTCATCTTGAAATCATTAACAATTCTGGCATGTCATGCATTTGCGTAGGGGGTGGGGATGGGGGGATTGCCATAAATTAGTGTGACCAGACTGTCTGTGGAACTGTGGGTCTGCGACAAAGGCATCCTCTATTATCCTGTCACACGCATCTCGACATAGGCATTGTTGTTGTTGTTGCCACGATCGACAGACATGCATAACAACAACGAGTTTAGTATGGAGAGTATCTATAAACCAATGCATAACCATCAGCAGTCGCATGGTGTGTGAAGGGGGTGGGGGAAGGGGTTGATTGTGTGGGAGGGACATCACCGCTCCATGTCACAGTGGCACTCAAATTCACACCCAATAGCAATTGCGACTATAAATGCCGGCAGCTAAGTGCAGCCGTCGAATACAGATGTGACGAGCAGTCCATGTATCTCCCTTTCCCTTTCCCTCTTCCTCTCTCTCTCCCTCTCTTCCACTTCCGCTCAATGACTCCGCTTGTCCCCTCGCTGGCATCTCTATGCGCATATCCATGCCCTTGTCAGCTTACAGTGGCCTCAGGTCGCTGATAACCCAATGAAATTATTCATTAAGCTTTCGTTTTATGCGCATATTTTTACAGAGTATTTTGTAGCCATAAAATTGAAGAAGTATTCCTTCAACTTTCATTAGTTCATCTATCTAGAATTGATTAAACTTTTCTTGTAATAAATATAACTTCTTTTGGAGCACTATTAAGTTGGCTGCGCCTTGAACAAACTCTTGTTATTTTCATTAATATCATGGGAAACCTCAGCAAACACAAGTTTATTTATACTTATTTTTGCTTAGCTTGATCTAATAATAAAAATCGAAAATTCACATTAATATTTAATTATTTAAATACTGTTTAAAGATAATAATAATAAGATAATTAACAATTTTACCGATTAATATTTGTTACGAATTGAAATAAAAAATAAAATTATGATAAGAAAATAATAATTGAATAATAATAAAATAAAAAAATTAAATAAAATAAATAAATAAAAAACAATAGTCTACATATATTAATACAGTCTAACTTCCCTTTAGTGTACATTTAAACAATGAAAATTATTTTAAATATAAATTATATAAAAGTATACAAATTAGTTGTTTTTTTAAATAATGAAGTCTTCTGATTATTCACTATAGAGAAGTACTACTGTGCTACTAAACGCAGGCATTTATTTACACAAATAAGTTCTTAAATATTCATTTTCTTAATATCAGAAAAATAATGTATATAAATATATTTATATTTATATTTTAATCTATAATAAAATTAATAATTAATTTAATTTTATTATATTTTTAATATTATTTGAATTTATTGTATCATTTGACAGTTTATCGTCAGCATTTTTGGCGAATGTTTATACAATATACATTTATATATTGAGGCAAGCACTTGATCCAGCATTTGCTAATTACATTTCTTATTGCGTGCATGCCGTTTGGTACCACTGTGCGGCCCCAGACTGGCTGCGGTTTAGTTTAGTTTTCGCGTGTATTTGATTGCTTCTTTTGCCGCGCCAAAGATTGTGCTAATAAATCAAAGTGTTTTGTTATTGTAGCGCAAGAGAGTTGGAGCAAAAGAGAGAGGAAGTGAGCGAGCGAGAGAGAGAGGGAGATAGTGCGGCAAAAAGGCGCAGTTAGAAGCGTCAGATGCCATAAAGTAGAGCACACAATAAATGCGAATTGCAACATCCCAAAAGCCAAAAAGGCTCACCAAATTGAGAATGAGCCTCCACTGTGAGTCGGCCTGAGCTCTTAGATACTTTACACACACGCACACACACACACACACACACACACACACACATGCAACGCTGCCAAGTGCAACTTGAAATCGAATTAAATTGAGTTGCAGTTGCAGTTGCAGTTGCATTTGGAGTTGCAGCTGCTCTTGTTGTTGCAACGCAACCGCATGCACCTTTGCCACACGCAAACACAAACACGCACTCAAGCACACACACACACACACACACACACACACACACACACACACACACGCACATTTGCTGCTTGCTTGCATTGCACGCTGAATTAGCCTTTGACAGTGATTTGATTTTAAGCTCTGATTGTATCTGGCTCATCCAGTTGAATTGACCGCCCGAACTAAGCCCTCCCTCCGCACTCCCCCCCTCCCCTCCGGGCAGCTCACCCTGCTCTGCCCCACACACATCCACTCATGTGGGGCACCACGAAGCTCCACTTGAGTTGCAAACTCACGTAAAGTATTTCAATATTTCATTTCATGCTCGAAGCGATCTAAGATCAGATTTTCCCCCTCCCCCCAAAAAAAGAGATGAATTCAGAGTGTGTGAGAGAGAGAGAGAGAGAGAGAGAGAGGGGGTAAACCTCAAAGCAGAGCCAAAAACATTAGTCACATTGATTTTTGCATTGCTTTCCTCAACATGATGGCCTGGAATGGAATGGAGTGGAATGGAATGGAGTGGAGTGGAGTGGAGGGGAATAGAGTAGAGCGGAGTGGAGTGGAGTGGGCCATGTGGCATAGACAATGCTGCCTGCCAGCTCATATGCTGTGTTGGCCGCAGCTCATTCGCCAAAAGTTTTGGGGCCATGGAAATTTGTCAAAGTCAAAGTTGCTACCATGTCTATCGATTTTGAGCGGCGTTAAATTGAAAAGAAAGCAGCTGCGACGCCAAACCGAATGAGACGAGACAGGAGACAAGAAACAGAAGGCAAGAGGAGACAGCAGACAGGAGAGTGAAGTGTCGAAAGTGGAAGCAGTGAGGCATGAGCTGAGGCATGCTTTAAAACTAATTCAAAAAACATTTTAAGCAAGTTTTGCAATGGATGCTTTGAAAAGAATGTGACGCATCACGCGGACTGACAGCAAAGGAAAGTAAAGGGAAAGGCAGGAGAGGAGAGGAGAGCAGAGGAGAGGAGAGGCGAGGAGAGCAGAGGAGAAAGGATGACGGGACGAAAAAAGAAGGCGTCAGCCGAATCAGAGTGTTCTCGTATTTATCATCGTGCCTCGCTGAGCAAACCTCTCTTTGTCTCTCGCTCTCTCACTCTCTCTCGCTCTCTCTCACCTACCCTGCTCCCACCAGGCCACCGCACCCCTTCGTTATCCCTTGAATTGCTGCTAAATAACCACAAAGTTGAGACACAGTGGAAACTGTTGGCGGTCGATTAAAATGTCTCGAGTTTATATGGAAAACTATGCACTTTACAGTATCTGCGTGTGTGTGTGCGTGTGCGTGTGCGTGTGTGTGTGCGTGTGTGTGTGTGTGTGTGCGTGTGTGTGTGTTTGTGTGAAAAACAATTCACGTTGCCTTGCGGCTTCGCGGCAGCTCTTGGCGTTTGGGAATTCTAAGCTAAATTATGGCCAAGAAGTTGCTACGCTTGTTCAGCGTTACGTAGATTAAAACGAAGCGGGGAATACAACAAAACATACAAGAAATCCCCTGGAAAAAAGGGTAACCCCAAAAAAAATAAAAATAAAAAAAACCTTGTGTTTGTTTAGAGTAATCCAAGCACTGATTTATGCCCCAAACCACGTTGAATATCAATCTCTTGAGGGCTTTTCAGAAAAGCAAAAATTGAAATCGAATTTATAGCAAAGTTGCCAAGTGAAGTTTTTTTACCTTGTAGTTGCAACTCTCTAGAGGCAAAATCTCCAGCTTTTGTTTAAGCAATTTACACTGCTTTATAGTACAGTTAAGTGGGCTATAAAACCCTGAAAAGATTGTAGATCTATTGTGGATCTATCGCAACGAAATTTGTCTTCCATTTAGACAAAGTAAAGCCCAAAGTTTGCGTGAGTAATGCAGCTTAGGTTGATGCCATTGATATACCCTGTGCTATGTACTTACAGTATAAGCGGGTTGCATAAACTATGCAGTAAATATTGAAATATTTAAATATATAAATATGAATAGTTTGTAGTTTAGATTTATGGATATTGATAAATTAATTTATTTATTAATTAATATACTTCATTTGATTTATCAATTCCATTTAATAGTATCACATTTTCCATTTATCTTCTTATAATCTTCAGGCTCTCTTTGCTCTCCAGGTTATCGGCTTCTATTGCCTATCGATATGCTATAATTATTTATACATCTTTAAGTGCTATCGATTCTTAAATTTATCTTGACGCTTTGACTGTTTCTCTATTTTTATATAGTTTAAAAAATATTTATATTTATCATATTTATTTTTTATTTTATATATATTCTGTCTTATTAAAATCTTTACAATATATTTATATTTATCGTCAACACTTCTTTATACTATTTAAGTTTAATTGTTTAATTGAGTGATGAACACATTTCAATGAAATGCTGATGCTAATCTGTTATCGATATTACCTGTGCTATAGTTATACTTTATTCACCATATGTCATGAGTTATCGAACTCATTTCTTTTGAATTAATTGCTTATCCTTCTCTAAGTTGAATATCCTAACAATATGCTTTAATTTAAAGTTTTTTTATCATATTTATTTGAAATAATAATAAATAATATTAAAAATAATTAAAGAACATAATTTAATAAGTTCAAAATATATTTATATATATTGTTATTTTTTATATTCTTATTTTGATATTTTATTTAGAATTTATTTTATTTGATTTGTATTAGTTTATTTATTTAGTTATTTATTATTAATTAATTAACAAATATTGTAAATATACTTACAAATAAATTATCATAACTGTATGTTTATGTTTAGATGTTATCGATATTACAATTGCTATAAACCTACATATGTTCAGTGTTATCGATCTCTTATATTTTGCTCGATTAATGCATTAATTAAACTAAATTTAATATCTTAACAATATAATTATATTTATGATTAACGAATAAGTTATTTATCCTATTTAAAGTCATTATTTGTTGATATTATTCTTGATATTATTGTAATTATTATTAAAAATATATTTATATATTTATTAATATATATTTATTAATCAATTACATCTTTATGTTATTATTAAGCTTTTCGCTATAGATTAACTAATATTTATCTGTTATCGATAGTGCATTTGCTATCGTTATGTGATATCAAACTACCTCAGTTGCGAGGCTACCCCTTTAGAGGGCATTAGAAACTTTAAGCTCACATTGGCGATTTCTGGCATTCATTGTGTGCCCTTCTAACCATCTCCCTTTCTCTTTTCCCCCACCTCTCTCTCTCTCTCTCACGCTTTCTTCTCTTGCCCGTAACATTCTTCCAGTTTGCTCGCCCTGTGAATGCCTTGTGGCTGTCGTCTTAGCGCCAAGATGAGGGCGCCTGTCATTGCACTGCGGAGCATTTTTGACATTTGCATAAGTAGGCAACCTCAACCACATACCACTGGTACCCAACCCCCTCTTTGCCTCTACCCGCCAACATCACACTGCTCCACCTCTTCGCTGTTAGCCTTTGTTTGGTGTTTGTTCTGGAGGCAGCTGGGGGAGGATCTAAGCGTCAAATGAGGAAGTTACTTGCAGTGCCGAAAGACTTCAATGAACAAAACTAAACTACACAATTGAAGTGCAATACAGCGAGGGTAGAGAGTTTCCCCACTGTGTGTGTCTGTCTCTTTCTGTCTCCTTTTCTTTCCCTTTCTTATGCTGCTCTGTTTGTGTGTGCCCGCATAGTAAGCTCATTAAAGTCTTACACAGAGAGAGGGAGAGAGAGAGAGAGAGAAAAGAGCAAGGGTTTCATTAAATTTGCAGCATTTGCACGTGTTTTAAGCAGAGGGCGGCGGTCGCTCTGAGTTGGGGGTTGAGGGCTGGGGGCTGGGGGTTGGGGCGTAGATGTGGATATGTGCCAAACATTAGCATAAGCATTTCATCCAAAAAGAAAACCAAGCGGCAGACGCAGACCAAAAGCGCAAAAGCACTGAAAATACAACGAGAGCAGAGATCTGCAACAAAAGGCGGGAATACAAACTGTAACATGCCAGCGAACATGACGAGCGAGCGAAAGGTGGAAATGAGGGGAGAGCAGGGAGCAGACAGCAACGCACGAGCAGCGAGTGGAAAGGGGAAGGAGGCGGCAGCGTAGCTCGTATTTAATAAATTATGCAAAGTAACCAAGTTTGTTCCCAGTTTTTTTTTTCATTTTTTTTGCGCCTGAAATGAATGCACTGAAGCCCCAAAAGAGGGGTAGGGGGAAGGGGAGAGCTAGAGAGAGGCAGGAAAATGAAAAAGCAAAGCCTGCCTGGCCTGCATGCGCATATTGGTCGCGCCTTGTGGGCGTTGTCATGTGGGCATGGCCCACATTCATTGTGAACTGCATTGGCATAGGCATAGGCATGCGAGCAGCAGAGTTTGGTCGAGCTTTGTTCTTTGTGAATGCATATCTAATGGATTAAACGCCAGACAAATGGGTAGACTAGCGGCATAGTCGAGCGTACAATGGGCCATCCCGAGAGCGAGTGGAGGGGTAGAGTTGGTAACAGGAAGGTAGGTGGCAGAGGATCGACCGCTACTTATCTGCCTGTCCCGCATTGCAATGCGAGTCCTTTTGCTCCATCACGAGTGAGTATCCCCCATTGGGGTTTCATCAACGCAGACAGTCGCCTATCGCTTTTCACGCCTCTCGAGTGCCCACTTGAATGTGAAGTGTCGTTCATTGCTAACCTTCAGATACCCTCGAAAGAAGTGTAAGCGCTATATCGATAGAACTGCAGTCCACACATGTGCACTCACTTAACTAGTTACGTTTGCTCTATGGCACCCATATACCCGCTATTCTGCTGCGTGGCGGGGTATGGAAAAATTTGCGCAAACTGCTGCAGGAAATGATGATTGAATTTCCCACTGAAAGGAAGGCTCATCCTCCAACGAGGAAGCGAACGTTGATCAAATTACAAAGTGACCACTGGCTGAATTAGTTATTGTGGTTGTTACTTTTGAACCACCGCCACCACCGCAACCACCGCAACCACCGCCACCACAATCAGCAACACCCAGCTGTGTTTTCAAGAACAAAACAAAAGTCCTAAGCTGTGGTGCATGTAATTGGAATTGCAGACCCTTTCATATGCATAGTGTTGTGTGCCGCAAAAAAGTGTTGTAAAGCGTTGCAATGAACAGCAAAAGTTATCGTTGATTGCACATTTCCACGCTTAATAAAGCTAAGCTCTTGCTTCTTCTTTGCTAGCAGCAATCCACTTCTATCACTAACCAACTCCTCTAGCAAAAAATTTGATATGCCTTGAAATAGAAGCCTTGAATTAGAAGAAGCTAAGTTCAACAATTCGTTGCAAAGCACGTGAAAAGCAGAAAGAGAATTCTTAGTGCTAAATTGTATAGATAACAGATATAAGCAAGAGTAACATTGCAACTAAGTGGCAACGCCCCACGAGTAGCTGCATTACGACCAGGTGGCAAGCAGGAGTGTGAAACGTTATCGAGCAGAGTTCCAAGAGAGAAGTCGTGAAAGAAATTCATGAAAAAAAGTCGCAAAGAAAGAATAATCAACTAGATAATGCATTTATTTATAATCTTAATATAAAACAAATTAAAAAATACATACTCATATAACTACAGTTTTCAAAAGGAATTCGATAAGGTCTTGCCAACACTATTGATTATGCTGGCAACTCTGTGGTTATGATCTCATCACTAGCATCCCTGCTCTGCCATCACAAATGCGTGCTTTGTCTGCTGCTCAGCTTACTTCATTCAGCATTCAATAAATTTAATTAAATAAAAGTCCTTATGTGTAGCAGCTAAACAACTCTCCCTCTTCCGACTCTCTTACTCTCTCTCTCTCTCTCTGTGTGTTTCTCTCTCTTATAAATTAATTATCATTTAACAAACTAGTTCTCTATTAAATAGAAAAGTTAACTCTGAAAATGCTTTTAATTAAAGTTAATTTGTTTCAAATATAATTATGTTGCATGTTGCACATTGCTCTTTTCAATGTACAGAATATATTCAAGCCATAAAGCAGTGTTGCAAAATGCCAAATTTAAAATATAAATATCATTTATACAAATGAAATAAAATTCGTGTGCGATTTGAAAGTTAAGAACTAAACAATATCAAAATGGTATAAATTGGTTCAGCTTTTGATAAAGTAATGTGTGTGTGTGTGAGTGTGTGTGTGTGTGTGAGTGTGTGTGTGTGTGTGTGAGTATGTGTGAATGAAGCGTCACATTTGGCGAACATGAACATGAAAATGAAAAAGATTCGTTAGCAAAGCGAACAAAAAGCAATTTTATATAAATAAACGTAAACGGATATGTAAATAATAAATAAAACACCCACACACACAGACACATACACACAGACACACACACACTCGCATGTACACATATGCACAGTCATGGCGGTAGTATAAATAAATGACACACAAAGGGAGGGAGGCAGAGCGATAGAGAGAGAGGGAAGTGGGGTATAAATTCAACTTGTATAAAAAATACCATTGAATTGAAATTTATTTACGATATTTATTGAGCAAGCAGAGCAGACGGAAACAGAGAGAGAGAGAGAGAGATGGAGTGGAAGGAGGAGAAAGAGGGAGAGTGGGAAGTGTGGGCAGCCAACTGAAAGAACGACATGCAAATACCCTGTGTGTAAAGTAAAGCCTTAAAGGATTGAATAAAAAGTGAGAGAGAGAGAGAGAGAGAGAGAGAGAGAGTAGAGAGAGAGAGAGTGAGAGAGAGAGAGAGGTATGGAGAGAGTGATAGAGAGAGGGAGAGAGATAAAGATAGAGAGAGAGAGATAGAGAGAGAGAGAAAGAGAAAGATAGAGAGAGAGAGAGTAGAGAGAGAGAGAGAGAGAGAGAGATAAAGAGAAAGATAGAGAGAGAGAGAGAGAGAGAGAGATGGAGAGAGAGAGAGAGAGAGAGAGAGAGGAATGGAGAGAGTGAGACAGAAAGTTAGAGTGAGAAACAGAGATACAGAGATAGAGATAGAGAAACAAAGTGAGAGACTGTCAGAGAGACAGAAAGAGCGATACATAGAGAATGATAGACAAAGAAAGAGAGGAAGATAGAAACAGATAGATTGAGAGAAAGACATAGAGAGAGAGAGAGAGAAGGGGAGAGTTAGTGAAAGAGATAGATAGAAAGAGATAAAGAACGATTTTAAGAAAAAGAAAGATAGAGATATTTTGAGAGAGAGAGATACAAATTATTAGAGAGAGAAAGGAAGAGAGAAAGAGATAGCGCGTGAATGAGTTGGATAGAGAAAAATAGAAAGGCAGAACGAGAGAAAGAGCTAAAGTGAGAGACAGAGCGACAGAGAGAGGGAATGACACAGACCATTGGCTGCGACACCTGCAAAAATAGATGTAAATCAAACAGTGGGCGTTATTTGTATGTGTCCCCGCTGGGGGTCAGGTCAGGCCGACCACAGTTTATGGCTGCCGCAGTTGCGACTACAATTGTAGCAGGTGAATTGTGCGTACAATCCAAGGCTTTAATAGTCAATTGATAGAACTAAGCTATCGAATGCCCTGCAATTGCCTGCAATCGAAGCAAAAAGGGCAACGAGTCGTAAAACTATACATAAATTTAACAAAGCTAAGCGAATATTGATGAGTGCAGTTGAATATGTTGAAGTTTTGACGGAGAGAAAACAATTGAAAACGTGTTCTATTCCCATGCAAAACAATAGTAATAAAATAAAATGAGATAACAATTGAATTGTGGAAATAACATTATTACAATTATATCCTCATTTATTTATGATTAAGTACTTTTTATTTATTTATTATTCTATTGCAATTTAAAATAGTTAATAATTAGTTAGCTAAATGTTTGAGCTATTCACTTAATCTTGTTAAATGTTAGCTTAAATGAACTGACTTATATCTCATGCCAATTACAGGGTATAAAAGTAAATCCAAAGGCATTTAATAGCAATGAAAACTATACTTTTTAATAATGATTTAAAAAACTATTGTAGTAGGGGTACTCCCAATGTCCGATATTAATTTATACATTATTAAAACTCAGTTAAAATGCTTTTCTTCAGAAAGTTATCATTGCTCTCTATTGCTCTCTTTTACTCTCTATCCTCCATTCTCTATATCTCTATATTCTATATTTCTGCGTAAAAAATAACAGCCAAGCTATAACTATATTAGGGGTATTCCCTTTTAAATATATAATATTTAACATAAAATATTTAAATTATATTTAATTATTAAGAACAGAAGGTGGCTTAAGCAAGCGTGCACGCCCGTCTGCCTTGCCAGCCAATTACAGGGTATTAAGTAATGGCAACAAAAAGCAATTGAAGCATTTGGCCTTTCAACAGCGTCAAAGCATTTCCAGGCAACGGTCGTCGTCTGGGAAAATTCGCATTAAGCATTTTAATGACTGCGGCGTCTTCTTTTGGCCAGGGCCAAAATGTATTCACAAATGGCTAAGAAAACACCAAGCCGCATAAGTAGCTATAATTTTGCTAATTTCAGCACATACTCTCGCACACCCGCGCGCACACACACACAGAGAAAGAGAGAGAGAGGGAGAGTGAGAGTGAACGAGAGAGCGCTACAAAGGCTGAGAGACTGAGCCAAGTACGTTGATGTTAACAGAAGTCAAGGCAATTGTGCAGGAGGGTAAAGAGAGTGAACCTACATAGCATCATATGAGTGCCATGTGTGTTAGCATGTGGTGCTAATGGTGGTGCTGCTTCTATCAGTTTCTGCATGGCAAGTGGAATTTTTGTTTATCTCCAAGTACCAAGTAGTTGCGACATCTTCACTCTCTCTCGGTCTCTCGCTCTCTCTCTCTCTCTCGCTCTCTCGCAATGGTCTTTACGTTGGCCCACAGTGCGTATTAGCAATTAAAATCATAATTAGGGTATGTCACATAAAAGCAGTTTAGTTTATGGCCATAACTTTGCCACAAATCCAGACAACTTGAGTTTATTTGTAGCTGCTCCCCACTCCCGACCCGTAAATTTGATTAAAGTCACAGTCACTAAGCGATAAAGATGGCATTTAAGCTACTTAGTCCCAGTGCGCTAAAGTGTGTCTGGCTGACAAATTGAATTAAACGGAGAACGAGGCATATGGAAATCATGCAGAAACCTGTTACCCAGGCAACAGCAGGCATTAGAACATGGCCAGTAAACTTAGCCTGACACTCTTAGCCTATTGTCACGGCTGTGTGTATCTAAGAGGTGGTGGGGGGGGAGCTCAACGAGTGGCTGGCAACGGGTTGGACAGGGAAGAGCTGACAAGAGAATGACAGCGAGAGGCTGACTACGAATAATGGATAACAAAAGTCAGGCAGTGAGTGATAGATATTGAGATTCAAGTGGCAAGCAGCTCGCAACGGGTGGTAAGCAACAAGGGAGCTAAATAACGAGTGATAGGCAGCGAGTGGCAAACAACGAGAGACGCACAACGAGTAGAGAGCATGGGGGAAATGTACATGGGGTGACAGTTCTAAAGAGATACAATGCAAGAAACATACGCAGAGAAGGAAGTATGAACTGCGAGTGGAAAGCAACGAGAACTAAACAAGGAGTAGCTGAGAGAGAGAGCCTGAAAGTGAAATGCGGGCAACGTGTTAATGATAACGAGATGCAAATCAATAGAGACAGTTAACGAAATTAACTCAATAGAGACAGTTAACGAAACACAGAGAGCGAGTGATTCGCAGCGAGTGGAAAGCAACAAGAGAGATAAATAACGAGTGATAGGCAGCGAGTGGCAAACAACGAGAGACGCACAACGAGTAGAGAGCATGGGGAATATGCAGATGGGGTGACAGTTCTAAAGAGATACAATGCAAGAAACATACAAAGAAGACGCAGAGAAGGAAGCATGAACTGCGAGTGGAAGACAACGAGAGCTAAACAACGAGTAGCTGAGAGAGAGAGACTGAAAATGAAATACAGGCAACATATTTATGATAATGAGAGGCAAGCCAATAGAGACTGTTAACGAAACACAGAGAGCGAGTGATTCGCAGCGAGTGGAAAGCAACGAGAGGCAGATAACGAGTTATGAACAAGAGAAGAACAAGTGGAATGCAATGACAGGCAGTAGGAACGACTTGAGGGCAAAGAGATGAGAAAACGAGAGACAAGAGACAACGAATGCTTGCCAACAAATTGAAGGCAAACAGAGATAAAGCAACGAGTGGCTACTAACGAGACACCCACAGCAAGTGGCAGGCTTTAAGACGAGCTACGTGACTGTGTGAAATGAGCAAATAAACAATTGAAATTAACTCAACTTACTCGTACTTAAAAAATACATATGTAAATCGCTGTTCAACAGCTTAACAAGGCAAGCAATGTTTGCATTTTACTCGTCACTTTGTGAGTGTTTTATTTATTTAATGGAATTTATGGAAATTCAAGCAGGTAGCGCAAATAATTAATTTTATGAATTTCCATAAATGTTTTGCATAATTCAATTATTAATTTAATGATTAAATAATAGAGAAAGCAATGAGATATATGAATAATAATAAAAAGAAAAATACAAATAAAAAAATACAATATGCGAATGCTCAATAGGCAAACTCGTTGCTTTCGACCTCAATTAAAGAACGGCAATGGTTATTATATATGGAAAGTAGAAGTAGCAACGAGAAGGAAGCTGCTGCAAGAGCAATTGGCGCGG